>CM074810.1:3579241-3593212 GCA_037447605.1 Zygnema circumcarinatum | reverse complement strand
GAGGGGGAGGGGGAGGGGGAGAGGGAGGGAGCATGGAAGGAGTGAGACCTCAACAATAGCCCTAAATAGAAAAAAGAACAGAACAGGATTTCTAAATACTTGATAAGCCCACAACAGGCCCATCATATTTCACAACATTCACAAAATTCACAAAATTCAATGGAGGGAAAGAGGTCAAACCCTACCCTTATGTCGACCAATCTTGTGGAGACACGTGGCCTTCAGTAGGAGCCCTTTCGCTACCAGCCCCACCGCATGGAGCGATTCCGTACAGGAGTCTTCGCCTCTTCTCGGTTTCCGAATTGGCTTCGCTCTCTGCTCCGCTGTTCTCTGCAGAACTGACTGAAAATTTGGAACGGAAATCTGTTCCAGTTCACTGAGAGCAGCTTCCGTGTTGTTCTGTTCGCTGTAAATGCTCGCAAGGAGGACTCGAGCCTCCTGCAAATACATGGCCGTTACAAGTGGCATCAAAATGCATGTTTTGGTATTGATCCATCTCATGTTCTTAAAGGTAGTGCGATAGATGTTATCAATAAACTTCAAATCATTGAATTTAGTGATATCAGTGTTTGGAAAGGGAAAAGCACGAGTTGGAGGTGAATGAGAGCAAGGGAAAATGCACGAATAACAGAGGGATAGAGGGGAGAGTGAGAGCAAATGAAAGCGAGAGAAAGAGAAAGAGGGAGGACTGAAGAAGAAAAGAGAGAGGGAGAATGTAAGGGGGGGAGTGAAAGAGAGAGGGGAGAGGGAGAGAGAGAGAAAGAGTGAAAGTGAGAGCCCTCGACCCTCCCTCCTTCCCCTTTCCCTGTCCCCTCCTCTCTCCTCCTCCCTCTCTTCCCAGCTCTGTCCTGCTCCCTCTCCGTCCCTCCCCTCCTTCCTCCCCTCCCTCCCTCCGTCTCCTTTCCTCATCCGGCATGAGCGGCATGACCTCTCCAACAGATTGAGAGTGAGAGAGTGAGTGTGTATGTGTGTGTGAGAGAGAGAGAGAGAGAGAGAGAGAGAGAGAGAGAGAGAGAGAGAGAGAGAGAGAGAGAGAGAGAGAGAGAGAGAGAGAGAGAGAGAGAGAGAGTAGAGGAGGAGGAGGGAGGGAGGAGGGAGGGAGGAGGGAGGGAGGGAGGAGGGAGGAGGAGGGAGGGAGGGAGGAGGGAGGGAGGGAGGGAGGGAGGGAGGGAGGGAGGGAGGGAGGTGGAGGAGGGAGGGAGGGAGGAGGGAGGAGGGAGGGAGGAGGAGGGAGGGAGGGAGGAGGAGGAGGGAGGAGGAGGGAGGAGGAGGGAGGAGGAGGGAGGAGGAGGGAGGAGGAGGATGGAGGAGGGAGGGAGGGAGGGAGGGAGGAGGGAGGGAGGGAGGGAGGAGGAGGGAGGAGGAGGAGGAGGAGGAGGGAGGGAGGGAGGGAGGAGGGAGGAGGAGGAGGAGGAGGGAGGAGGGAGGAGGAGGGAGGGAGGGAGGAGGGAGGGAGGAGGGAGGAGGAGGAGGGAGGAGGGAGGGAGGGAGGGAGGGAGGGAGGGAGGGAGGGAGGGAGGGGAGGGTGAGGGAGGAGGGAGGAGGGAGGGAGGGGAGGGAGGAGGGAGGAGGAGGGAGGGAGGAGAGGAGGAGAGGAGGAGGAGGAGGGAGGGAGGGAGGGAGGGAGGGGAGGGAGGGAGGCAGGAGGAGGAGGAGGAGGGAGGAGGAGGAGGAGGAGGAGGGAGGGAGGGAGGGAGGGAGGGGAGGGAGGAGGGAGGGAGGGAGGGGAGGGAGGGAGGGAGGGAGGGAGGGAGGGAGGAGGAGGGAGGAGGGAGGGAGTGGAGGGAGGGGAGGATGGAGGAGGAGGAGGAGTGGAGGAGGATGAGGAGGGAGGAGGAGGAGAGGAGGAGGAGGAGTGGAGGGAGAGTGGAGGAGGGAGGGAGGAGGGAGGAGGAGGAGGAGGGAGGGAGGAGGAGGGAGGAGGAGGAGAGGGAGGAGGGCGGAGGAGGGGAGGAGGGAGGAGGGAGGGAGGAGGAGGAGGAGGAGAGTGGGGAGGAAAGTGGAGGGAGGGAGGAGGGAGGGAGAGAGAGAGAGAGAGAGAGAGAGAGAGAGAGAGAGAGAGAGAGAGAGAGAGAGAGAGAGAGAGAGAGAGAGAGAGAGAGAGAGAGAGAGAGAGAGAGAGAGAGAGAGAGAGAGAGAGAGAGAGAGAGAGAGAGAGAGAGAGAGAAAGAGAGAGAGAGAGAGAGGAGAGAGAGAGAGAGAGAGAGAGAGAGAGAGAGAGAGAGAGAGAGAGAGAGAGAGAGAGAGAGAGAGAGAGAGAGAGAGAGAGAGAGAGAGAGAGAGAGAGAGAGAGAGGGAGGGAGTGGAGGGAGGGAGGGAGGGAGAGAGAGAGAGAGAGAGAGAGAGAGAGAGAGAGAGAGAGAGAAAGAGAAAGAGAGAAAGAGAGACCTTATTTCCGGGATTGGCCTCCAGCGCCTGGAGGAAAAGGTGCTTGGCCTCCTCCAGATAGCCCTCCCCCAGTCGCGCCTCCCCCAGAAGAGTCGGCAGCGAGATGTCCGCCGCCTCCAGGTCCGCCCTACTCACTTTCTGAGCAGCCGCCGCTGCCTCCTCCAGCTTGCCCTGCAGGCGGAGGGGGGCAAATCAAGAGGAACAAAAAAATGAAGAAAATTATAAATAAATAAACAAATCGTTGTCTCACGGGCCACTGGCATTCTGCTTACTCCTGATCTCTGATTATCTCGCACTATTGTTATATATAAGAAAAAAAAAAAAAAGGAAACCACAGCGTTCATGGTATTTAGAGTGGACATGGGCGCTTGGTCAATGGCGCAATCAGAACGGGCTGTTTACAGAGTGTGCTTGTATTGATATGAATACGATGTGTGTGGATGTATTGATACATGTATAGAGAATGCATGCTCATGGAAACCTAGAAACTTTAAATCCCACAGGGGTTGCGGATGGCGTGAATAGAGAGTGGCCTACAGAGAGGCATCTCCTCCCTCCCTCCCACTTCCTCTACTCCCTCTCCCCTCCCTGTCTCCCGGCCTTTCCCCCCCCTCTCTCTTCCCCTCCCCCTCTCTCTCTCTCCCTCTCCCTCACTCTCTCTCTCCTCTCCATCCCTCCCTCTCCTCTCCCTCTCTCCCTCTCTCCCCCACTCTCTCTCTCCCCCTCTCTCTCTTTCCCTCCCTCTCTCTCTCCCCCTCCCCCTCTCAAGGTCCCTTCCATCATATTCACGATCGACAACTGTCTCCAACTGAGCTTCCAAGCTTCCTTCAACAATGACGTGATCCCGAGCATCCCTTACGCCCCTGCCCCCATCAAGCTTGCCCATGCTGACGTCAATACCTGGTCCCGCAGCGCCCGCACTCTCTCCCCCTCCGCCTGCCGCCTGGCCTTCACCATGGCCGCTGTTCTATGCTCAAAACTGTCAGGAAAAGAAGGAAATATATATGCTTTTTTAAAAAACGTAGAATATATGATGTATAGAATGCATCAACTACAATGTAAAAACGTTGCAAAAACGTCGCAGAAAGATGATCGGAATTTTTCCCGCAGAGAGGCTCCTCCACCTCCTGCTCCTAGTCTCCGCCATGGCCAGTTGGCCTCGCCTCCCCCTTCATACTTGAGCATCTTCCAATGCGAATTCGTCACGTGGCTACTTTTTGACACATGGAGCGAGCATCTTCCAATGGGGACTCACCACGTGGCTACTTCTTGACACGTGGCGCGTCGTGGTTGGAGATTTGGACCAATATGCGCACCCTTCAACAAGGTCCGAGATGCCAATGTTCCAAGGTTCCATGGTTCCCTGCTCCCCGTCCCGTAAAAAATACCCGAACTTGGACTAATTTCGAGCATGTATCGCGCACTGCCGAACTGTGAACTGTGAACTGACACATGTAGCGAGCGTTGCTGTTGACCGGCTGTGTGTGACCGTCCGATGGCCTTCCGGTCCTCCCTCCGTGCCACGTGGCGCACATCGGCGGCCCATTTCCCCTGTGCTTTAAATGGCACTGGAGTTTCATGTACTGTACTGAGGGTTGCCTGAGGGTTAGGGTGTGAGAGATAGGGTCTAGGAATTAGGGTTCGGGTTTAGGGTTTCGGGTTCAGCGTTTGGAGTTTCTTCTTTTTAAAGTTCTCAGTGCAAGTCATCAATTGTTGCATTTCCGAACTTTTCGGCCAATGACCTTAAATCACTTGTCAACTTTTACCGCACTATAGAGCCAAACACATTTGGAAGGCAGGTAGAGCCCCCCATCATGCAACCAAGCAGGGATTTCAGGGTTTATGTTGAAAGCTTTGACTAGCTCACAGTGACGGAGCCACAACACAACTGAAACTGAAACGGGACCGGCAACGGAAACGGAAACGGAAACGGAAACAGGAACGAGAACGGGAACGGGAACACATGAATCCTACATAAAAACTTTCTAACAATAATAACTACTGACCATTCCCCCCTACAACCCTCCCTTCCCAAGATATCCCTATTTCTCCTTTTTAACCATTTTCAACGCCGAAATCGAATACCCCTCTCTCTATCCTTCCTTCGGAGGACCCAAAAGGAGAAATATACCCTTCCTTTTAGACACTTTAGAATGGGAATGTTTCCCCCTTTCTTCTGCCAAACCTAAGAGCCCAAAGCCATCAAAAACTCCCCCTCGCAGACAAGGTCCTTCCCCACGTATGCCTTCCCCTCCATTTTGGCGATTCCGAACCTCTTTTGGAGTTTAGTGAGAGTCATTCGCATCACGAGGGTGTCTCCCGCAATCACCGGCTTACGGAAACGGACCTGAAACCGGCCACAGAAACCGTCGTGACTAACGGAATCAGTTACACATGTTTGGTCAGAGAGAGGCATGCACCTCACACGCTTTCTGGACTATTCGGAGGGTCCCCTCTCCACCCCCCCCATTTGCTTCTCCCTCTTCTGCTCCCTCTCTCCCTCCCTTCCCCACCCCCTTTCTGTCATTTCCTCTTCTCCCTCCCTCCCTTCCCCCCTCTAGAAGCCTATCTCTCCCTCCTTCCCCTTTCTACTTCTCTCCCTCCCTCCCCACCCCCTTGTCTTCTTCTCCCTCCCTCCCTTCCTGTCTTCTTCTTCTCCTCCCTCCCTCCCCACTCTTTTCTACTTCTCTCTCCTCCTTCACCCCTCCTCCTCTTTGTTTCACTTTCTCCTCCTCTTCCCCTCCCTCTCCTCTGTTTCCTTCTTCCCCTCCCTTCCTCCTTTCTGTCTTTTCTCCCTCCCTCCCTCCCTCCAACAAGCAGAAAACAAAGAAGAATTCAAGCCATGATTCCGCCAAAAGGTAAGTTAACGACAAAAGGTTCAATTAAGAATCCACTCCCATTTCCAAAATTGACCGAAGGAAAAAGAAAAGGTCCAAAGAATACCTTGTCGATGCCGGCGAAGAAAAATTTGTCCTTTGAACCGCCGACTTCGGGATTGAGCATCACAATTCCCCCCACTTGAGCCATCGCCTGCACAAAAGGTTTTCCCAACTTTGACGATTGACGGCGATAAATCTACAGTACTACTCGTACTGGAAAGCAATACACCTAAAGTTACATATAAAGTTATGTCTAAAGTCACATCTTTAAAAAGCCATATCTAAAAGTTACAAGTTGTCATGCGGGTCAGTGTGAAAATTAAATATGAGAGAGAGAGGGAGAGAGAGAGAGAGAGAGAGAAAGAGAGAGAGAGAGAGAGAGAGAGAGAGAGAGAGAGAGAGAGAGAGAGAGAGAGAGAGAGAGAGAGAGAGAGAGAGAGAGAGAGAGAGAGAGAGAGAGAGAGAGAGAGAGAGAGAGAGAGAGAGAGAGAGAGAGAGAGAGAGAGAGAGAGAGAGAGAGAGAGAGAGAGAGAGAGAGAGAGAGAGAGAGAGAGAGAGAGAGAGAGAGAGAGAGAGAGAGAGAGAGAGAGAGGAGAGAGAGAGAGAGAGAGAGAGAGAGAGAGAGAGAGAGAGAGAGAGAGAGAGAGAGAGAGAGAGAGAGAGAGAGAGAGAGAGAGAGAGAGAGAGAGAGAGAGAGAGAGAGAGAGAGAGGAGAGAGAGAGAGAGAGAGAGAGAGAGAGAGAGAGAGAGAGAGAGAGAGAGAGAGAGAGAGAGAGAGAGAGAGAGAGAGAGAGAGAGAGAGAGAGAGAGAGAGAGAGAGAGAGAGAGAGAGAGAGAGAGAGAGAGAGAGAGAGAGAGAGAGAGAGAGAGAGAGAGAGAGAGAGAGAGAGAGAGAGAGAGAGAGAGAGAGAGAGAGAGAGAGAGAGAGAGAGAGAGAGAGAGAGAGAGAGAGAGAGAGAGAGAGAGAGAGAGAGAGAGAGAGAGAGAGAGAGAGAGAGAGCAGGGTTTCACCTCCACCATGAGCACCCCGGGCATGATAGGCCTCTCCGGGAAGTGGCCCGGAAAGAAGTTGTCGTTTATGGTCACATTTTTTATTGCGACCGCGGACACGCCCGGAGTGAGCTCGATCACGCGGTCGACCAGCAGGAAGGGGAACCTGGGGGGAGAGGGAGAGAGAGAGAGTCAGGGAGAGGGGGAGAGTGAAAGGGAGGAGAGAGGGAGAGGCGGAGAGGAGAGAGAGGGAGAGGGAAAGAGAGAGAGAGTGAGGGAAAGGGAGGAGAGAGGGAGAGGGGGAGAGGAGAGAGAGGGAGAGGGAAAGAGATGGAGAGAGAGGGGAGAAAGTGGGAGAGTGAGAGGAGAGCGAGGAGAGATTGGGAGAGGGAGCGGGAGAGGGAGAGGGAGAGGGAGGGGGAGAGGAAATGTGCGAGAGTGAATGGGAGGAGAGGGAGAGGGAGAGGGGGAGAGGATAGGGAGAGGGGGAGAGGATAGGGAGAGGGGGAGAGGATAGGGAGAGGGGGAGAGACGGAGAGAGATGGAGAGAGAGGGGAGAAAGTGGGAGAGTGAGAGGAGAGGGAGGAGAGAAAGGGAGAGGGAGAGGGAATGAGGGAGAGTGAATGGGAGCAGAGGGAGAGGGAGAGGGGGAGAGGAGAGGAAAAAGGGGAGAGGGAGAGAGGTGGAGAGAGGAAGAGAAAGTGGGAGAGTGAGAGGAGAGAGGTGCGAGAAAGAGAAAGAGAGAGAGGGAGAAGGAGGAAACATGACCGAATAGGATGAAAAGGAAAGAAAAGAAAAGGAAAGCTGCATCTCCTCTGAAACCCTCTTTTTCCACTATCCCTGGAATTCGAATTCGACATTTACCTATGCGGAAGAATGTTGCGAATTTCATTAATGTCGAGCACCGTTGGGTAAGCAGGATATCCTGCAACATTAAAATCCCAAAAAAGAATTACTATTGAAGCCCTGAAGAACTTAAATATTTAAGGCCTTAAAGAAAAGGGCTTGTCCAAACCCTAGAGGAAAGATTGATGAATGCGTCTTATATGAAAATGAAGCAAAATTTCGTTTCGCTTTTAGGTCAGAATCTCGTGAAAGAAATGTCGGACCCCTAAAACCGTATTTCATTTTTTTTTTTTGAACGTGAGTGACAGTGCAGTTCATCGCAGCTTGATAATGAAATTATGGAAATGTGAAGGGAGAGACCCAGTAAAGGAAGAAAAAAAGAAAAGGAAAGCTGACTGAGGACAGCGTTTTTTATGGGATGGACAATTCAAGAGATTACGGAACCGAACAAAGCGAGAGAGAGGGAGAGGGAGAGAGAGAGTAAGAGAGAGAGAGAGGGAGAGAGGAGGGGCGAGGGAGAGAAGGGGGAAAGCAGTGGACAGAAGCGGCGGACAGAGCGTGGAAGAAGCCTTAGCAAGTTGATCAGAGAAGTGGAGAGAGGGGGCGAGTGAGAGAGAGAGAGGGAGAGAGAGACACAGAGGGAGACGGAGAGAGAGAATGCTCGGAAGATGAAGGTAAAAACAGGGAGAGAAGTCTGAATAAAAGAAAATGGGAGCGGAAAGGGATTCAAGAAACAGAGGGGGTGGAAGCGCACTGAAAAGCATTTGTGGGAGAATGCGCATGACTGAGGGAGAGAGAGAGAGGAAAAGATTGAAAAAGAGCGACAAATAGAGGGAAAGACGGAAGGGAGAGAGGGAGACGGGGGAGAGGAGAGTCAGACAGAGCAAGAGAGTGAAGCGAGAGCGCGAGGGGAGTGAAGGAGATAGAGAAAGAGAGGCAGATAGAGAGAGAGCGAGAGAGAGAGAGAGAGAGAAAGAGAGAGGGAGAGAGTGATGAGAGGGAGAAAGGTTGTGGACATTAAGAAAAAAGATCGGGAATATTCCATCCATATTTCATCCATTTCCATTTTTTTATTCGGTGAGTGAAGTTAAAATAAAATTCCCTATGTTGGAGAAAGCGAGTCCAATTGGCTCGTCCTTACTGAATTCAATGGGCACTACTTCGTCCGTCGACGCCCCGTTCGCACTCTCAACCGTCGCCGTCTCCTCCGCCACCGCCACTGCGGAGCCATCGCCCTCCGCATTGCACCGCACCACCCCTCTCTCTCTCCCTCTCCCTCTCCCACTCTCTCTCCCTCCCGCTGCCGCCACGCCTCCCTTCCTTCCCACAGAGAGCTGCACAGAGGCAGGGCCCCTCGCCTCCTTTCCGCCGAGCCAGCCATGGCTGCCAGCCTCCACGCCCGCCATGGCAGCCCCCCATACCTTCGCCGAAATGACCGCCATCTCTCCCTCTCCCTCTCTCTCGCCCGCCTCTCTCTCGCCCTCTTTCTTCCTCTCTCTCACTCTCCCGCCTCTCCCTCTCTCTCCCCCTCTCTCTCTACCTCTCTCTCTCTCCCGCCTCTCTCCCCCTCTGTACTATACCCCTTTCTCTCTCACTCCCTCTCTCCCCTCTCTCCCTCTACTTTGGACCTCAATAAAGTTAACAGGTCATCGCCAAAATTTGCTCTCCTTCGTACGTACGTACAAGGTCGGGCAGCATGATAGTTTTGTACGGGCAGCGTCCAGATAAAAATCCATTTCCCGACAGCGGGCAGAGAAAATATAGAGCCTTAGGCATGCGATTGGTCCAAATGAATTGTTTTCAGGTCCGCCCGCCGGTTCGGTCAGACATTCGGGCAGAAAAAAACAATGGGGTGTGGCCCGTCAGCACTGCCCTCTGATTGGCTAACGATGAGCTGACGTGGCAGTACACAATCTGTCCTTGGACGTGCGGGCGCGGTGGTTCGGCAGAGTTTGTACAGGCTCGGGTGAGACCCGGGAGTGCCTCGAAGAGGCTCGAGCTTCGGCATGGAAAATGGTGAGCCTGAAAAGCTTCCAGGGGAGGCTCGAGGTCCGGAAACGAGGTTCGAAACAGCCTCGAAGGAGATACGGTATGGCCGGAAAGGAAGTTTGACATGGACGGGAAAGTGTGTGCCACGTGGTTGGCTAGAGGGAGCTGGTTCCCTCCTGATTGGTCCACGTGGCTGGCAGAGAAAAATAGACCAGTTGCATGGGCCGCGCTGTTCCAGTTCCAGTTCCAGTTGTAGTTCCGTTCCCGTTTCATTTCTAGTTCTGGTTCCAGTATCAGTTCCAGTTTCAGTTCCAGATCCAGTTCCAGTTCCAGTTCCAGTTCCAGTTCCAATTATAGTTCCAGTTCCAGTTCTTGTTCCAGTTCCAATTCCAATTCCAGTTCCAGTTCCAGATCCAGTTCCAGTTCCAGTTCCAATTCTAGTTCCAGTTCCAGTTCTTGTCCCTGTCCCTATCCAACATAGGCGTTTCTGGAGTTTGCATTTCTGCACGCCAATTTTGGGCTTTTGGAACACTACACTGCAGCTGCGTTTTGCAATCGCAGTTTCAGTTTCAGTTCAGTTCGTTGCACCAAAACCCGCCGAGTGGGAATGGAAAGGAGAATTAACGTTATTTTGAGCGAAAACGGCGCGTCTCATTCGAATGAGCAATTGGGCGATACCGATCGATGCCCGTAAAGGGGCAGCCCAAAGCAATGCCCTCATAAAATAACCCCAACATCTTAAAAAACAGCTTCTAAGCCACCGAACATGTTCATGTCGCATTAACAATAAGAACAATTTCCTTGTGCAAAAAGAAGACCATGCAACAGCTACAATTTAGTGTGAACAGTCTGCAGTTGCCTTGCACGGAAGAACGAGTGGCGAAGCGCAGCACTGCTTTCAAACTCCACTTTTGACAACCTTTTCCGTTTGGAGTTTTCTTCCTCCTCATCACCGTCCCTGCATGTCTCAAACGTAGCCCATGAAACGAGAGTGGGAGGGAGAGAGAGAGAGCGAGAGGGAAGAGTGGAAGTGGAAGAGGGAAAGGGCGAGAGAGGAAGAGGGAGAGGGAGAGGGGGAGAGAGGAGGAGGGAGAGGGTGACGGAGAGGGGAGGAGAGGAAGAGGGAGAGGGAGAAGGGGAGAGAGGAAGAGGAAGAGGGAGAGGGAGAGGGGGAGAGAGGAAGAGGGAGAGGGAGAGGGAGAGGGGGGGAGAGGAAGAGGGAGAGGGAGAGGGGGAGAGAGGAAGAGGAAGAGGGAGAGAGAAAGGGGGAGCGAAGAAGAGGGAGAGGGGTAGAGAGGAGGAGGGAGAAGGAGAGGGGGGAGAGAGTTCTGGGAATAGCGGCTCACCAATGTACGGGCACACAGGCCTCCTCCAGCAGCGGGCGGCAGGTGGCCCAGCTGAAGCGCACCAAGTCGGGGAAGCCAAAGACGGGCTCGCGGTGGGCAAGCAGCCAGGCCTTTGTGTCCGGGTCTGGAGGGAGGGGGGGACGAAGGAGAGGGCGAAGGAGAGGGAGAAGGAGAGGGCGAAGGAAGGAGAGGGAGAAGGGAAGGGCGAAGGAGAGGGCGAAGGAGAGGGAGAAGGAGAGGGCGAAGGAGAGGGAGAAGGAGAGGGCGAAGGAAGGAGAGGGAGAAGGAGAGGGGCGAAGGAAGGAGAGGGAGAAGGGAAGGGCGAAGGAGAGGGAGAAGGAGAGGGCGAAGGAGAGGGAGAAGGAGAGGGCGAAGGAGAGGGAGAGGGAGAGGGAGAGGGAAAGGGAGATGGAGAGGGAGAGGGAAAGGAAGATGGAGAGGGAGAGGGAGAGGGAGAGGGAGAAAGGGAGACGGAAAGGGAAAGAGAGAGTGAGACTGTCGGCACAAAAGTACATTTCGCCAACATTGCGAACTGCATACACGAAGTGGACGAATCCAATGTCTACTTTTAGGGTTTTTACGGTTTTTAGGGTGTCTGGATGTAGTACAGAACCGAGGAAGAGCTTCACAGCAACTTCACTCGACACTGAAAGATCAAGGTGACTAATGCAGGGCTCGCACAGTGACCCGAAAAGCGAGTAATGGAGGGAGAGGAGGAGGACGTGGGAGGAAGGGGAATGGGTGGGAGGATTGGAAAGAGGAGAGAGGGGGATTGATTGGGAAAAAAAATACGAGTTACCTGCTGGATATCCGGACCCAAAATTTCGCTCAAAAGGGTAGTCGCCCCCATTAATCCAATTCTTAAGTTCTTGATCCCGAGTTACCTGAAAACCCTTCGCATAAATGGACTATAAATTTCAAGTGGAATAGGAAAAGTTAAAACCTAACAACAAAGGATGAACTTCAACGATAGCAAAGGTAAGAGGGGTGGAAAAATCAAAAAAACAACGTGGCTCTCACCTTTGCCGCGATGGATGCAGCGCTAACTATAGGGAAAAGGCTGTCTGCTTTCTTTCGAACCGTAAAATTTATGCCACAGAATTTTTCGCTAAGCCGGGATTCATATCGTTCAGCATCACCAACAGTGTCGACATAGACCTGGGAAAATTCGAAATAGGAAGTACTTTGAGCTGGAGGAGGGAACGGGGGTGGTAGATTATGCGAGATTAAAAAGGAAACGGGGGAGAACAGGAGGTATATGATGTGGAGCCAGAAAGAGAGAGAGAGAGAGAGAGAGAGAGAGAGAGAGAGAGAGAGAGAGACAGAAATAGAGAGAAAGAAAGAGGGAGGAGGGAAGGGAAGAGTGGAAAAACGCACAAAACATTGAAGAAAACATACAACTCCACCGACGATGTCAGCATTTCTCTCTCTGGTATACATGTTACCTTCCTTTCAAGACATTGGCAAAAGTACAATAAATAGGGTCATGGAACTTACCTCCTTTAGCACCACTCCTGCATCGAGGGCACGTTGAATTAAACCCATCGCAGAGTCGTGTGAAATTGCATTCAAACTTTTTTTCACCCTAAAAACCCCTTCCCATTTCCATACTTAGAATGGTAAACCCGGCAATTCCTGCTTCTCAACCTATCTCCCCTCCTTCCATCTCCCACTCGATGCTCTCTTTGCCTCCCACTCCGCTCCACCCTTTAATTGCACTTTCACTCCATCATTCCTCGCTTGCCTCCTCATTCTCACTTCCCTTCCCTACTCCCTTCATCCCACTTTCCAAAACCTCAAAGTCCTCCACCGTCTCCCTCTCTCTCATTCTCGCTCTCTCCCTTCCTCTCCCCCTCCGCCCTCTCTCCTCTCTCCCTCCCACTCTCCCCCTCTCTTCCCATTTCTCCCTCTCTCTCCCCGCCAATATCTTCGTCTTCTCCCACTCCTGCTGCCACTTGGTATTGCACGATTGGCTCGGATGCTCACATACTAAGCATGTGCGCGGAGAGGGCTTGGGGGCTGATCACATCCACAGCCCATCCCATCCATCCGCACGCCTTCATCGATTCAAATAGCGCCTCCCTCTTCGCTTCTGTCAGGGTCTTCGAGTCTGCCGACCAAGCCCTAACCCTAACCCTAATCTTCAGTGCTGTCTGCGCTCGCTTTCTCAAAAAGGTTGGAAACTGACTGCCCATGACAAGAATACTTGAAGCAGCTGCTCGGACGCAATAGAAGCTGCAGCCCGAGGATGGATGCGAGTTTGGAGGTAAAGATGATGATGAGGTGGAGGAGGAGAAGCACCTGCAAATGCCATTGTTGCAAGCTGCTCGCTTTGAGATATGGGGCAGAAGGCGCTGCCATACACCATCGGCCCTGCACAACCAGGGGCGATGTCAAGGATGTCAGTCTCATGCAATACATTAACTCAGCAGCTGTTCCCAAAATTATCGTCTCAGCTGCATTGATAACAACACCATCATCACCCTCTAAGAAGGCGCACGCACTGACCAAGAACAGGGCCTCTGCCGGCTTCGTCTATGCCGAGCATGCAGGGTTCCCTGTACCACTCCGGAACTTCCATAACCACAGGAGGGAGAGTGAGAGAGAGGGAGAGAGAGAGAGAGAGAGATTGATAGCTTATGAATAATTAGCGAGAGCTGGAGGTTACTGATGAATATCTCTCTCTTGCCAAGCGAGAAAGCTTTCTTGTCGCTTTCACTTTACAAGCGTAAAGAAAGCAGTCCATCAATTCATGCCCTCGCTATCGCGAACTTCGCATTAAACCTAAAAAGAGACGGACTGACCCCCTCCCCCCTCCGGTCTGGGGACTAGGGACTGTCCAGCTCCTAAACTTTTTTCTTTTGTGCTTAGGTCCTTCGCGCCCAGTTCCTCGTGGTTCCCCATGATGCTTATGTTCATGTGCATTTGATGGCATCATCGCCACCTGAGATCAATACCACATCCTCCATTCCTTCTTTAAAACAGAAAAAAACCACTTTTTCTTTTTGTTTTTCCTTCTTTCCATTAAATAGGCACACATGCAATCATAGGGTCATAGGGTCGTGTTCCCTCGTCCGTGAGTCATATTCTTACGTCAGCTCGTTTGGTTGCCCTTGCCAAGCCTGCAGGGGGAGTTCGCCCCATAGCCGTAGGGGAGGTTTTGTATCGCATGGTTGCTCGCGCTATGTGTTTTCAGTTACAGGGGGCTTTTCAGGATCATTTTTCCCCTTACCAGTTTGGTGTGGCGACCCCTGGGGGCTGCGAGGCCGTAGTTCATGGCATTCGTGCGACGTAGGATCTTCACCCTGATTGGGTTGTTTTGCAGGTTGATGTGACAAATGCTTTTAATACGGTGGATCGTCATGAGATTTTTCGCGAGTTACGAGAGGCCCCTGCACCGATTGCGTCCCTTTTTCCTTTTGTGCGCACATTTTATTCTCGTTCGAGCCCGCTCCTTTTTCCTCTTGGCGATGCATCTGGTGGAGTGGCGACCTTGGAGTCTGCGACCGGGACCCGCCAAGGCGACCCTTTAG
>CM074810.1:3532132-3548702 GCA_037447605.1 Zygnema circumcarinatum | reverse complement strand
AGCAGCAGCAGCAGCAGTAGCAGCAGCAAGCAAGGGAGCAGAGGAAGGAGGGGTGAGGGTTCAGAGCGGTACGTCCTGCACGGAGGTGGCCCCGCCGATCGCAATGGCGGCCTCGGCGGAGGAGGCGGCGGAGAGGAGGAGGACGACGGCGGCGGCGGCGAGGAGGCGGAGGGCGGCCATGGCTACGGCGGGCGGCGAGGGTGAGGGGGCGGGCGGTAAGCAGTGGGCACTTGACTTTCGGCGCCCGCGCGGCCGCTTTGTAGCTCGCGGTGGGGCCCGCCCGCGCCACGTGGAGGCATCTCCGTGAGGGAGATTCCGAAGGATCAACAATGTCGGTGGACGCGTCGGTTTGTCGCGACACGTGGCGGTTCGGCGCTCGCCGACTGTCTTTGTTCCTGGTTTTGTCTTGAATGTAGATAGTTTACGCCAACGAGAAGACGCCACGTAGCCCTCCTCCACTCGGCGCCTCCTGAGGCAATCCGCTGTCCCATCCAACGGCTCGATTCGCGGCACGTTGGATCGTGTCCCGTCAAATTCGCGAAAGGCGACGAAGAGCGGATTGTGAAAGCGTCTTCGTGACGTGACGCGAGGCGGCACAAACACTCTGCGTGGCGTTCTATGTGTAAGCTGGCGCCGTTCAGTGCAGTGCGAATCGGGGCTCGTGGCTAGGCGTTCTGTACAGACGGCGCGTCGCGACGAATTCCGTACGAATGGCTTGTCGCGCCGCGAAGAGTCTCTCCATCGGATCTGCTTCGTCGCGTGGCCCACACAGGTGGTACATGTTGTACAACCCGTACATGTTGTACAGTGGATACATGCCGTACAGAGTCGGGGGCAATGATGGACTGCGGCGGCCCCTTCGTGGCGATTGGCTGTCCCAGGTTTGTCGCGTTGCCAATGGCATCCGTAGACGGAATCACGGTGACGTGGCACCAATCGATGGGACCCCAAATTGTCGTCATGTGCTATCCATCGCTCTCTTCGCTCTGAAATTTTGAAAGTGCACGTGGATGTCACGTCACGTGGCACTTTCTAGTTTTCTAAGAGAGCGGTTCCTTGTTTCACCAAGTGTCGCGAGAGAGAAAATGGCATTGGCCTCACGATGGCGATGCTGCCATTGAATATGCATGGACAACATCATCATGGGGAAGAACCACGAGGAAAAACTGAGCGCTAAGGGGTCACCGATGTGAGGCAACATCGGGCAGAGGGAGCAAATAAGAGTGGCTTCACGCCGAAGGAGCGGAGAAGCGAGGTTGACAACGCTGAAGGGCGACAAATATACGCTGTCAATAAAAAAAGGAGCCAGCATCGCCGGAGGAGGGCTTTCTTCCAGGGCTGTGCGCGCATCTCGAAGGAGCGATGGGCGCAAGCACTGGCGAAGGAAGGAAGGCATCCAATCGAATGTTGAGGCAACCAAGAATCTCAATAGCCATAGGAACAAACTCGTCGGCCGCGTCACGTCACGGTGGGCATAGGCGCGTTCCTTGCGAAGGGCCGCATCACGAGCAGCCACGCCTTCATGCCTTCATGCCTTCATGCCTTCATGCCTTCATGCCTTTATGTCGCGAAAGGAACAATCGCCCATGTTCACCGCGGAGCTAGAATCTGATTCACCATCGGCGAAGCCTGTCAAATATTTTCGACCGTTGGATCGCGCACGCGTGAGGAACGCATCCAAACGGCGCAGCCCGTTCAGTCTTCTTTGACAGATTCAGCACGCCTGAGGAACGCTTCCAGCGGCGCACATCGGCGATTCGTTTTGACCGTTGGATTCTACACGCCGAAGAAACGCATCGCAACAGCTCCATCCGTCGAGGATTTTCGACCGTTGGAGTCTGCACGCCTGAGGAGAGCATCCCCACGGCGCAGCCCGTGGTGATTTTTGACCGTTGGATTTTACACGCCTGTCGATCGCATCGCAACGGCCCAACCCTTGGAGCGATATGCCGACAGGACCGTACAGAGGGCCTATTCATCCGATACAGCGCATATATCGGATATATCGCATACGATACGTATCGATGTTCCGCAGCGCAGCCCTTCACAGGTCGGACCAATGCATCAGACCCATGCAGGGGCCAAAGAGCCTGAAAGCAGCACATAGAAACGGACGACCATCTCTCCACACAGGTCCCAATCGGCGTCGCGACAGACCTACGACAGTCAATCGGCACGGCGGGGACGCCGCCGTCCATCATTGCGCCAGATTCTGTACGGCCTGTAAAGCCGTACGGCACACGCGACGGCGCCGATCCAACGGAGCGATTATTCGCGGCGCGACGAGCCGTCCGTACGAAGCGCGAATTCGCGACGAGTCCCGACTTGCACTGAACTGAACGACGCCAGCTTACGCATAGAACGCCACGCAGAGTGTTTGTGCCACCTCGCGTCACGTCACGCGGTCGCTTTACAATCCGCTTTTCGTCGCCTTTCGCGACTTTGACGGGACACGATCCGACGTGCCGCGCGAATCGAGCCGTTGGATGGGACAGCGGATTGCCTCAGGAGTAGGGATGGCTTAATTACGACTATATAATCTATATTATATTATATAACTGTGACGACTAAATAACGGCTGTTATATAATACTTTACAACGCCTTTACAATATGTAAGGTCGTACCGTCGTACGGTCACACGACTGTACGGTATTATGCAGTGAAGACGGAGTGAACCAGACGGACGCATTTCGCAACGCCAACGCCAAAACGACCTAATTTTGGTATGGTACAACCGCACGACCGTACGAGTACGGTCGTACGGTCATCAATTGTTCAAAACGAGTGGGTATAATATATGTAATAAACTGTTTTACTTTGTACTATATTACTACTTTTAAACCCGTTGTAAAGTATATAATATAGTCGGACTTTATAACGCGGGCCATCCCTACTCAGGAGGCGCCGAGCGGAGGAGGGCTATGTGGCGTCTTCTCGTTGGCGTAAACTATCTACATTCAAGACAAAACCAGGAACAAAGACAGTCGGCGAGCGCCGAACCGCCACGTGTCGCGACAAACCGACGCGTCCACCGACATTGTTGATCCTTCGGAATCTCCCTCACGGAGATGCCTCCACGTGGCGCGGGCGGGCCCCACCGCGAGCTACAAAGCGGCCGCGCGGGCGCCGAAAGTCAAGTGCCCACTGCTTACCGCCCGCCCCCTCACCCTCGCCGCCCGCCGTAGCCATGGCCGCCCTCCGCCTCCTCGCCGCCGCCGCCGTCGTCCTCCTCCTCTCCGCCGCCTCCTCCGCCGAGGCCGCCATTGCGATCGGCGGGGCCACCTCCGTGCAGGACGTACCGCTCTGAACCCTCACCCCTCCTTCCTCTGCTCCCTTGCTTGCTGCTGCTACTGCTGCTGCTGCTGCTGCTGCTGCTGCTGCTGCCTGTCTTTCTCTACTTCAAACCTCCCAATGCTGAGAACCGTAAGTAAACCCTCCCCTCCAACCCCCGCTATCGCCATGCTGCGCAGTATGTGGCCCAGGCCATCCTCTCCGCGGGATCCGCCAAGCCTGACTACGGCACCTACGCCAATGTCGGCTCCGGCACGGGCATCGCCAACTTCATCGCTAAGTCCTACCAGGTGGCCCTCTCCGACGCCGCCCTCACGACCACCCAGGACGGCGACGCTGGTGGCGCCAACAAGTACACCATCCCCTTCACCGTGGCGACGTACTCGTTCTGCACCAAGAAGTCCGCCGCGCTGAAGCTCACCGGCTCGCAGGTCTACAACATCTACTCCTCCGACTCGCCCCTCCCGTGGAGCAACTTCCTCGCCGGCGCCGGCGGCACCGTGGTGCCCGTAGCGCGCTCCGACAAGTCGGGCACCACCGAGGTCGTGGGGTCCTGGATCAAGTCCAAGGTCGCGGCATGGCCGGCGACCACCACCGCCCCGTGGAACACCCTCTCCTCCGTCTCCAAGCTCATTCAGTATGGGGCCAAGTCCGACGGCGTGCTCGCCCTCATCAAGGGCAACGTCAACGCCATCGGATACGTCCAGACCGGCCTCTGCGTGACTGACGGCGTTCCCCAGGCCGCCATTCTGAACCCCGCCGGCAACTACATCTTCGCCGCCAAAGGGGCCGACCTTGCCGCCCTTCTGCCCAACCCCGTCCCCAACCTCTCCAGCAACTACTTCAGCGGCATCAACATCCTGAACAAGCCCGGCCCCAACACCTACTCCATCGCCTCCATCGTGTTCCAGTTCGCCCGCAAGTCGTACGGCAACGCCGCCACCTCCAGGATCGTCAAGGCGTGGGTGACGTACACTATGGGCGCCTCCGTACAGAACCTCGGCCCCAGGTTCGGCTTCGACAAGCTGCCCACCCAGTACACCGCTGCGGGTGCTGCCGTGACCATTGCGAACTAAGAACTCTGTTTTGGATGAAGGAGAGGGCGCGGGCAGCAGATGTTTGAGAGAAATAAGTGCCTTTCTGCTGTTCCTGAATAGGTAGGGGTGTTGGGTGATACGAACATCTGGAGGTAGTGGTGAGGGTTTGGAGGGTGTCTGAATCCAATAGGGATGAAGGATTGCCCATATTTTGCTCTAGGGGCGGCAGGTTTAACTTGTACGGTGGGTTTTTCCGACGGGCTGGTTTTCACGTAATTGATATTTTCCGCATTTTCTTCATACGAATAAACATGTGTTGTGGCACTAGCGTGTCGAAGGTGCGAATCTGGTCTCTTGAAGAGCAACTTCGGATGTCTCTCCTAAATTGAGTGCAGACTTCCCGGAGAGTGAGAGAGTGAGCAGGAGGGAGGAGGTGCGGGGGAGGGGGAGAGATAGAGAGAGGGGTGTCTACCTTTCTCCTTCTTTTCTTTTTCTTTCAATATTTCTATAAAAAAAAATTTATGGGTTGGGTAGAGTTGGCTGGCACTTCATTCTTGTGAAACTAACTTTCATTCGTCACATACTGAAGGAGTAAGTGAAAGACGAATGAGAAAGTGCAACACGGCGAGGATGGGGTGTTGCGCGTCACGCTATGTCACGCCCTGTCACGTCACACGCCTTCCCGCCGCGCTAAGGCGGGAACGCTTTCGGTCCCTGTCTGTCGGGTTTCGCTTGAACCCCTGAATTCTGAACCCTGAGCCCTCCCTCACGAGGGCTTGAACCCCTGAACCCTAATTTAAACTCTAAACTGTACACAAAAACCATCAAGCCGAAACCCTTGTTATTTAGATTAAACCTCCTACTTAAACATTAAAACCTGAACGTTAAATTCTACATTTTAACCCTAATCTTTGAACTTTTAACCCTGATTTTTAAGCCCTTATCTTTCAACCATAACCCTTATTCTTCACCTCCTCGTTTTGTCGCCATCTTTCTCTCACCTTCTCCCTCTCCCCTTCCCCTCCCCTTCCCCCTCCCACCTCCCCCCTCCCCCTCCCCCTCCCCCTCCCCCTCCCCCCACCCCCTCCCCCTCCCCACTCCCCCGCCCCCCCCCTCCCCCTCCCCCTCCCCCTCCCCCTCCCCCTCCCCCTCCCCCTCCCCCTCCCCCTCCCCCTCCCCTCCCTCCTCCCCCCTCCCCCTCCCCCTCCCCCTCCCCCTCCCCCTCCCCTCCCTCCCTCCCTCCTCCCCCTCCCCCTCCCTCCAGCCTCCCCCCTCCTCCCTCCCCCCACCTTCTTCCCCCCTCCCACACTCCGCCCCTCCCCCCACGTTCCCCCCTTCCCCCTCCTCCCTCCTCTCGAATCATGAATGTCGGGTCTGCCAGACAAAACAGCGCCGCAGCTTCCAAGAGCATTAACACATGCATTCAAACCATCAGACCGATAGTCAAATCTCGATTGACATGCTTACCGATGTACTTGAGGTTCACCTCCTTGTGGATTTTCTCGAATTGTGACTGCAACCCCCACCCACACGAGGAAGCCATTGCGATCTAGGAACTTCGTTTTGGTCTAAGAAGAGAGTGTGGTCAGCAGATATTGAGAGTGTAAGCGTCTTTCTGCTGTTGTTGCTTAATAGGTAGGGGTGTTGGGTGGTACGAGCATCTGGAGGTAGTGGCGAGGGTTTGGAGAGTGTCTTAACTGGATTAGTTTATTAAGGTATGCCCTGTTTTTTCTTGAGAGTATTTAGGGTTGATCTTGTACGGTGGGATTTTTTGACGAGCTGTAGAACCTGCTCTTTTTCACTTAATTATTACGTTCCGCAGTTTGTTTATGCGTTAAAAGCAGAGTTCACTGGCATCTGGTTTTTCTTCAAGAGTAATTTGGGATTTGTCTCCTAAATTTAGTGCAGTCTGGAGAGACAAGCTATGGAATTGAGGAAGAGGGCGAGGTTGCGGGGGTGGGGAAGAGGGATAGTGGAGAGAGACGGGACGGGAGGGTGAGAAATGGGAGATGCCAGTGCGAGGTACAGGGCAGCAAGAGAGGGCAGGGCATAGAGAGGGCAGGGCATAGAGAGGGCAGGGCAGAGAGAGGGCAGGGCAGAGAGAGGAAGGGAGAGGGACGGGTGGAGAAAAGGGGCAGCGCGAGAGAAGGGCAGTTTGATAGAGGAAGCGTAGTGAGAGGAAAGGGCAGAGGCGTAGGAGGCTAGAGGACGAGAAAATTGCACGTAGCCCATCCCAGCATCATTCTTAGTGCAATGTAGAGAGGGAAAGATGGAAGGGTAGCGAGAGGGCGTGAGATTCAGCGAGTGCTGTCTGCGAGAGGCGAGGGATGGGATAGGAAGGGGAACTTCATCCAACGCATCCACGAGCCCACTCAGCACCATTATTTTTTAGCGAGTTAGCGAGTGTATATGAAAAGGGTTGCGACCTTATAGAGACCTCGCGCATGTTGGCGCGAGTTCCACAACATGTTCTTCTTCATGCATGGAAAGGTCCAAACAAAGACTAGATCAGGTTGTAAACCATTAGTTTAAAAAACAGCATTCAAAAGTTTGGAGGGTTTCGGGTTTTGGGTTTATGGTTGTTTTTTCCTTTTCTGATTCACGGATGTGACGTCACGCGTCCCAATGTCCCCATGTTGCGCGGAGCCGTGGGACCATGCGAGGCATGAGCGCGCGCGGTTCCCCAACTCGCGTCTAGGGAAGGCGCCGACACGACCGTACAAGTACGGACAAGTACGGAAACTCAACGTGTCTCGGTCGTTCGATTTTCTGCATGCCTGTTTCACCCAAGTGGCCCAAATGTATTGGAAATGTCCCTCTCGCCTGTTCACACGCACATGTTATTTCGTTTACCAATAAACTCGCTGCTTCGAGGGAGGGCTTGAAGCGTTGTTTCTCCTCGGCGCTGCTTTCCACTCCAAGCTTTTCTCTTTTGTGCTCAGGTCCTTTGCGCCTAGTAGTTCCTCGTGGTTCCATTTCCATGCTGATGTTGGCCATGTACATTCGATGGTATCATCGCCATGTGAGGTCAATGTCACTACTTTTTTCGTCGTTCTTCTACCAATGTCCGTACGACCGCTACATGGAGGCCGCTACCGTATCGCGTTTTACGCTACAGCCGGTCCATGCTCCCGCCCTGCGCAGCGCGAGCAATTTTGTCGCGATTCGGCAATCTCCTTCCGTACGAAAGGTACAAAGAATAAGGACAAAAATTGCCGACCAGATCCCACCGTCCGGCCACTCGGCTAGCCACGTGGCAGGAGATACTCGATTGGCCACGTGGTGCCATGCTGGACCACCACGTGGCAAAGTGTACAATTCATCGTACGGACAGTAAGGGAGTGCCTTTGGCAACAGCAACGTGGGAAACTACGAGGAGCGGGTCCTCTGCTTCTGAGCCCTCCCCTTCTCGGAAAGTTTAACAAGACCAAAGGAGGAACGCCGCTACCATTCCTTCGCTCAATTTTGGGTCGATGAAAAAAACCTCTTTTGCCGCTTTTGCACTAGACCATTCTGTCATTGGCGAAAAGATGCAAAACTGCGAATGAAGAAACTCAAGAAACAGTAATAGGAAGACAACACCAAAAACTTCCTCGCAGTCGGTAGTTCAAATCTTCGGCGCTGCATTGTTTGCAGATGCGTCATCGACTATCGTTCCTGCGACCCTCGAAGAATCTATTTCAGTTTCCATAATCGTTGGGATCGTCCAAGTCATAACAAAGGCAGCTCTAAGTAGGGCGTGGGCCAGACTTGGGGGGGTTCCCTCCTCTGCCCTTCTTCCTTTCTTATCTCAAAAACCACACTCGCTGTCCCTCTCTCTCCCCTCCCGCTCTCCGCCCTTATCTCGGCCATGTAGGATTAAATATGAAAGGGTGCTGAAAGGGTTCTGGATAAGGTTGGATGGAATTCAACTAATCAATTTCCTCTCAGTTAACACTCCACGCCTCGCTCCTACTTTCTCCGCCCTTCCCACGCCCTCTCTACAATTTACACAACAAGAATGTCGCTGGCGGGTGCCGGGATGGGCCACGTACTCTTTCCTCTTCCTCCGACCCCTTCCCTCTCCTTCACTGCCCCTCCCTCTCTCCACCCGCCCCTCTTCATTCCTCTCCCTAACTGCACATCCCTCTCTCCACCCGCCCCTCTTCATTCCTCTCCCTCACTGCCCTCCCTCTCTCCACCGGCCCCTCTTCATTCCTCTCCCTCACTGCCCCTCCCTCTATCCACCCGTCCCCCTTCATTCCTCTCCCTCACTGCCCCTCCCTCTCCCCACCCACACATCTTCATTCCTCTCCGTCACTGCCCCTCCCTCTCTCCACCCGCCCCTCTTCATTCCTCTCCCTCACTGCCCCTCCCTCTCCCCACCCGCCCCTCTTCATTTCTCTCCCTCACTGCCCCTCCCTCTCTCCACCCGCCCCTCTTCATTCCTCTCCCTCACTGCCCCTCCCTCTCTCCACCCGCCCCTCTTCATTCCTCTCCCTCACTGCCCCTCCCTCTCTCCACCAGCCCCTCTTTAGTCCTCTCCCTCACTCCCCCTCCAACTCTTCACCCGCCCCTCTTCAGTTCTGTCCTTCACTGCCCCTCCCTCTCCTTCTACCCCTCTTCATCGCTTTCCCTCTCTACCCTTACCTCGCCCTGAGCCACTCGTTATCGCTGTCTCGCTGCCCTTTCCCTCTATTCGTCTCCCTTCCCGTCCCTCTCCCTCTCATCTCCCCCTCCCGTCCCGTTCCCCCCCTCCCACACTCTCAATCCTCCTTCCTTCAAAGTTTCTCCTAGTAGCTTCTCTCCAGTCTGCACTTAACTTGGGAGGGACATCCCAAGCTACTCAAGCGGTGCCAGATCACAGTCCGCATTTCACTCAAGCACGTGAGACAACACAGTTTTAAAGATAGCCAAAACTGCGGAACGTATCAATTACGTGAAAGAGCAAAAATTACAACCCGTAAAAAAAGCCAGCGGTACAAGTTAAACTGCCACCCCTAACGCAAAATTTGGGCTGACCTTATTCTCCGTGGGTTCAAATGACCCGCGAAACCCTTCCTCAATACCACCTCGAAATGTTCGTATGAGCAAACATCCCTAATACTAATTCAGCAAGTCAGGAAAACACTCGTTTCAAATTGTTTCTCTTCCAACCTTCTACGACCACAAACAAGTTCCTAGTTCGCAATGGCCACCGCGCCACCCGCAGCGGTGTACTTGGCGGGCAGCTTGTCGAAGCCGAACCTGGGGCCGAGGTTCTGTACGGTCGGGCTCATGGTGAACACCACCCAGGCCTTCACGACCTTGGAGGTGGCGGCGTTGCCGTACGACTTGCGGGCGAACTGGAACACGATGGAGGCGATGGAGTAGGTGTTGGGGCCGGGCTTGTTCAGGATGTTGATGCCGCTGAAGTAGTTGCTGGAGAGGTTGGGGACGGGGTTGGGCAGAAGGGCGGCAAGGTCGGCCCCTTTGGCGGCGAAGATGTAGTTGCCGGCGGGGTTCAGAATGGCGGCCTGGGGAACGCCGTCAGTCACGCAGAGGCCGGTCTGGACGTATCCGATGGCGTTGACGTTGCCCTTGATGAGGGCGAGCACGCCGTCGGACTTGGCCCCATACTGAATGAGCTTGGAGACGGAGGAGAGGGTGTTCCACGGGGCGGTGGTGGTCGCCGGCCATGCCGCGACCTTGGACTTGATCCAGGACCCCACGACCTCGGTGGTGCCCGACTTGTCGGAGCGCGCTACGGGCACCACGGTGCCGCCGGCGCCGGCGAGGAAGTTGCTCCACGGGAGGGGCGAGTCGGAGGAGTAGATGTTGTAGACCTGCGAGCCGGTGAGCTTCAGCGCGGCGGACTTCTTGGTGCAGAACGAGTACGTCGCCACGGTGAAGGGGATCGTGTACTTGTTGGTGCCGCCGGCGGAGCTGTCCTGGGCGGCGGTGAGGGCGGCGTCGGAGAAGGCCACCTGGTAGGACTTGGAGATGAAGCTGGTAATGCCCGTGCCGGAGCCCACAGCCTGGTAGGAGCCATAGTTGGCCTTGGCGGAGCCGGAGGAGATGATGGCCTGGGCAACGTACTGCACAGCATGGCAATGGCAAGGGGGGGGGAGGGTTCAGTCAGTGGGCAATTGTCAGCAATGGGGGTTGGGTTGCAGGTTTTTAAGCAGAGAGAGAGAGAAAACGAGAGAGCGAGAGCGAGCGGGAGAGAGAGAGAGAGAGAGAGAGAAAGAGAGAGAGAGAGAGAAGAGAGAGAGAGAGAAGAGAGAGAGAGAGAAGAGAGAGAGAGAGAAGAGAGAGAGAGAGAAGAGAGAGAGAGAGAGAGAGAGAGAAAGAGAGAGAGAGAGAGAGAGAGAGAGAGAGAGAGGAGAGAGAGAGAGAGAGAGAGAGAGAGAGAGGGAGAGAGAGAGGGTTGGGGAGAGGTGATTGGTGCAGGCAAGGGAAGGGGGTTACGTCTTGGACGGAGGTGGCACCGCCGATCACGATGGCCTGGGAGGAGGTGGCGGACAGGAGGAGGACGGCGGCGATGAGGAGGGCAGCCATGGCTGCGAGCGACAAGGAGATGGAGGGAGGGAGGGAGTGAGGGAGGGAGAGAGGGAGGGAGGGTGGAGGGAGGGAAAACTAGTAGGAGGCAGTGGGCGGCTGGATTAAGTGAAGGCTGGGTAAAGCATACCCCTTGCGGTGCCTTTGTAGGGCGGGCGGGCGGTCATGGCGGCGGGCGGCTGCGCTGAACTAAAAATATTGCCGCGTTGCGTCATGGAGAAAGGCCCTTCCAGTTTAGTGATGTGGCGGCCTCGCCGGACACCACGTCAGACGCCACGTCGGACTACAAATCACAGCCAGTCTCCATGCGGCCTTAACGGAATGTCGGTAGATTTGTCCATCGACAACAAGACGTGGCAGTAATACGACAAAAGTAGACCTCAATTTTACTTGGCGGAAACTTATGGTTATCCAAAGCGACAGAAATTGGCACGTGTGTCCGTCCATTACGGTAACCGGGCGGGCGCACTAACACAAAACGCCAAAACGTCACCGATCCTTGACTTTTGTCGAGAAGCGCCGCACTTGGCGGCAGGTCGTACCCGCCAAAGCCGCGGATTCGCCATTGAAAACCAGCGACCTTGGGGTGCCGCAATCTGATTGGCAAATAATACACGTGGCAGCTTCCCATTAGCGGATCTAGAGCAGTGACACCTTCTGATTAGCCGCATGCCAAAATATGTTCTCCTTGACGCGCTGATTTTAATTCAATTCGCGATTTCGCAGAATCAATGTACAAAACGTTTCGTTTGCGTACGGACGGCTTCGACGCCGCCGTATTTTTTTTGTCGGTTAGTTCAGGGCAGGGCTGAAATCTTCTCAGACAATAGAACTGTACGTTCAGATCCGTGTGCCGCATTTCATCGACGGCCGAAGTTTGTCGGGCACGCCTCTGAAGAAGCGTCGGGACAACAAAACGGGCAGTAAAAATGCGGCAGTTTTTGGAGTTTCCCATACGGATCGTAAGATCCGCAAGCCAGGGATTGGGCTGAGTGTACCACAGAATCTGCCACGTCTGTCGGTCCTTGTCGTCCACCGTAACACGTGTAATGTCATGTACGAAAGCATATTCCAAAATGCCTGTCGGTGAGATCCGAGAGTGTATCGAAGCTTCCAACGGAAAAAGACAAATCCCGTGGGTCCCAATTTTTCGGAACAAACAACCGATCAAAGATCGCCACGTGGCATATTGCAACGACGTGGCAGTCTGCGATTTCTGGATTTTAATAAGAAACCCAGGACACGTATTAGTTTACTCCATCCCCGAATGCACAAGAAACGAGTGGGCGCAAATCAAAGTCTGCCATGTGTTCACATATCTAGCGTGGCAGGCTGCGATTGGCTTAATGTTATAGAATCAGTACCTTTTTAAATACGGCAAACAGAAATGGCGCGTCCTTCCGCGTCCCCCGCAAACCGACAACTTCCAGACGCGGCCGCCACCCTAAACCCGACACACCGACATGTCCACCGACATTCCCGCGGCCTGCCGCGCAGGGATTCCTCGGCATCTTCGAAAAAAAGATGCCTCCCATTGTCGGCCCGGCCCCAGGGCGGCGCCGCCGCCCGCCGCCATGACCGCCCGCCCGCCCTACAAAGGCACCGCGCGGGATAATACCTCCCCAAGCCTTGCACTTAATCCAGCCGCCCACTGCCTCCTAACAGCCTTCCCTTCTTCCCTCCCTCCCTCCCATCCTCACTTCGTCTGCTTGTCGCTGGCAGCCATGGCCGCCCTTCTCATCGCTGCCGTCCTCCTCCTCTCCGCCACTTCCTCCCAGGCCATCGTGATCGGCGGTGCTACCTCCGTCCAAGACGTAAACCCCCTTCCCCTATTCTGCCCCAATCACCTCTCTCTCTCTCTCTCCTTCTCTGCTTTAAAACCCGCAACCCAACCCCAATTGCTGACAATGGCCCATTGACTGAACCCTCCCCCCCCTCCCCATTGCCATGTTATGCAGTACGTTGCCCAGGCCATCATCTCCTCCGGCTCCGCCAAGGCCAACTATGGCTCCTACCAGGCTGTGGGCTCCGGCACGGGCATTACCAGCTTCATCTCCAAGTCCTACCAGGTGGCCTTCTCCGACGCCGCCCTCACCGCCGCCCAGGACAGCTCCGCCGGCGGCACCAACAAGTACACGATCCCCTTCACCGTGGCGACGTACTCGTTCTGCACCAAGAAGTCCGCCGCGCTGAAGCTCACCGGCTCGCAGGTCTACAACATCTACTCCTCCGACTCGCCCCTCCCGTGGAGCAACTTCCTCGCCGGCGCCGGCGGCACCGTGGTGCCCGTAGCGCGCTCCGACAAGTCGGGCACCACC
The DNA here is from genome assembly GCA_037447605.1 of Zygnema circumcarinatum. Classification (NCBI taxonomy): domain Eukaryota; kingdom Viridiplantae; phylum Streptophyta; class Zygnematophyceae; order Zygnematales; family Zygnemataceae; genus Zygnema; species Zygnema circumcarinatum. The sequence continues at coordinate 3,535,536 of CM074810.1, read as the reverse complement.
GAGGTCGTGGGGTCCTGGATCAAGTCCAAGGTCGCGGCATGGCCGGCGACCACCACCGCCCCGTGGAACACCCTCTCCTCCGTCTCCAAGCTCATTCAGTATGGGGCCAAGTCCGACGGCGTGCTCGCCCTCATCAAGGGCAACGTCAACGCCATCGGATACGTCCAGACCGGCCTCTGCGTGACTGACGGCGTTCCCCAGGCCGCCATTCTGAACCCCGCCGGCAACTACATCTTCGCCGCCAAAGGGGCCGACCTTGCCGCCCTTCTGCCCAACCCCGTCCCCAACCTCTCCAGCAACTACTTCAGCGGCATCAACATCCTGAACAAGCCCGGCCCCAACACCTACTCCATCGCCTCCATCGTGTTCCAGTTCGCCCGCAAGTCGTACGGCAACGCCGCCACCTCCAAGGTCGTGAAGGCCTGGGTGGTGTTCACCATGAGCCCGACCGTACAGAACCTCGGCCCCAGGTTCGGCTTCGACAAGCTGCCCGCCAAGTACACCGCTGCGGGTGGCGCGGTGGCCATTGCGAACTAGGAACTTGTTTGTGGTCGTAGAAGGTTGGAAGAGAAACAATTTGAAACGAGTGTTTTCCTGACTTGCTGAATTAGTATTAGGGATGTTTGCTTATACGAACATTTCGAGGTGGTGTTGAGGAAGGGTTTCGCGGGTCATTTGAACCCACGGAGAATAAGGTCAGCCCAAATTTTGCGTTAGGGGTGGCAGTTTAACTTGTACCGCTGGCTTTTTTTACGGGTTGTAATTTTTGCTCTTTCACGTAATTGATACGTTCCGCAGTTTTGGCTATCTTTAAAACTGTGTTGTCTCACGTGCTTGAGTGAAATGCGGACTGTGATCTGGCACCGCTTGAGTAGCTTGGGATGTCCCTCCCAAGTTAAGTGCAGACTGGAGAGAAGCTACTAGGAGAAACTTTGAAGGAAGGAGGATTGAGAGTGTGGGAGGGGGGGAACGGGACGGGAGGGGGAGATGAGAGGGAGAGGGACGGGAAGGGAGACGAATAGAGGGAAAGGGCAGCGAGACAGCGATAACGAGTGGCTCAGGGCGAGGTAAGGGTAGAGAGGGAAAGCGATGAAGAGGGGTAGAAGGAGAGGGAGGGGCAGTGAAGGACAGAACTGAAGAGGGGCGGGTGAAGAGTTGGAGGGGGAGTGAGGGAGAGGACTGAAGAGGGGTTGGTGGAGAGAGGGAGGGGCAGTGAGGGAGAGGACTGAAGAGGGGCGGGTGGAGAGAGGGAGGGGCAGTGAGGGAGAGGAATGAAGAGGGGCGGGTGGAGAGAGGGAGGGGCAGTGAGGGAGAGGAATGAAGAGGGGCGGGTGAAGAGGGGCGGGTGGAGGAGAGGGAGGGGCAGTGAGGGAGAGGAATGAAGAGGGGCGGGTGGAGACGGAGAGGCAGTGAGGGAGGGGAATGATGAGGAGCTGGTGGACAGAGGGATGGGCAGTGAGGGAGTGGAGAAGTGGGGCGGGTAAGAGAGGGATGGGCAGTGAGGGAGAGGAATGCAGATGTGTGGGTGGGGAGAGGGAGGGGCAGTGAGGGAGAGGAATGAAGGGGGACGGGCTGATAGGAGGGGCAGTGAGGGAGAGGAATGAAGAGGGGCGGGTGGAGAGAGGGAAGGGCAGTGAGGGAGAGGGAAGGTCGGAGAAAGAGGAAGGAGCATGTGGCCCATCCCAACACCCAGTCAGTGACATTCTTGTTTAGCGAATTGCAGAGAGGGAGTTGTTAGGGCGGAGAGGGGAGGAGAGAGATGCGGCGAGTGTTGTCTGAGAGGAAAGTGACGAGTTGAACTCCGTCCAACGCAATCCAGAACCCTTTCAGCACCCTTTCTTATTTCATTCTAGATGGATTCGAGAATGGCGGAGAGCGTGAGAGCGAGAGAGAGGGGCAGCAAGTGTGATTTGTGAGATTAGAAAACGAAAAGGATAGAGGAGAAATCCCCCCCCAGTCGGATCCCCACCCTAGTGCTTAGTGCAGGCTTTGTTATGACTTGGACCCCAACGCTTATAGAAACTGAAATTGATCCTTCGCGGGTCGCAGAAATCAGAAGTCGATGAGGCAACTCCAAGGCAGGGAAACGTCGAAGATTTTAATTTTAACTAACGAAAGCGAAGAAGTTTTTTGGGTTTCTCTTCTTCCTATTACTCTTTCCTGAGTTTCTTCCTTCGCACTTTTGCATCTTTGCGCCAATGACAGATTTGCTCAGTGCAAAAAGCGGCAAAATCGATTATTTTTCATCGACCCATCATGTAGCGAATGAATTTCAGCGGCGTACCTTCTTCAGTTTTTCTTAAAGGCGGAGGCGGAGAGGCGGAGAGGCGGTTTTCAGAGAGGCGGAGGGCTCAGAAGCAGGCACCCGCTCCTCGTGGTTTCCCATATTGCTGTTGGCAAAGGCACTGCCTTAGTGTCCGTACAACGAACATACACCTCGCCACGTGGTGGTCCATCATGGCGCCACGTGACTGTACGCGTACTTTGTGCCACGTGGCGCATCGCTTGGCCGGGCGGTGGGATCGGGTTCGGCGATACTTTTGTCGTTAATCTTCGTACCGTTCATACGGAGGGAGATTACCGAGTCGCGACAAAATTGCTCTCGCTGCACAGGGGGGAGCATGGATCGGCTGTAGCGTAATTGCGTAAAACGCGGTAGGGTAGCGGCCTCCATGTAGCGGCCGTACGGACGTTGGTGGAAGAACGACGAGAAAATGATGTGGCATTGGTCTGACGATGGCGATGATGCCATCAAATGTACATGGACAACATCAGCATGGGGAAGGAACCACGAGGAACACCTGGGCGCAAAGGACCTAAGGACAATAATAGAAGAAACTTGGATCTATGTTCTACGGCTCGGCTCAACACCGCTTCAAGCCCTCCCTCGAAGCAGCGCGTTTATTGGTAAACGAATAACATGTGCGTGTGAACAGGCGAGAAAGACATTTCCGATACATTTGGGCCGCTTGATGTGTGAACAGTAATGCAGAAAATCGACGAACGAGACAGGTTGATTGTCCGTACTTGTACGGACAATACGGTCGCGCCGGCCCCGTCCCTAGAGGCGAGTTGGGGAAACTCGCGCGCTCATGCCTCGCATGGTCCCACGGCTCCGCGCGACATGGGGACATTGGGGGACGTGACGTGACAGTTGACCTAACCCTAAAAACTGGAAGCTTTACAAACCCTGAAAAGAAGAAAGCCGATTGCATAACTTAAGTGCAGGCGACATCTCATTTTTTGTTGAATTTCGTTTCTTCTAAAATACAAAAGGGGAAGGGAAGGAAGGGAGCCAAACTTTACAAGTTTCTTTTTGTTTCCTCTCTAATTAATGTGCACCGCCGCAAGTGCCACGCACACCGTCGCGCCGCTCTCGGGGAGCCGGCTGGGGGGGGGGGGGG
>CM074810.1:3494105-3515860 GCA_037447605.1 Zygnema circumcarinatum | reverse complement strand
CCCCCCCCCCCCCCCCCCCCCCCCCCCCCCCCCCCCCGGGCCCATGCACTCACAATATCCTGCATGGGCGGAGCGGGCATCCACGCGTTGAGTGCCGGCGTGAAGCACTCCACGTCATGGAACATCGCCGTTCCGTCGCCGCCGCCCAACGCGTACAGGCGTTCCATGCAAACGGCGCCCGCTAAACTGCCACGACTCCGTTGCAACGGAGCGCAGTCGACCCATACATTGAGCTCCCTGTTGTAGGCCTCCGCTGAAGGGGGCAGGGGGAGGGGGCCAAAATCAGCTTTAAGGGAGAGGGAGGGTAAAGGGGAATAGGGCTAAAAGAGAGAGGGAGGGAGGGAGGGAGGGTAAAGGGGAATAGGGCTAAAAGTGGGAGGGAGGGAGGGAGGGAGGGAGGCAGGGAGGGAGGGAGGATAAAGGGGAATAGGGCTAAACGAGGGAGGGAGGGAGGGAGGAAGGAAGGGAGGGGGTAGGGAGGTTTCAGGAGTCTCTCTCCTATCTCTCGCTCCCACTCCCACTTTTAGGAGAAAAGGAAAATGAGGAAGGAGGAGGGGAGATGACGAAAAGGAAAAGGAAAGAGAAGAGGAGAAAAGGAGGGGAGGGAGGGAGAAAGGAAGAGGGAGAGAGTGGAGGGAGAGTCAGAAAGAAGTATTTGAAGCCACAAGGGCATCACCATTATTGAAAGGCTTTTATGGTCTCCAAAGTAGTAGATGTGAAGGGTGAAGCATGGAGAGGAGAGAGGTAGGGAGGGAGAGGAAGGAGAGGAAGGAGGGAGGGAGGAGGAAGGGAAGGGGAGACGGATGGAAGGGAGAAGGGGAAAGGAAGAGAGGGAGAAAAGGCAAGGGAAAGAGGGAGGGGGGATAGGAGGGAAGGAGGGAGGGAGAGGGAGGAGAGGAGAAGAGGCAGGGGAAGGAGGGATGGAGGGAGGGTGGAAGGGAGGGATGGAGGGAGAGAGGGAGATAGGAGTTTTTGAGCATTAGAGGCTCTGACTTCGCACCTGAGTCATACCAGTTCTCTCCGTCCCCTCCCCCAAATACAAAAATTTTTGAGTTCAAAACTGCGGATGCTGCGCATGACCGAATTCTCGACATTGAGGACAATTTTTCGCAGTGGTTTCTTTCTGGGGAAAAAGCTACCACAGTATCAATCCATTTTTCATGCTTGTAGCCCCCCATAAAGAAAATTTGAGAGCCCAAAAAATCATTTCTTTGGGTTATCTCCCGGCCGGTCGAGTCGGCCAAAATTCCTTTCTCGATTACCTTGTTTTCGACTTCAATTTCCGCTTCATATCCTTCCTCTTTTCCCTCTGCTCCTCCTCCTTCAGCTTCTACGACATCTCTCACTCCTACTTCAACTCCCTCTCCTCCCTCTCCCTCTCCCTCTCCTCCCTCTCCCTCTCCCTCTCCCTCTCCCTCTCCCTTTCCCTCTCCCTCTCCCTCTCCCTCTCCCTCTCCCACTCCCACTCCCACTCCCACTCCCTCTCCCACTCCCACTCCCACTCCCACTCCCTCTCCCAGTTTCTCTCCCTCTCCCACTTCCTCGTCCTCTTCCTCTTGCCTTACCCACTCATTAAATTTCCCTCTCATCATTCCGACCTCATGTTGAAGTGCTTGAATTTGTTGCATCATCACCACCTGGTGAAAAAAAACCCATTCAAACCTCAATAAAGTAAACTTCTCCTATTTTCTGCCACTTTCATGACTAAAGTTATGAATGTGCTTTACATTGCAGACTTCGTGTGTTGCTGAGTAAAATTTGGAAACCAAAACTAACTTTAAAGCAGCTTTTACGATTTTTCAGGTTTCCAATCACCCCTACAAACTGGAAACCTGCTGCAATTCATTCTATTTATTCAATTTATTTTTATTTACTTTTCATTCTGCAGTTTTAAGTTTGCAGTTTGATAGCTTCAGACCTACGAGGTTTTAGTGGTTTGCCACCCACTTTTACGGTTTGTAGGTTTTTTTTTTTGAAGGGATTGACCTGATTTTAGGTTTTAGAGTTGACCTGATTGTTCTCCAACACGGTATTTCTCGATATCAAAATATCGAGATCTGCCAATCGCTGAGATTTCGCCTTTGTCTCTTCCATCGATTTTTTCATTTCCAGAGAATCCTGCCTCATCTGTTCCAACCTCATAACCAAAATAAAACAAAGGAAAAAGGTGGGTAGAAGCAAAAACTCAACTTTCAGATCTGAGTTTCACCCAAAATAGCATGAAAGAAAACATAATGCAAAAAACCCATAGTCCAAATCCTCAACCCACAACCCTTCCCCCTCCCTATCTCTCTCTCTCCCCCCCTCTCCATCCCTCTCCCTCCCACTCTCTCTTTCTTTCTCTCTTCATCTCTTTCTCCCTCTCTCTCTCCTCTCTCTCAAGATCCCCAAATTACCATTGGAGGCAAGGTCAAAGTAAAAATACCTGCTGGTAGTGCTACGGTAAACTTTATCCTTCTACTATAATTGACAGCTATATTAGTAATATTGATAGAACTCACCTGATAAAGCACGCTGGCATGAATTTCAAAGCTCATCTGAATAGAGTGAGCTACTAGAGGGTCCATTGCCTGCATCCTCTCCTGCAATCTCATTCTCTCCTTCCTAAGAGTCTCCTGCTCCCTCTGAATATGAGCCTGTTCCGCTGCCTCCCATTGGCTAACTCCCCCCCCACTCCCTCCCCCCGGATTTGAAAACCCCATCTCTCCGTTCCATGTCTGTGAAATTCTCCCTCTTTCAGAATTCAGGGAAGAATTGGGGGCCACCATTTGTTGGTTCATTGAGACAGCTGTTGCTGCATTAGAGACTGCAAGAGGAGCTTGTGATGTAACCGGTGAAGATGATGTTGTGAATGCTGTTGTTATGTCACCGATGTTTTGATGATGTTGGACTTGTCCTTGAACCCATCCATTGGCTCCATATTGAGCAGTGGGAGGATGTTGGACCACATTTTGAGCTCCCTGATGATGTTGGGCTGGTGATGTCCACCATGGTACGGACTGTACGGATGAGGTCGGCGCCGGCGTTACATCACTTGGCGCCCATGCAGAAGATGATGTCTTATTACTAACATGGGGAGGGTCCCATTCCGTGACAGGTGTCACGTTCCATCCGGATGATGGGTTATTTTGCTCCCTCCTTCTTCCAAGATGCTCATTTCTCGACTGCTCATTTCGGGCATGCACATTGTGGCTACTATCACTATATCCGCCAATACTCCCATTAGAATTATTCTCCACATTTCGATGATTATTTTTATTCCCCGCAACAACACGAAACTTTTCAAGGGCTTCCTCTTCCATTCGAACCCTCTCCTTTTCGTCCAATTTCACAGCTCTCAATTTGGTTGCCAACTGTTCCCCTCCCTCCTCTGCCTTTGAATTCGAATGATTTCCGTTTCCTTCACTCAGTTTTGCGAGATTTAGTGGTTTCTGAACCCAAGCATTTGGAACAGAAGAGGACGAGCTTGCAGCATGAGAGGGAGGGCGCTGAGGTTTAAGTTTTGGCCGTACTCCGAATAATCGAAAGAGAGAGTCGACTTGCTTTCTATCGAGTTCGAACATGAAATGCTTCCCTTGGAAGTAGTTGTCGGTTAGAGCGGGGCCGAATACTGATTCTGTTAAAGGCTTGCATGGAGTCCGGACCCTCACTCTCACCTGAAAAAGAGAGGGAGGTTCGCAGGAAGGGGTAAGGGAGAGAGGGTGTGAGATGGAGAAAGGGGAGAGAAAGGGATAAAGGGGGAAAAGAAGAGAGAGAGGGAGAGAGAGAGAGAGAGAGAGAGAGAGAGAAAGAGAGGAAGCTTTAGGAGGATAAACAAGTGCGAGATAGAGAAAAGAGAGGAGAGAACAAGAGAGAGAGAGAGAGAGAGAGAGAGAGAGAGAGAGAGACTCTTAACAGCGTTTGCAAGGAAGTGAAAGGAGAGAAAGCGAGGAAAGTGGGGGCGAGAGAGACGCAGTGAGAGAGCATCCGATAGAGAGATTCATAGTAGACCAATCCATTGCGAGATAGAGAAAGCAGAGGCAGAGAAAATGATGAGAGAAAAAAAGCAGAGACAGAGTGAGAGAGAGAGGGAGAGAGCGAGAGAGAGAGAGAGAGAGAGAGAGACTCTTAACAGCGTTTGCAAGGAAGTGAAAGGAGAGAGAGCGAGGAAAGTGGGGGCGAGAGAGACGCAGTGAGAGAGCATCCGATAGAGAGATTCATAGTAGACCAATCCATTGCGAGATAGAGAAAGCAGAGACAAAGAAAATGATGAGAGAAAAAAGGCAGAGACAGAGAGAGAGAGAAAGAGAGAAAGAGAGAGAGAGAGAGAGAGAGAGAGAGAGAGAGAGAGAGAGAGATCTTCCCCAAGAGTATACATGTACATGGAAAGGGTCAGAGCCACCGTTCCGTTACGACCTGCGCAGGGAACCCCCCCGAGTTGACTGAAGCCCAGGCCGTCGGATCGAGATCGAGATCTCCCGATCCGTCCGCTTCGTAAACGCCAAAAAGAGTTCGGTCGGAGTAGTTGAATAAAAACAAGGGCATTCCATCGCGGATGTTCTTCACATACTCGTAGTGGATTCGCGGTAGTCCTGTGAGAGGGAGAGAGGAGGGAGAGGGGAGGGGTGGGGGAGGGAGAGAGAGAGAGCAAGAGGGAGGGAGGGAGGAGGTGGAGAGAGCGAAGGGGGGGAGGGACGGTGGAGAATGGGAGAAAGCGGCGAAGGTTGTGGGTAGGGAGAGGGATGAGTGCGAGATGGGTGAGAGAAGTGAATGTAGGAAGAGAGAGAGAAGAGAGGGAGGGCATGGGAGGGAGGGTTGGATAGAAAGGAAAAGGGAGAAGATTTTGAAATAGACATGCTGGTGGACGTCCAAAAAGCATTGGACATAGTCATATATAGTCATGAATGTGACTAATGAATTTGGTATTCAACAAAGTGACTACCAACGTCAAGTGAAAACCGAAGTCGTGAAGTCACAAAGGAAGTTGATGTACAGAAAAAAGCGATAAAGCTAGAAAAAGCGTGATGTACAAGTGAAAAACAAATGACAAATAGAAGTGATGCACACGAGAAACCACGTGATGTGAAGGGAGGGAGGGAGAAGGGAGGGAGAGAAGGGAGAGACGGAAAGGAGAGAGAGGAGGAAGGGAGGGAGGGCCTACCGAACAGCCTCCCATCGATGCACTCATCGATGGTGTCCCGCGTGGCCCCAAAAATGACTCCCCCGAGCTCCTCCTCCGGGAGGCATCGGAACTGAGGGGGGCCCTTCGCGCTCGCGGAGTCGAATGAATACGTCGTAGTGCGCCGCCCCGCGCCCATTGGGCCGGCTGGGAGGGAGGGAGGGAGAGGGAGGGAGGGAGGAGGGAAGGGAGGGGAGGGAGGGGAGGGAGGGAGGGAGGGAGGGAGGGAGGGAGGAGGGAGGGAGGGAGGGAGGGAGGGAGGGTGGGGGGAGGGAGGGAAGGGAGGGGAGGGAGAGGGAGAGGGAGGGAGGAGGGAGGGAGGGGGAATGGAGTGGGGGAGGGAGGGAGGGAGGGAGGAGGGAGGGAGGGAGGGGAGGGAGGGGAGGGAGAGGGAGGGAGGGAGGGAGGGAGGGCGGAGGGAGGGAGGGGAGGGAGGGAGTGGAGGGGAGGGAGGAGGGAAGGGAGGGGAGGAGGGAGAGGGAGGGAGGGAGGGAGGGAGGGGAATGGAAGGGGAGGGAGGGAGGTGAGGGAGGGAGGGAGGGAGGGGAGGGAGGGAAGGGAGGGGAATGGAGGGGGAGGGAGGGGAGGTGAGGGAGGGAGAGGGAGGGAGGGGAGGGAGGGAAGGGAGGGAGGGTGGAGGGAGGGGAGGGAGGAATGGAGGGAGGGAGGGGAAGGGGCGGGAGTGGAGGGAGGGCGGAGGGAGGGAGGGGAGGGGGGGAATGGAAGGGGAGGGAGGGGAGGTGAGGGGAGGGAGGGGGAGGGTGGGGGAGGGAGGGGAGGGAGGGGGAGGGAGGGGGAGGGAAGGGAAGGGAGGGGGAGGGAGTGGGAGGGAGGGAGGGAGGGGAGGGAGGGGAGGGAGTGGGAGGGGGAGGGAGGGAGGGGAGGGAGGGAGAGGGAGGGGGACGGAGGGGGACGGAGGGGAAGGGAGGGGAAGGGAGGGGAGGGTGGAGGGAGGGGAGGGGAGGAATGGAGGAAGGGGAGGGAGAGGGGGGAGTAAAATAGAGGGAGCGAAAAAGAGAGAAGGGAAAACGAGGGGAAAACGAAGTAAGAGGGAGAAAAATGAGAGTGAGATAGAATGCGGGACAGACCGAGATAGAGGGACGGAGACAGAAACATGTGAGAGAGAGAGCACAAAACATAAACAATCGAACATTGCGCTTTGGATCAGAGTTCAGGGTTTTGCTGTTCTGTGAGCATCCTGAGATTGTTGAGGTCTCCGAAAACCCTACGACTGAATGCATTAAAAGTCCTAAAATAAAAATCATTAAAAATATTGAAATCCAATTTGCTATTAGAGCCTGGGAACCCTTTAAAAAAACCCTAAAAAATAACAAAAAATGTCAAAATTTCTAAAAAATTGAGAATTCAAATTATCCGAATGGGATCTTGAAACCTTAAAGACCACACGAATTGCAACTTCACGGAGGTGTAAACCCTAAATTTCTTCAGACCTGAAAAAAAATTCGACATTTCGGAAAAGTGAAATATAACTTGCGGTTAGCTCGCGTTCACATCAAATTGTGACAGTTGTCACATTTTGCACCGCATCATGATCATGAACTGGATGGCATGCGTTCTTTCCATGCACTTTATAACTGAAACTGAAATGAAACTGGACATGGAACTTGACCTGGAACTGGAACTGAAACTGCAACTGCAACTGAACATGAAACTGCAAGCATAGAAAAGAAGAGGGGAGAGGGAAATTGGAGTTTACCAGAGAAATTATTAAGGCAAAATTATCAGTAAAATAAAGGGACAATAGGAATATGAGTTGGCGGAAATTTGCAGTTCTTGACGCGTCTGCGCCTGCTCGGGTGAGTGCGGACTGAAAAAACTTGGAAGGGAAAAAACTGCAAATTTGAACCTGGCAGCGATGGCGCAAGTTTCTGGTTCGTGATGACGTCGGCATAGGTGATTCACAGATGTTGTTCGTGTGTGTTGACGTACACACTGTACAGTTATGACGTCATCCGAGAAGGTCAACTCAAAGGCGTTGATTGATCTAGGCTCGTGAGATGATCCGGGATCAATGGTAGATTTAGGATCGTAGGTGGATCTGGAGAGGTTCGAAGATCAACCATTGATCAAGATAGGAAGGAATCTACCGCGTCCGAATGTACAAGCAAATGCCAAAACTTGTGAGTTCAACCGAAGGATCACATTGATGACGTGGCGTGTTTTGGTTCGTCCGATTGTTTGTTCACCAATCTGACGGCTGCGCATGACATTTGGGGTCGCCACATCGTCCAATTTCCAATTTTGTTGTCGGAGTCCAAAGCTTCATGTACAACATTGTTCAACATCGTTGCCAACTGCATGGCTGGTGCATGCACGAATGCACGGATGAAGGCATGGATGGATGCATGCATGTGATGTGGGTGGGAGGACGACATGTGAAGATCGCTGGGCTGGGCAGGAGGAGGAGGTAGACATGAAACTTCACATGAATGTTGGAGGCCTTCTCTCTCTCCCAGTCTCTATTTTATCTCGCCCCTCTCCCTCTCCCTCTCCCTCTCCCTCTCCCTCTGCCCATGCGGCCCTGTCACTTTCTGCGTCATCGTGACGCGTCAAGTGTCGCGTGTCACATGTACAAAAACGGTTAAGCGTATCGCGTTGAAACACACGCCATTGCGTTGTGAAAGGATACTGCCGTATTGACCACTATCGAACAATATTGAATCGTCCAATATCGCATCGTTTCATGTCCTATCGCATTGGTCATCCTAATGACCAATATTGACTCGTATAGCTGACCAGACTGGCTAACCAACTTTCAACTGACAAATCTGAAGTGCTAAACGGCAAGGCAAAGATATGTGAGAGATCCGATTCGAATCTACTCTTAGAAAAATACGATTTCTTGAAATGCAATCTTTAGGCGAATCTGAAAAAAATTCAAAATTCAAAATTCTGAAAACTTCAGATCCGCCTAAAGATTCGAGTCCGTACAATTTCTTGGGGGAGGGCGCGATAGATTCTGCCTCGAAACGAAACCACGAAACCACGAAACGGAACTGTCCAACAAAATTGCAATTAGAGTCGTGCAAGAAGCACGGATCACAACCAGACCAAGTTGTCACAAGTTGGATCTGTGGTTTATCGGCGATTCCACTGTCACAGGTGGATTGGTGGTGTGATTCTTCTGAGGAATTGCACTCGTCGAAATGGGCGTCGAGTTCCTGTAGCTCTCGCTCTCTCTCCTTCTCCCCCCCCACTCCCCGTCCGTCTCTGCTTCACCCCTCTCTCTGTTTCTCTTCCTTCTCCCCCACTTTCTATTTCACAAAAGTCACAATCCTCACAAAACTTGCTTCTGACATCGTCATACGCATACTCTTTTCATCCTTCTTTTGTATGATATAAGCGACGGAGAAACATTTTCATCGATATCTTGTTGCGAAGTGATCGCCATAGCGTGCCCCCTTGACAGAATACCATCTTCGTGAGCTACTAAGTTATGGGGGGCCTCAGGCATGGCCCATGCCTTCGAGTGTATTTGCGGTGTGGGAAGGGAGGGAGAGATGGAGGGCGGGAGGGAGAGAGAGGCGTGGAGGAGGGGAAAGGGGGGATACTCCTTCACATGCGCCGTTTCCTGTTGCATGCATGGCATTTACGCCTGGATGTACTCGCCTTCCCATGCTCGCCATAGACCACGTCTATGTTAAGGTCTATGCGGGAAGACCTCTCCTTCACAGGGCCCAATAATGAAGTCCCTCTTTCCAGGCGAGAGCTTAAAACAGTCAGTTCAAAAGGCCCGCGTTTCCAAATCTTTCTACGCCCAAAAAAGTTACCGCTACCATTTAAACTGTTCCTCGTTTGATTCATTAGTATTACAAAAGATTTGACTGCAAATTATTTATCAGCATATGCTCTCACGCCCCTCAACTCTTTCTCTCTCTCCATTCTCCCGCTCTCCCTCTCTCCCACTACCAAAGGGAGAACCAGTGCACACCAAGAGACTGAAAACTGTTCCATCTCCTTCTCCCAGTTTGCACCGGATTTCTATGGACTAGTCTTATTGCCGGAAAAAAGTGAGCAAAAAACTGCTAGCTACTCCCACAAGGAAATTAAGGGTTCCACAAAAAGGTGCTCACAGAGAGGCTCCCTCTCCAAGGCTACCTCCGCTCTCCTTGAGAGAGAGGTGGAAAGTCCTCCTCCTTCATTTGGTACTGTAGATTAAGCCTGCAACCTCCCCTCCACATCAACTATTAGCATGATATCACAAACAAACGAAACGCCTAAAGTAGGTCTACAGAGGGAGAGGGAGAGAGACAAGCCTCTCACTGACTGCCCTCTCCCAATGTTCCCTCAATACCTCTCCTGCATCTACCCCATCTCCTTTGACCTCCCTGCCATCTCCTGCCAACCCTACCACCTTCTCTTCCACCAGTTCTCCTTTCTGCATAAAAAGCCTTACTACTGTTTAGATTCTGACACCCTTCCAAGGAAAAAGCTTCCCATGCAAATGGGAGGGAGGGTAAAGGACAACAATCGAGGATGGAATGCAAGCAGGCTATTCTCGATTATTGTCCTTCTCCCAATAACGAGGCTCTCCTAAATTTTCTACAGGGTGTCAGGCTGCTGCATCCACCCCCTCTTATGTGTATCGCCAAGTCCACTTGTATTGGACTGTGATGTGTACCCTCTCATCTCACCTTGTGTGGTCCTCAGAGGGAGACGGTTGTGAGTGCTCCATCGAAGTAAGCACCAAAGGCCCCAAAGCCTCAGTCTGCCCCTGCTGCTCTTCCCCTTTCAAGCCTACATGAGGCCGCTCGTCATGCCGTCCCAAAGATTTGCTTTTTCGGATGTCTGCAAAGCCTTCCTCTCGCTCCCTAAAGCCCTGCCTTTGTGATTGCTGTGGTTGGTCTCTATATGGCTCTCTGAAACCCCCTTCAGTATGCCTATCCGACCTTCCTGAACTTTCCCCTGTCGTTTCTCTTTCAAATTCAGTTGCATCCACATTACTAAGACCTCCTGATCTGGACCTCAAACTACTATCAAATGGCTGTTCAGCAGGCGCTATCCCCGGAGGAATATTTGAGTTGGGGACCTCTCCAGAAACTTCGTATGAGGTCCGTCTTGAAGCCGGCATCATAGGTAAGCCTGCAGATGACTCCACTGTTCCTCCAACTACGTCCAGATTATGACCCCGCTTAAGATTCTCCTGTCGAGAGGACTGATCTCTTGGCCTATCCATACCCCTCTCAAAAATCTGCTTTTCCGAATGTTTATCACTACCCCTGTCTCTCTCCCTTCCCATGCCCCTAGCATCATAAAACTTTTCATGATTCCATCCCGCCACTCTATCTACTCCCTGCTCCAAGAACCTCTCACTCCCATTTCCTGACCGCTGTTCTCCCTTCCAATTGTCGCCAGAGGCTCTCTCCCCCCCTCCTTCTCCCCGTCTCTCAACGCTTCCTTTCTCTCCGTGATGCCGCTCCTCATCAGAACCTCTTTCCGGCCCTCTTTGATCCATAACTCTGACATCAGTTGTCCTCTCAGACATTCTCTCCAAGTTGCTTCTCTCATGCCACCTCTCTGGCACTCTCTCCACCCCCCTTTCCATACCTTTATCACTTCCAGAACGTGCCATAAAGTGGTCCGAACCTCCATTCATTTGCACGTTCCTTTCATACCGTTGAGTCTGGCTACGTCCTGGATGGCCTCGCCGGGCACTCTGCCAACTCCCATCACCTCTCTCCCTCTCAGACCGATAGCCATGCTGCCCTCCCCCTCTCTGTGGGCCCCCTCTGCTCCCGTTTCTGTCATGCCCATACATCGCCTGTTGTGGTTGAATGTGAACCTGGTTTTGTCTCTGTACAAGTCACTCAATAACAACCCCATTAGAGAGTCCATCAGATTCTTGACTGACCCAAGATTCTCAGTTTCCTTGTAGGATGCGAGCAGTGAGAGCAGACTCCGGGACGGGAAGTTTGCATGTGCACATGTATGTGTTTATGCTTGTGTGTGTGAGGGAGGCAGAGAGAGAGGAGAGAGAGAGAGAGAGTGGAGGGGTCAACAAAGCTTGTGTTCCAAGGCTAGAAAAGCACAGTCACGTTTCAACTTCCATGCCGCTGCCTCCCTCCCCTCCCATCTCTCTCTCTCTCTCTCCCCCCCTCTTTTCATAGGATGCCACAAAAAGGGCTTGTTGCACGCACCAAATTTCCCACGAATTGTCCAGTGAGTGGGTAGCCACTTGCTGCATCACTGAAGCCACCTGCCATATGGCCATACGCTGCATTCACAGTTGGAAATACTCCAGTACCTGGGTAAACCCCTCCAGGTCCTCCCCGAATATTCCAACCCATCTCCTCTGCATATGCGTTTCTGCTACCGGCAGCTGACAGAGCTCCGTTACCAGGCATAGAGGCCGAACGTTGAAAACGATCTCTTTGAGAAAACGCGCCGGGTCCACTTTGAGGGGGCCCTAAATTTAACGAAGAAATGCCCCCATTAAGAGTAGCGGTTAGCGTAGGCCCTGAACCGAGGCCTAGAGGGCTTGGCCCAAGTGAAGAGTTTGACCCACTTCTACTGTCCTTTGCTCTGCTATTAGAGACTGCCCCAATTGGAAGAGAGGCGAGGGGGGAGGGCCCACTAGAGCCGTTTAGTTTTGAGGTTTGGCATCTTCTTCCAAACTCAAGATTGACACGATGGGCATCGAAATCTCCACTGAGAAAATCTTCTTGAGAGCATTCCGCAGTTGGCACTCCAACCTCTCCATTGTTTACCACCGCTCGTGCATCTCCTCCTTGTAATGGAATGCCGGTACTCATTCCTACCTCTCCTTGAGCCTGCAGTCTACCCTCTGGTAGGCCACCAATACCACCAAACAAATCGCCGTTTCCTCCGTTAAGAAATACATCTCCATTACTATCCAGACTCCCTGAGCTTCCGGTTCTGCTCAGGGCCCCACCTGTCATATCCAAGCGCGAGTGGAAGCCTTCTACCTCCTCCGGATGAACCCCCACAATGTACGAATATTGCAGATGTGAGAAGGAGCCCTGCGGACTATATACAGCCATCAAAGGGTACTGTGGAGAAAAGGACCCTTGTGCCATTCCAGCCAACTGCATTCCAGGTAGAGAAGGAGGCCTCTGCATAGCTCCGACTCCAATAAACTGAAACCCAGGATCAACGGTTGGCAGGCCGCCATGTCGAATTGGAAGAACCCCATATGCTGTAGGCACCCCTGCCATTGAGAAAAGAGGATTTGGAGGACTGGATGCATGTGAGGATGCCATCATGAATGGTGATGCTGCCTGAGAGGGATTTCCACCAGATAACATAACTCCTGGACGAGGTACAATATGCGGCGGCATATGTGAGGTAGATGAAGGTTGCATAGAGGAAGCATGGGTTGGGAGTCCCGGCATGTCTATGGGGGACCCGGCTACAGCTAAAGCAGCCGTGCGGGGGGGGCTGATTCCATGGGAGTGTACAAATCCGAGCGGCATGATAGGAAGGGGAGGAGCAGCTGCATTCCCAGGAGAAGCCATCAGTTGTGGATACGCGGAGCTTCTTTCAACTGCTACTTGTGAAAGAGTAGGTGGAGGAGCATTAATCCCTTCATGGCCACCAGAATCTATCGTCCTTGCAAGCATGCTTTCAGGAGTTCGATCATTTTTCTTCCTGTCTTCAAGCCTTGAATCAAGTGTGGGGTGGGCATCAGTTGACACAGGCTCATCGCTATCAAGCCCGTCTTTCGCATCTCGCTTGCTCTCCACATTTGAACCGTGATTGCTTCCAGATAACCCTTTTCCCTGCTCCCCTCTAGCTGCTGATACTGTCTCCATATCCTTTGCTGCCACTTGTCCCTTCTCTGCGCTTTCTGGAGGTATCAACTTGCTTCCATTCTGATGTTGGCTTGCCTCAATCTGAGTCCCTAAATGCCCGTTCGCTTTAGGAAGAAGTGTATCCAAGTTGGTATCTCCTATTCCTCCCCGAACTCCCCCTCTCTGCTGCATCCACCCACCCCCTTGTACGGAGTTGAGAAACACTCCACCGTACGGAAGGCTTGCAATTGAGGCCCGCTGCGCTGCAGTCGGGGATGGAGCCAAAAATGGAAATTTGTTTTGATCAGGGATGTGAACTCTTAAAGCTGAACGAGGCAACTGGTTGTTACTGCCAGAGTTAGGATTTACCACAGAATTATGAACTACTACTTGCTCACTCGCATTTTCTTGACGCGCAAGGTCGTCAGACGAGCCTCTCTCGACTGCCTGCTTTCCTTGATGTTGATGTTGACTTTGACTTTGTTGAGATTGCATTGAGACGTGCCGATCTTTCCTCCTTTCAGCTTTCACCAATTCCTCATCGTCCATTTCCGTGCCTGAGAAGCCTCGTCCCGGACCTGAAGTGATAGCAGTAGCCAACCGTCTAGCAGCAGCTGGTCTACCTGCATAAGGAGGCTGGGGAATTCCTCTTGTATGGGACATATCCATAGAATTTCCGACGTTGTTGGCTACTTGTCTAGACCCAGAAACAGTTTCTTGCAAGTACAACGATTGGTTTTCTGGGAGGACATGAATAGTGGTGGATTGGTCGTTATCGGGAGGAGAGGCTTCCGGAGTAATAGAGTGAGCACTTCTTCGTGCACTTGGAGGTGCATGAGGGGGCATCACTCGCATTGGGGCAGTCTCAGATATCGATCCCTGTGCTCAAAGACCAATTTTAGAATCAGTGACCTTAGCAAAAGATGTCACATGTACCGAAGGCTTTGCCAGACATACATGAATACGATGCCACAATTCGTTAACCTATTCTATCGGCCCGTGCATCAAATTATACACATTGAATATAGGTTTGAATCTGCGTAAGCCTGCCTCTAAAAGTAGTTCATGTCAAATCCCACATCGATGAAATTGGGCAGACCTGGCAAGTTCTATAAGCAGACAAGCTACAAAATAGAAAAATGATTGCACATTCTACAAATCTGCATCCATATGTAGGCAATTAGGGTTCGTATGTTGTATTTTTGTATAGTATTTCTTCGAGGGTTGCTCTCGTTACCCAAGAAGAGAGGCTTTGAGGAAAACCTATGCTTTCTCACACTTTTAGTAGTTAATTTCTGAAAAATTCACTTTAGTCTTTTTGCTTCTTCCTCATTCTTCCTCACCGGCTTTTTGGGCAACACCTGGAAAAGTTCCTTCCCTCCAGAGGAACCATTCGCAACTTCCATGGGGTTGTTGCCATCTCTTGCCCTTTCCCCTTCGCTTTCTCTCTCTCTCACTTGCCTCTCCTCACTAGACCTGACAGCATCAAGCAGCCCTTCATTTCCCAACTCCTCCTGTCCCTGAGCACGGTCCTGCCCACTTTCTTGGAGACCCTCAGACGCTCGAGCCTCGCCAGGTGTCAACTCCCTAATGGCCTCCCTGCTCCCTTCCGGGTGTAACGGTAACGCCAACGGACCCTGCCCTTCTCCATGCCTCCAACTGCTTTTTGTTCCCCATTTTTCTGATTCTTGCCTTTCCGATTGTCCTCCTCCTTGTCGTGCAGATTCCCAATTCGAATTCACAGCCGCAACTCCATTCCAAACCCCCAACATAGGATTTTGATCCATTCCCCCCTGCTCTCCCTTTCTCATCCCTGCAAAACCCACACGTGGATCAAGATTTCCCACCTGCAAACTCAACTCTCCATTGGCATCTTCCCAAGTGCTTCTAAGCTGCGCCAATAATACTGGATCATATCCTTGTTGTTCTGCCTCCTTAAGAACTCTCGAGGTCAATTCTGGAGACCAACCTAAGTGGTTCAACTCCCCAGGCGGTCTGGGGATAAGTGAAGGAATAGTACTATGCCAAGTGATTGGGCCTGCATATGGAACAGTCCCATTTAATCGATCGGGAAGAGCAGGTCCTCTACGAAGTTCTCCAGACTCTTCTTCCCTTCTATCCATGCCTCCACTATTTCGCGAAGTTGGCACCATCAAATTCGCCACTCCGGGAACCCTCCCATTCAAATGCAAATTCTGTGCTAAAGTTGGATAGCTGTACAGCTGTCTTCCTGGGATTGGCTTTGGCGCATCTGGACGTAACCCTAATTTGTTCCGCTCCCAAGTATTCCTGAAAAAACTGTCAAGTTCTTCTACTACACTCCCCTCTGGGCCAGTAAGAATACCCGTAAGCTTTTTTGCAGCGTAAGCGAAGGCACTACGTATCCGATGGAAGTTTCCTGCAACACAACCCACTCATTTCCACTGTTGATCCACAACTTATGTGCTCAAACGAGTGGTTAAGAAATTTTTGCATGCTTAATCAAAGGTAGGCTAATCAAGCAACTGCTTCCCTCGGCGACTCGACTTGATGAAATTATTTTCCAACGTCTCGTTCGCCCTTTCCTAAATTGTTTTCCATTCAAGCTCTGCAGCAGCTCCTCATGCATTCATCGAGAAGTTAAGGCATTGAAAGAATTCAACCACGCGGTGATCGGCACATGCAATTGAACTAGTCAAGTTAGTCGACTAACCTTTACTCACGCTCCGTCCAAGATTGTTGGAGTCAAGAAGAGGATCGATAACATTCATGAACTTAGGAGCAAACTGGCGATCTTTCGCATCTGGAAGGCCTCTATTGACTGAATAGTTGGCTGTACACTCCGCCAAAAATTCCTCATGGAGCAGCAGGTCGCCCCCATCTCCTGCAGGAGGTTGAGCTGCACAGAATCAGCAAATTCATTGTATGTAAGATTCCAATTCAGCAGATGAACACGAAGCCTTATAAGTTTCAATGCAACGGGTTGTCGAATGGAAAAGGAGTTAAGCCACAGCTGCCATCCTTATAAAAGTCCCCAGTCCTTTTCGTTTAAACTCCATATCATTGATTTTGGAACAGCAACCAGCCCTTAATCTCGGCTGCTCCCCTCCGACGGCTCCAAGGCAATTAGAGTGAAGCCTCAAGATGAATGAGGGAGGGAAGGGAATAAGAAGAAAGGGAGCTAACAGAAGGAAAGGGAGGTGGGAGCCCTAGCATCACGGCAGATGGGAGAAGCGATGGAGGGGTAAGGGACTGTCAGGCACAGAGACGAGGAGCAAAACATGCAGGTAACTTCATTATCCCTCGAATAAACTCTCAACATAAAATTTTAGATTGAAGTTGAGCTGTAAGAAAAAGAAAGGTAAAGGAGAACCTACCCAAAATTTTGGGAAGTGAAGCCAATGGGACAGGTCCACGAAGACTAACGCAGTAATTGTCCCAGTCAAAAGTACTGAAAAACTCCAGAAACTTGAGAAGCACCTGCAGATACCAAAAAAGAGGCAGCTGTGCAATTATGGGAACAGTCCCTTACGTGGATCTCAAGTTTTTATTTATCCACTAAACATTCAGCTGCAGTATATTGTGCAGATTTTGAACTGATGAAAATCTCAGAGAGCCAAAAACACTATCGTATGTTTCTGTGCCCATTTCCAAAAACGAAACTAAGGTCAATCACCATCATGTCAAACCAATGGCTACAAGCGTGACCAGAGACTGCGTTCACGAGCACGACTGCAAAAATAGCCACGATCGTGCAATACCACATTTTAAAACCGTAACTGTGGTCATGACCGTAATCATACTAGCACCATAGTCATGACCATGATTGTGACTATGACTACGACAATCCACATGACCATGACCATACCACGACCATGCACATGACCACAAGCGTACTACAACCACGACTAAGCACTTGACCGACAGACCATGTTTGAACGTACCTGCAGGGGACCCTTGAGGCTTGCATGGAATACATTGAAGATATACAGCACCAAAGTCTCCAGTCCATAAGTGGAAATGAGGCCATGATGAGCACCAAGAATGCGGCTCTCATAATAACACCAAGCCTTAACTAGTATAATGCTTCGCTTGAATAAGTGATTGCGTCCTATTAGTCGATCCACCTGCAAGCTTTGAACAAGGCACTAGCTCAATCACAAGCAAGTCAATACCAAAAGCTTCACCTTCTCTAGCTCTCTCTCTCTCTCTCTCTCTCTCTCTCTCTCTCTCTCTCTCTCTCTCTCTCTCTCTCTCTCTCTCTCTCTCTTCATAATTCAGGCATATTAAAATCGAGTTCCCTGAGTAGGTTTGTACACAACAAACAGCGCAGGTGAATTTATAGGACAAAAACTGCCTGTGGCGTAGTTTTTGTTGAAGATTTGTGACACCCTAACCAACGATTTTTCACCGTAACTATGACATGCTCGACTAGCCTAAACCATGACTTACCTCCTCTAGAAAACACAAAGTGCAAAGTCCTCCCAGTTGATTGAAAGATACGTCTACAACAATGTTCTCCACCAGGCACTTGATAATCTTCACCTGAACACGGACGCCAAGAATTATTCAAGAACCATTTCAGGTGCAACAGACATGCAGAACTGCCACGCATATTATCTCATACTTCACTTTCTGAACGTGGAATGCGGGGTTTGATGAAATAAAGTCTCTCTGAGAAAATCCGACCTCAGCTTGAATGTATTGGACCTCCTTCACTCGAAACACAGCGTCATGCTTCTGCTCTTCCGCTTCCAAAACCGCCTTCACTTCATTTGCCCAGGCATCCTTCACATTCTGATGCCGAGAAAAGGCTGTCAAGTCAATGTCGCCATCGGGAAGGTATGTCTTCAGCGGCACAGAGCCAAACATAAAGACCTGCCAGAAAAGTATAGCTTCAAATAAGCTAGGCTTTCAGATTCTCAGCGTTCTACATCGAAGTACGTCAAAATATGTCAAAATACTGGCAGGCTAGGCTTTAAAATAAGCCAGAAATTTCAGATTCTCAGCGTTCTACGTCGAAATACGTCGAAATACTGGTAAGCTAGTGCTTTGTCGTGAAGGCAAGAGCTGGAATTAAAATACTTACATGGCAGTCGATGCACTTGCGAATCAAGGACTGCACATACTTAGAAACAGCATTCCTCCTTTCTTCTGCTCTCTTGGTAGGCTGAATTCTTTCTATCAGCTGCTGAATGCGGCGTTCAGCAACTTCCCAGCATTCTGCTTGAGCTGAAACATTCCCTTGCAAGGCAAATGCTCTAGCACCACCGTCCTTCCATTCAGCAGAAGCTTCTGCAGCAGAAGCGCTACTAACAGGGTCTCCCATTTTCTGGCAGTCAATACTTCAAATGCAGACGATGCCTTCCAAAGGGCAGTGAAACAAATATTGGTGAATGTTCAACAACAAGGACGAATGTTGATGTTGAAGAGCCTCGCAGATTTCGGGAATCGCTCGCTTTTTTCGATAACGAGAACAGCTGTCAAGCTGTTATCGTACAACAAACCCTAATTTCTGCACAGCTGGCTAACATCTGGAGCTTCTAGAGGAGAGCAAAAGGCCAGCAGGAGAAATCTGATAAGCCAGAAATTCATTACCCGATAAAAATTCACGGAACAGGTTTCAAAAAGAGAATTTGTTCATCTTGGGATTGCCTTCTTGACGAGTGTTTTACAAGCATATTCGGGCCCCAAAAAAAAGAGAAATGCCTCCCTCCGTCAATGCAGTCACATGCTGTCCTTCAGGCAAGGTTTCAGCCGCCGCCATTCCGTGCAATAAGTCTTGGAAGCCATGGCGGCAAGCAACACGCAGCCCCCACTGCCAGCAGCACCTTGAAAAGCAGCCATTGAACCATGGATGCCATACAGCTCCCAGGGAGGAGCTCTTCAGGCATCCACGTGTCGAGTCCTTATTGGCTGTCGCCGATCACCGTACAGTACAATCTGTACGGTCCGTATGCCTTTTGGACGCACTTTATGTACGGCGGCTGAATATGGGGCTGTAAGGTTTGGGGTGGACGTGAAACCCTCCTTGGAGAACAATGCCACAACTCTCACCTCGACGTGAATGTGGACACTGTTGTTCAACAACAACATGAACAATAACAAAAACAGGTATTTGTGACAATGTTCTGATTCCACTAATTCAATGGTGGCGATGCCTCCATTCAAGCTCTCCAACAAATCCTCTTACATTCCCAGGACCTTCTCACAATAGCCAATTCGGTGCCAAGATCCGTTCAATTCTCTCTCAAATCAGCCACTGAAAGTTGCTTTGGCTATAGATCCTGAAGCATTGTTTTCATGAGCTAGCATGAGAGCGCGCCACCGCCCACCCCTCGCATGCCCTCCCACGGCCGCCCTCCCAGCACTAGAGCCATGTCCCACTTGCATGCGCGCAAGTTCCCCAAAACTCAACCCCTCCCCTGCGTCTGCTGCAACCGCCGGCCAGACCGTACGGACACCTTCCCTAACATGCTTGGAACTCCATTGGCCACATCTCCGATCCCCCATTGAGGCGCTGCCTTGTTGACTTCTAGAGAGGGCTTGAAGCGGTGTTGAGCCGAGCCGTAGAACTTGCTCCCAAGCTCCTTTCTTTTGTCCTTAGGTCCTTTGCGCCCAGGTGTTCCTCGTGGTTCCTTTCCCATGCTGATGCTGTCCATGTACATTTGATGGCATCATCACCATCGTGAGATCAATTCCTTTGCATTTCCATGCAAGCCAGACCAATTCTTCGTGGTTCCCCATGCTGATGTTGGCCATGCACATTTGATGGCATCATCGCCATAGTGAGACCAATGCCACATCTCAATTTTCATTTATAAGAAATAAAATAAAATTGTATGTCCATCAACCAATCAACGATCAGTTTTCTGCAATTCTAGCCACATGTTAACTAACATTGGTACAATGCCTTGAATAGATCATTCTCGATTCTTTTTCTTCTCTCTTTTTCTTCTTTCACTTTCTCTTTCTCTCTCTTTTTTTTGGCGCCCAATGCCGTACGTAGGCACGTACGGTTGGTACACAATCCGTCCAGTGGCTTCACTCCGTACAACCAATCCGTACAAAAGCGCCACTGCCCCCGGGCCCAGGGCCCAGGCTCGGGGGAGAACCGCCCTGAGGACTCGCCACGTGGCTCACTCTCTCTCTCTGTCCCTCACTCCCCCTCCCTCTCTTCCCCCCCTCTCTCCCGCTCTCCCTCTCTTTCTCCCCACCATCTGTGTCTCTCTCTCCCTCTCTCTCTCCCTCCCTCTCTCTCTCCTCCCCCTCTCACTCTCTCTCCCCCTCTCTCTCTCTCGCTCCTCCCGTCATGGCTGCCTGCAGATACCTCCCCGTCTGCTCGTCGGTCGCTCTGAGCGAAGCGCGCCCGCCAGGTGGCGCCCCCCCATTGGCCGCCTCCTCCTTCTTGCCCGGCCGCGCGCTCCGTCCGCACAGGCGCATTCCCCTTGCACCCTGCGCGCCTATGAGAGTACGCCACGTGGCGCCCATTAAGGCGGTGGGAAACGGCGCAGCCAGTGAGGTGCTGCCAGGTGGCGTGTTGGAGAAGCTCATAGGAGAGGCGCTGACTCCAAGTGGGTGGCCACAGACGGAGGGAACAGGAACAAGGTGAGAGAGAGAGGGGGAGAGAGATGGGAGAGGGAGACAGAGAGGGGGGAGAGAGAGGGGAGAGGGAGTGAGAGAGGGGGGAAGAGGGAAGAGGCAGAGAGAGGGAGGGGGCGATAAGGTGGGGGAGAAAGAGAGGAAGGAAACAGGAGGAGCGTGAGTGGGGGGCCGAGCGAGAGAGGGAGAGGAGAAAGAGGCAGTGCGAGAGTGAGGAAGAGAGTGAGAGAGTGGACGGGTGAGAGAGAGACAGGGAGAAAGAGTGGGAGAGCGAGAGGGAACGAGAGAGTGGAGACAGAGAGTGGGAGAGCGAGTGAGGGAGAGAGTAAGGGAGAGAGGGAGAGAGGAGTAGTTTCTAGAGTTTTCTTAGGGACGGATGGGAAGTCAGGTGGGTAATCAGTAGCTGGTAGCGATGGGACATATTTGTGAATTCATTTTTAATTACATCGGGAAAATTTCTGATTTTTAAATTGGACGTGCTGGGTTTGTAACGTTTTAGTTTTCCAGCCGTAAAATTTCATTTGTTCTAGGAAATGGGGGCAGAAAACTCTCTGCCTAAAAATTCTGGAGATCAAGATACGTGATTGGAAAGTAGAAGAAAAAAAAATTACAGAATGGATGCGCTGCTATTAATTTGTTTACTTTTACTAATACAAAATTAATAATATTGAAGACACAATTTTACATGCAACTTGGTTTTTTACTGTAGTGTGACTGTGGATTTAGTGACTCCGTCTGCTGCCTCAAGGGAAAGGGAGACGAAGGTTAGAGAGAGAGAGAGAAAGAGTGAAGAGAGGAAGAGAGATAGAGAGAGAGGGAGGGAGATCGAGAGAGAGGCGGAGTAGGAGGCGACAACCTTGGAAGAAGGGTTGGACTGGGAGGCAGGGAGGGAGAGAAGGTGGGAAGGAGAAGCGCTGGGAGACAGGAGTGGATAACAGAAATAAAAAGATGTGATAACTAATAGGCAAATAGAATACCTTTATTTCAGAAAAATTACATGTGGCATAATGTACATCTGAGGTCCACCTTTCCATAGGGCAATTCCCTTGTCACAGTGAGATAAATGTTATGAAGTGAGGAAAAACTCTATTACTGATATGCCTGTCGCCGCCTTCCTCCCCCTCTCCGCCTCCGATTTCTCCGTCATCTCTCCCTCCCTTCCTCCCTCACTACCTCCTTTCATTATACCTCCTCTTCCTCCCCACCTACCTCCCCTCCCCCCTCCCCCCTTCCCTCCCTCTCCC
>CM074810.1:3467449-3480930 GCA_037447605.1 Zygnema circumcarinatum | reverse complement strand
TGGGGGAGGGGGGGAGGGAGAGGGAAGGGGAAAGGGCGAGGGGGACGGAGGGCGGGGGTTTGGGGGGGAAATGGGGGAGGGAGAGGGGGTGGGGAAGGGACGGGGGGGGGGGAGGAGGGGGAAGGGAGGAAGGGGGAGGGGGAGGGGAAAGAGAGTTTGATGCAGGGGAGTGGAGGAGGTAGAGGGAGAGGGAGAAGGAGCGGAGAGGGGGTAGGGAAGGGGAGGAGGTGGGGTTGGGAGGGAAAGGAGTTGGGTTGGGTTGGTTGGGAGGGAGGAGTGGGAAGGGGAGGGAGATGGGAAGTGCCGGGGGGATGGGGGGGGGAAAGAGGAAAGGGGTTGGTGAGGGAGTGTGAGGGGGATTGAGGGGGTGGGGGGAAGAGGGAGGTAGAGGGAAAGGGAGGGGGAGGAGAGCGAAGGGGAGGAGAGAGGGGGAGTGGGAGGGAGAAGGATGACGAAGAATAGGGAGAGAGGCTGCCTTGGTCGCAGATTCCTGACGTGGAGAACTCTACCGCTGCCAGGTGTCAGCTGGGAAGGTATCCGTACGGAAGAAGGTTCCAAGATAAGGTGAAGCTGTGAATCCTTTTGGGTTTCTGGGGGGGGTACAGAGAAATTCTTTTTCAGAAAAACTTCTTACTTTTCTTGGTTTTTAATATAAGGGTTATTGTAGGGTTGAAAACCCTAAAAAATCTAAAAACTGTTTACTGCTGCAATGGGTTCTTAAACTCCTTCGTTTTTGGTGAAATTTTATTTGATGGATCCTCAAGCTGCCGATTGGAAGCTTGAAATTTTAGCCGCTCCGTCGTCGAAATTTTCCCTTTTTTCGTTTAAAAAAAGACAGGAAAGTCTTCCATTTGAATCCAATAAGTTTGAATTGATATTTACCTTCACACTGCAAATGTCGTTTTTTAGGCTAACTTCCGCCATTCCAAATTTTTTTCTTTTTCTGGGGCAGAGCATTGACGCCTATTTTGCGTTCCTTTTCGAAGCCATTTCCATGTTGGCCCCCTCCGTTGGATTTTCCGTTGCCCTCAACCGCTTCGACCTGTTCCATGCTCACCTGTTCCTCACAACTGAAGATACTCCTCGACTTGGGGCCCTGTAAGGAAGGATTCGTCCTCCATAGAATGGTTGTCAATTATTCGACTCCTTTCCCCCTCTCTCTCTCTCTCTCTCTCTCTCTCTCTCTCTCTCTCTCTCTCTCTCTCTCTTTGTCTCTTGCTCTCTGTTCTCCCCCTTCTTGCCCTCCCGCTTTCTCTCGCTTCTCTCTCCTCTCCCTCCCCCCTCCCTCTCATGATCAGTTCAATTGTCCTTGCATGTGATGTACCATTTCCATGAAACACATTCTATTTGAGAAATTCCTAAAGACTACAACTTCGAGCTTTCGCAAATTCATTGTTTCGAGAAGCAACTTCACCTTTTGACTCCCTTGACTTGACTTGTCTCCAACCTACTTGACCTGATTTGACTTGACTTGACTTGCTTTGACTTGACTTGACTTGACGTGCCTTGCCTTGACTTGACTTGACTGGCCTTGCCTTGCCTTGCCTTGACTTGCCTTGCTTTGACTTGACTTGACTTGACTTGCCTTGCCTTGCCTTGCCTTGACACCCCATTTGTACCCGCTCACTCTCCAAATAAATCAAATCCCCATGGTCATATTGATATTTGTTGGGTTTGTATGTTTTGTTTTCTGACGTCACATGCAGAGTCCCCTGTGCCATATGACGTCAGCATGAATTTCAGAAACGTTCTCTGGCTGGCCCCTGCGCCGTGTCCTGCGAGCGATCGGGCAGGGCCGAAATTTTCCCCTGGTGAGATGATGCCTTCTTAATGAAGCCAATTCTTGCCTTTAAAAAAAAAAAAATTTATGTTATATTGGGCTTGTTTTCGTTTAGTTTTTTATATATGTATATGTATTTTTTTTTTATTATTGTTCATGAGTTTCTTGAATTGATGTGAGAAAGTTTCTCGTGGTTCGCAGGAGTGCTCGTGGTTTTGGACGCGTCTCCGGGAACGGTTATATATGAGGAGCTGGTCGATGAAGGGTTGAAGGAAGTCAGGACCATATATGAAGGTCCGTAAAACCCTATTTTTTTTGTGCTTTTCATTTCGATTTTATTTGAGGAAAATGCTATTTACACACCTTTTTGTCTAGATACACACCTTTTTTTGCGGGTCTTATTTTATTTTACGGTTTTATGGTGTCGGGATTTTCTTAAAGGTGTGTATCTAGACAAAAAGGTGTGTAAATAGTATTTTTTTTTATTTTAATGATTAATTAATTTATTTACATTTTTAGCCCTGCCCGGAGTGCAGGTGACTTTGGCGAGGTCCTTGCGGACGTGAACTATTTTGGGTCCCTTCGAGACCGCCCGCCCGAGTGCCGAATTTTTGTTTGTTGAAAATCCCAAAATTTGATAATTTGATAATTTGAATGTGAATTGTTGGTGGTACACCTTCGAGTTCTATGAAGTCTTCGCCCCGTATCCGTAAAACTGTAGAATGGACATGCGACGGAACGGAACGGGACGAAGCGGAATGGAACGGAGCGGAATGGAACGGAACGGAACGGAACGAAACGGTGCAGGAAGTAACGGCATGGAACGGAACGGAACGGAGGAGAGAGGGAGGGACGGTGGGCGGCAGTCGCCGGTAGCCATCGTCCTCCGCGAGCGGTTGGCCGCTGATAAGGCGTCGGCGGGCAATGCCAAAGTACCAATCGGAGGATGGTCCGTCTCCCGCACGTGTAAAACTATATGTCAATTTGGGCCTGCCCGTGACCGACAAAAATGCCGTTAGTAGAACATAGGCATGTCGTCAGTCAAACGAATCAGAATCGAAAATGACACGTGTGGGTCTCGTTGAGTCTCGGCAGCCGGCAGCCGGCAGCCGGTCATTGTTTGGACGGCCTCCAATTGGCTATATGTGCGCTCGAAAACCGTTGGCAGTTCCGCCAATGCCGTCTCAAAAAGGGGTCCGTACAGACATCGTACGATCACAACTTAAAAAAACGCAAATTTTATCATTGATAGTCTGGACCAATCAAAAAATTACCACGCCATAGAAATAAGACGTGGTAGAAAATGGGGGATCGACATATAATTTTCCCAAAATTGTTCAATGTTCAAAATTCATGGTCGCAGGGTGTGGACCGCCACCCTCTCAGTTTTCTGGCGACCTCAACACTCGGCAACCCGAAAACCCCACTGCCCTATAACCTTAAGACCCTGAACCCTAACCCCTGAAGACTTGCCGTACGCCAAACTCAAAGAGGCGGAGGAGGCGGCGCATGTCCTGCGAACAAAGAACGAAAGCAAAATGACGGCAACAAAATGACAGAGGAGTCAGTTCCGAAAAAGATCAGGGTTTACGGTTTCAGGGTTTGGGTGCGTGCAAGGAAGAGAGGGAGGGAGGGAGAAAGGGAGGGAGAGGGAAAGGGAAGAATGTAGAGAAAGTGGGGGGCAAGGAGGGAGAGTGAGAGAGAGAAAGAGAGAGAGGAGCAGAAGACAGAGGGGGACATGGAGGGCCGAGAGAGGCGGAGAAAGAGAGAGAGAGAGAGAGAGAGAGAGAGAGAGAGAGAGAGAGAGAGAGAGAGAGAGAGAGAGAGAGAGAGAGAGAGAGAGAGAGAGAGAGAGAGAGAGAGGAGAGAGAGAGAGAGAGAGAGAGAGAGAGAGAGAGAGAGAGAGAGAGAGAGAGAGAGAGAGAGAGAGAGAGAGAGAGAGAGAGAGAGAGAGAGAGAGAGAGAGAGAGAGAGAGAGAGAGAGAGAGAGAGAGAGAGAGAGAGAGAGAGAGAGAGAGAGAGAGAGAGAGAGAGAGAGAGAGAGAGAGAGAGAGAGAGAGAGAGAGAGAGAGAGAGAGAGAGAGAGAGAGAGAGAGAGAGAGAGAGAGAGAGAGAGAGAGAGAGAGAGAGAGAGAGAGAGAGAGAGAGAGAGAGAGAGAGAGAGAGAGAGAGAGAGAGAGAGAGAGAGAGAGAGAGAGAGAGAGAGAGAGAGAGAGAGAGAGAGAGAGAGAGAGAGAGAGAGAGAGAGAGAGAGAGAGAGAGAGAGAGAGAGAGAGAGAGAGAGAGGGGGAGAGAGAGAGAGAGAGAGAGAGAGAGAGAGAGAGAGAGAGAGAGAGAGAGAGAGAGAGAGAGAGAGAGAGAGAGAGAGAGAGAGAGAGAGAGAGAGAGAGAGAGAGAGAGAGAGAGAGAGAGAGAGAGAGAGAGAGAGAGAGAGAGAGAGAGAGAGAGAGAGAGAGAGAGAGAGAGAGAGAGAGAGAGAGAGAGAGAGAGAGAGAGAGAGAGAGAGAGAGAGCGAGAGGGGGGAGAGACTGAGATAGAGAGGAGAGACTGAGAGGGGGACAAGGAGGGCCGAGAGAGGAAGAGAGAAAGAGAGTGCAAGAGAGACAGAGAGAGAGGGAGAGGGAGAGAGAGAGCGAGCCAGCCTACCGCGAGTGCATGTGAACTTGTTCGCAAAGGTGTAATAGCCCTTCTTGCATGCGCATGTCGGCCCCTTCGCGCCGCCGGGCATGCAGACTCCGTACGGCCCGCACGGCCCTCCGGGCTGCGTGGCATTGCAGAAAGCGTCGCAGACTGCTTCCGACTTCTGATCCCCAAAAGTTTGCGTGCTGTTTCCAAACAAGCAGTTTCCAGTCGCAGCAACTTCGGAGGGACCTCCATCAATATAAGTGAAATAGTTGTTCGCAATATCAAAGGAGGAGCCACGGCCGGAGCCGGTGATTATGACTTCTCCAGATAAGTAGTTGGTGTTAAGGAGTCTGCACCTCACAATGGGGTAAACCATTTGTCAGATTCAGGTTTTCTACCTCAATGCGGGGGAGGAAATGGGTATTCAGAAAGGATCTTAAGCACAGAACACATGCGAAGGTCATATTGGAGTAAGAAGAATAAGAAGCAAGCAAAGGATTAAAAAACCTAATTTGAATGTTAATCCTTAACAGACTATTAAAACATAGGACCTCGTAGAAGAACAGGAGGTTGTTGAAGAAGGTAAAAACATGTCATACAACTGACAAGCTTGCAAGAGTTTGTCAAGGCAGAAATGTATAAGGGGGCAAGGTCTTTCAATCTTCAGGGTGAAACATGTGAGAGAGTGGATTCTAATGTTAAATGAATCGTGATAGTTTTGGACTTTGCAAAGTTAACCCTGTACCCGGGTTGAAAGCTAATAATCTAGATTGAATCCGCAACCACAAGATATGGAGATTTTAGGGTTTGCAATCGTCCATGGAACGAACTTACAGAACGAAAATGTATGATGCCAATATGGGCACTCTTCCGACCAATCGGTTGTTATTCAAGAGGCTGCAGGCAACATGGGAATGAATGAACCAAAGTTAAAAGAGTCAATGCGGAGGAAAAAGGAGGGAAATAGGGGGAGGGGGTGATAGGGAGAGTGAGAGCAAGAAGGAGAGGGAGAGGGGGAGAGGGCGTAAAGAGTGACGCAGTTCCAATAGTAAGGTGTGTTCCTCCATTTCATCAAATGATTACTTTCACTGCTTCCGTATTGCAATCACTCAAAACCACTTTAATGAACCTTCAAAGACGATAGTCTGGAATTTCGTTTCAGTTCCAGTTTCAATAAAAACAGGGTTCTGTGTTGTCGCCAAACTCACATCAATGGTCCCGTGAAAACCCACTCCGGAATTGTGCCGGTGAACTTGTTATCGTTCAAAACCCTATACATATACGGAACCCCCCTCCCACCATATAGAACGAGACAAAAATTTAGATGTAAGTACCCCTCCACACAAGATGCAATGTGATCCAACCATAGACGTAAGAACGGCTAGTTTTCAATCGACATAAGAAATAAGAAATTAGGTCAAAGTCAGTGAACCTCAAGTGAACAGCCTTTCTGGGAATAAAAACGCTGTTTCCTGGTTACTCATATGAAGTAGTGAACCTAATTCAATCTTCAAATCCTTAGTGAGAACAGTCTTATAACTCCGTTTAATTTCAAAAGCCCTCGAGACTAGAGCTAGCCCTAATGCATACACAACATGGAAACATGAAAAAGCCAAAAAAAAATCAAAGGGGTGCCTTGAGAGGAGCTGTTTACAAGACATTGAGCTCGGGCAGCTTGGAGGATCGGTTGGGAATTTTTCCGCTCAGTTGGTTGTTTTGCAGAACTCTGCAACAACGTTCCCACTTTGAGGTCATTTCCAGCGAGTCATAGCCGGTAAAGGGAGCGAGAGTGGGAGGGACGGAGCGAGGGAGACAGAGAGAGAGACGGAGAAGGGGGGGACGGAGAGTGAGAGCGAGGGAGTGAGGGAAGCAAAGGAGAAGGGAGGAAGTGGGCGAAAGGGAGGGATGGGGGAGAGTGACAGTGAGCAAGCGATAGAGTGAGAGTGAGAAAGCGATAGAGGGAGACGGAGGGAAGGAGGAGAGGGCGAGAGGGAGTGAGGGAGAGAGGAAGCGAGGGAGTGAGGGAAGCAAGGAGAAAGGGAAGAGAGAAAGCAGGAAGGATGGCGGTAGAGTGAGAGACCGCGAAAAAGAGGGAGGGAGCAAGAGAGAGAACGAGTGAAAGAGAGAGGGAGAGAGTCTATCTCCATGCATCACACAACCTTGGCAATAACCACAAGAAGCTGTTGCATGTTTCAGATAATAGACTCAGTGACTGGCAAGCGCATAGAAACGGTAGATGAGACTACAAAAAGATGACTCACAGCCATGTTATGTTTGGCAACTTTCCAATGCCCGAAGGAATTCCACCGCGTAACTTATTGGTGCCCAGGTCTCTGCAAGATTTCCAACACATGAGTCACATGATGGTGCTGCTTGAACTCTAATGCATGGAACGTACCCTTCCTTGCCCAGCAAGTCCGAATGCGGCGTAAGCAGTAGAGTGATTAGAAACGTCAAGATTAAATTTGTAGGAATTTAATATTTTTTGAGATCTTTCATTTCTTTTACATTCATTGTCAATGTTGACGGGTTCAAAATTTAAGAAAAGCATGACAGTTGGTATAAGAAAAACCGCTCTTACAAGACCCGCAGCTTCTTCAAGTTGCCGAGCCCGTCCGGAATCTTCCCTTTCAGTCCGCAGTTGTTGCAGGTCCTACAGTGCGCTCCGCCACACTCACACCGTCAGCGAAACAAACATCCGCCGTCACGTCACATCATGTCATGTCACGTCACATCATGTCACGTCACGTCATATCATGTCACGTCACGTCATATCATGTCACGTCACGTCACACGAGCAGACGGGCGGAGGGCGACGAGATACGGAGACGGAGAGCGCTGAAAAGCACGCAACTGGAAACTGAGAGCATGGACCGTCCGTCACGCTGAACTGACAGAGGGAGAGGATGGAACCACGTACAGGACCTCGAGCTTCGGCACCGTCCCGAGGCTGTCCGGCAGACCGCCGACGGAAAACTTGTTGTAGCTCAGGTCGCTGCATAATGCATGCACATGCACATGCATGTGCATGGATGAATGAATGAGTAAGTAAGTAAGAAGTTTAAGAATAAGTAAGTGCTGAAAGTCAGAGGATGAAATGAAGCAAACATTCAAGAGCATGGGAGTGAGGGTCTCTTGATTCGTTTGAGCTTTGAGGTGTGCGTTCAACCGGGTTTCAGTAAAAGGATTTACACTTGTTCAGCCTTTGCTCTGTTTCATGAACTTTTCAGTTACATTTTTGGTTTGGTGCGAGTTTGAAATGAGCAAATGAACAAAGAAGCTGACAAAAAAGATTGGTGGGAAGGGGGTTGTGTTTACAGATAAGTTAGCTTTGTCAAATTTCCAATGTATTTCGGTATCCTTCCCTGTACTCCCACATTGTAAAAAATCCTGCGAAAAAAAAAAAAAAGGAAAACATAAATGGGTCAACTTACAATGAACTCCTCAAACTCCAAATGGGCCTCAGAGCCTGAACCCTTTCAAAACGAATTCACGAGAAATTCAAAGAAGCCTATTGAGGACCCTGAACCCTAAAGCACATTCAACTTGTGGTTAACCAATACTTGACCACCTGACGGTCGTGTGCGTGACATGAGTCACGCATGAAATCTGGGTCAAACATCAAGTCAACGCGCAGCTTGGTAGGAATCGATGAATAGAAAAGCTTCAGGCATGCATGGACCGCCCGCATGTTAGAAACTGCTGAACCCTAAACTCCTGAAACACAAAACCTATAAATTCAATACCTACAAAAAAAAGGGTTTCATGGGTTGTGTGCAACTCACAGCGTTTCCAAATATTTGAGCTCCGTCACATGTGGGGAAAGACTTCCGTTTTTAGAGATTGGAAAGGTATCCACATCAAACGTGGGGTCTGTCACGCGATCGGCGGAGTAAAGATACTGCGCGAGGAGGATGCTGCGCACGTGTGAAGCCCACCAACAAAAAAGTGGAGTTAGAAGGAGAAGGGAATAGGTGACGGCCACTCGTACCTTCATGCATGTGTTTATTTGGGACGGAAAGGTGCCATTTACGCGGTTTTGTATGTGCTTATGTCTGTGTCTAAGTATGTATGTGTCTATGTATGAGTCTACGTATGTGTCCATGTATGTGCTATGTATGTGCTATGCATGTGTCTATGTATGAGTCTACGTATGTGTCGATGTGTGTGTCTATGTATGTGCTTTGGTATGTGTCTATGTATGTGGTCATGCATGTCTCTGTATGTATGCATGCATGTGCGCGTGCAGGAGGGAGCGACTGACAGCGCCTTGACGTTGCCCTTGGAGTCGCAGGCGACGCCCCGCCACGCGCTGCAGTCGCTGCCGCTCTTCCACGACGCGAGCACCGTCGAGTTCGCGAGCCGCAGGGCCGTCCGTACCTTCAGCAGCGCGCCTGCATGCACCCATGCATCCATGCATGCGTCCAAGGTCAAGGCAGCCCATGCATCCACGCATGCATGCGTCGGCATATCGCCTCATCCTGAGTGAGATGCATGCATGCCCCGCTGAAGCGGCACTCACTCTCCTGCACGGCCTTCACACGTGCGGCATCGCCAGAGGCGGAAAAGCAGAGGAGAGCTACGAGGACGGCGGCGGCGCAGAGCCACGGAGGGGCGCGCGGAAGCATGGCGCGGGGCGAGGAGGGAGAGAGGGAAAAGGGGAGAGAGAGGGAGGCGGAGAGAGAGGGAGAGGGGAGAGGGAGAGAGAGGGTGAGGGAGAGGCAGGGAGAGAGGAGAGGGAGAGAGAGGGTGAGGGAGAGGGTGGGAGTAGGGAGGAGGGAGGGAGCGAGGAGTGGGAGGAGGAGAGTGAGGGAGGGAGAGATGGAGAGAGGAGAGGGTGAGAGAGGAGGAGAGGAAGAGAGGTTGGGCGGCAGTCGCCGGTTTCATCGTCCTGTGAGAGCGGTTGGCCGCTGATAAGGCGTCGGCGGCCGTTGCCAAGGAACCAATAGGAGGACGGCCTTCTCGCGCACGTGTGAGAAATTATGTCAATTTGGGCCGGCGCGTGCTGACAACAATGCCGTCAGTAGTGTGTGACGACAACTACATAGGTGTGACGTCAGTTTGACGAATCCGAAGTGAGAATTACACGTGCTGGTCTCGTTGA
Source organism: Zygnema circumcarinatum (assembly GCA_037447605.1). Classification (NCBI taxonomy): domain Eukaryota; kingdom Viridiplantae; phylum Streptophyta; class Zygnematophyceae; order Zygnematales; family Zygnemataceae; genus Zygnema; species Zygnema circumcarinatum. The sequence continues at coordinate 3,471,421 of CM074810.1, read as the reverse complement.
GTCTCGGCAGCCGGCAACGGCATTGTTTTGGACGGCCTCCAACTGGCTATATGTGGGCTCGAGAACCGTTGGCAGTCCCGTGTCGTTTTGTGATACAAGGGCGCATGGAACGGGCAGGGCCCGTACGCGCGCCGGTGTCCTCCCATGCGATTTGTTTTCCTATTATTATTATTTTTGGTTCAAATCGTCTGGGCAATTGTGGGCACCATAGAAGTTTAGAATTCAGGGTATTGGGTTTAATCAAGAGGTTGGAAAATTATATCCTGCCCTCCGGATATCCGCCCCCCTGTTTTGGATATAAGGAGAATAATAGACGATTCCCCCTTTTTGGATATCCCGTCCCCCTGATGTTTTTTTGAGAGACAAAAATATGTTAGGGCCTGCCCGAATCCGCTCGGAGCGGAAGATCCGTCCGAGTCGCACCTGCGAGTGCCCGAGATCTCCGCAAAACTGGCAGCTAATCACCGTATGCCACGTGTTCTTTTGTTGGACGTAGCAGACTATGATTGGTCCTGGCCATCAATGGTTTATGGTATTTCGCCTTTCCTCGAAGCTGCGACTGTACGAAATCTGTACGGACCCGAGTCGGTTACTGTACAGTGGGGGTTCCTCATATTTTCCACCCTGTACAGTGCGCTCCCAAGAAATTCGCCCCGATTTTGCCGAAACCACCTTTTTGTACGGTAACTCAATGTTAGCCGTACTGTCCGTACTGTCCGTACTGTCCGTACTGTCCGTACTATTCGTACTAGCCGTACGAGTTGTAGAATCTTCCCACAGGTGTCCGCCGTAAGAGGCGCTCGCTCCTCTCCTCGTCTGCTCCATATACCATCCACATCAACCATCTACACGGCAAGCATATTGACTTTAAGAGGTGTTTTGGTATTGAGCGTCGTCCAAGTCGCACAAGGCACCCGTTTTGTTTCATTGCCGTGGAAGCCCGTCAACCCCCAGCCTAATATTAACTCACTCATTTATTTCATCATGGGTGTGCTCTTCCACTATTGATAATTATAGCATCATCAATGAGAAAAACAACGCGAAGAGCGGAAAACTACGTGTATGCGATACGATACGGCACGGTACGATAGATACGGTACGATATGGTACGATATGGTACGATACGGTATGATATTGGACGATACGCTACGGAACGGTACGATAGATATTGGACGATATGGTTCGATACGATACGATATTACACGATACGATACGTACGGACAAACATGAACTCTAACATGTTACCGAAAGCCTATTGGTAACACGAACCTTATATTTGCAAAATCAATATTTTCGCCCCTTTTTGGCCAATACCATGGCGAAAATATGAGGACCCCCCACTGTACCAATAGCCGTACGGGCGCGTCCAGGCGCCGCCGCGTGCCGTCCGCGAACTTACCGTCCGACTGTCATTAACCGGGACACGTGGGACCGTGCCATCTTGTTCCGGTCTGTTTCTGAAGATGGTGGAATCAACCGATCCGTTTTTCAGTCAAATAGGTGTTCGAGCATTGACCTCTAGCCAATGGTTATCCGCCAGATTCAATTGGATCAAAGGTTTCTGGGTAAAATTGGCGAGTAGAGGTACGGACCGGGCTTTAACTCAACGTAACCGAAAGGATTCCTTACAGTACCGTACAGAAACGTACGGAAATACAAGTACAACTTGTGGCAGGGCAGATGCACTCTTTAGGGTTTCGACCTTCCCGACGGAAAAAGGTGTGTATCGATTCCAGAAAGGTGTGATCAAAGCATTTTCCGTTTTTGAACCTTTTTTGTCGATTTTTGTCGGTTTAGGGTTTAGGGTTGAGGGTTAGGGTTGAGAGTTTAGGGTTGAGGGTTTAGGTTAGAGGGTTTAGGGTTTAAGATTGGGGTTAAAGATAAGGGTTGAGGGTTTAGGGCTAAGGGTTCAGCGATTAGGGTTTAGGGTTTAGGTTTAGGGTTCCAGGATCAGAGTTTAGGGTTTAGGTTATAGGGTTAAGGGTTTAAGGTTAGAGGTTTAGGGTTTAGGAATTAGGGTTCAGCGATTAGGGTTTAGGGTTCCGGGATCAGGGTTTAGGTTATAGGGTTTAGGGTTTAGGATTAGGGTTTAGGTCTTAAGGTTCAGCGATTACGGTTTAGGATTTAAGGTTTAGGGGTAGGGCTTAGGGTTCAGCAATCAGAGCTTAGAGTTTAGGTTATGGGGTTTAGGGTTTAAGATTAGGCTTTAGGGTTTAGGTTTTAGGGTTTAGAGTTTAAGGTTTAGGGACCGGTATAAAACTTGGTGAACCTGACTTGGTCAAGTTACTAACGCCTTTTACCTGCAGGGAATGAAATGTGTCATGCACAGGCGACTCATTTTGTGGACATTCCCTCTGTGGGTTTCACGCGCATGGTGCTCCCATGGGTCGCCAAATCTCTGTCATTATCAATGAACGATAACTAAATAAGAAAAAAATGCACGAATCCTTAACCCTTAGAGACTGATAGAAACCTAAAACTGAATCATCGCTTTTTGATCTCCTCCTCCTCATTCAGCTTCGAGACCGACCTCCATTCCACCGCCATCCACGCGAGGGAGACAGCTGCAAGATCAACAATTTCCGCCAATGACAGAGAGAGAGAGAGGGGGAGAGAGAGAGAGAGGGAGAGAGGGAGAGACAGAGAGGGAGAGAGGGGGAGAGAGAGGGAGAGAGGGGGAGAGAGAGAGAGAGAGAGGGGGGGCGAGAGGGAGAGAGAGAGAGGCGGGGAGAGAGAGGGAGAGTGGCAGAGAGAGAGCGAGAGAAAGAGCGAACGAGAGTGAGGGAGAGTGTGCCAACAGGGCTCAGTTCGTTCACATTGATTGATTTCATCCGCTCGTACAGTGATAAGGGGACTGAACTCGGGACTGAACTTGGGTTGAGAGCAGGATATGAGAGGAACTTCATTGCGTAGCAAGAAGGGGAAAGAGAGAGAGGAAAAAAGGGAGAATGAGAGAGAAGTGAGTGAGAGAGAGAGAAGAGGGGCGGGAGGGAGGGAGGGAGGGAGGGGAGGGGAGGGGGAGGGTGAGGGGAGGGGGAGGGGGAGGGAGCAGAGGAGGGGGAAGGTGGGGAGGGGGGAGGGGGGGAGGGGGGGAGGGGGGGAGGAGGGGAGGGGGGGGGGGCAGGGGGGAGGGGGAGGCTGGAGGGGGAGGGGGAGAGAAAGGGAGGAAGGGGAGGGAGGGAAAGAGAGAGAGAGAAAGGGATCATCCACACCATCCCGTACTCACATGCGATCGTGCCGACCAAAGCCACATTTTTGAAGCTCATGGTTGAGTACACCAAGTACTCCAACAAGAAGAAGGCGAGCACCGCTGCGAAGGAGAGCATGGTCGCCAAATAGAGCCCTCCGTTCTTTATATCCAACGCCGTTAGAATACATAGAACGCATGTGATGCTCGTCCATATCGCAAATGTACGGCCATGAACTTCACTCACTGCAACAAACAACAATTAGCTTGTTCAGATTAGGGTTTTTCACGTCATGTGACAACAAGACTTGGATGAAAAATAAGACTTTCACCTCTAACGAGAGCATATACATCATATATGTGAGATGAGTTCCCTTCGAAATTGCAGATTTATGATATAGTAGTGTGAATGTAAACTGGGCACGTTAAAATTAAGGGTTTTTAGATCTATAGATCTTCGAATTTTCCCTTTTTGCGTGTTGAATGACTCTAGGGATGCTGGCTGTAGGGTTACATGCCTTTCAAAAAATAGAAGCCTATGACAATATTTAATATGGGTTTGGTGAGGATTGGAGGAGCGCACCGTCAATGTGAGAAAAGACGGCGACCTGCAGCGCCCACGCGTTGAAGTATCCAAAGTACACCGAAGAGAGGCGCATGAAGCCCACCAGCAGCAGCCAATAGGAGAGCAGCTTCATCGTGTGAGAGACCGAGCGAGAGAGAGATAGAGAGGAGGGATAGGGAGGGAAGGAGGGAAGGAGGGAGGGAGGGAGGGAGGGAGGGAG
>CM074810.1:3443863-3459081 GCA_037447605.1 Zygnema circumcarinatum | reverse complement strand
AGCAACGGACGATCAGCCACAATAAAACGCGAAGCCAAAATAGGAGCAACTAGAGCCCAACTACCCAAAAACGCAGTAGGCGCCACACGAACTGTCGGGATGAGTCCTAAACCGCCCGCCGAAATAAGGAGCGAGGTTTGCGTACGTGCAAGCGGACCCTCTGGTCGATCGAAAATACCAGGACCCAAAAGGCGATGACATACAGAAAACAAACGCTCATCGAAAGATCGCAATGACTCAAGGAAAGCAGGGTTAGGAGGGAGAGTTTGCAAAAGGTATGACGGACGCAAAGCAAAACAACGAGTAAGCAAAGAAAAAGCCACCTGAAGATCTGAAAGTTGTGGAAGCTCATCGACCTGAGACGTATCCTCAACCAAAGAATCATCAACAAAACGATCAACATAAGATGCAACGCCAAAAGGGCAGCCTAAAACACGAATACGAATACCCTAAAAACCCGGCGAAAATATTGTTTTTGGCAAATATCAGGTCTGTGTTACCAATAGGCGAGCGGAATTATGTTAGAGTTCATGTATGTCCGTACGTATCGTATCGTATCGTTTTCTGGCATATCGTACCGCATCGTACCGTATCGTTTAAATTCGAGCGCGTAACGGCTACTGTACTGTACTACAGCTCGTACGGCTAGTACGGATAGTACCGTATCGGGGCGTTTCGTATCGTGTCGTATCGTATCGAAGCCAAGAACAAGGGGAGAAGAGTGAGCGCCTCTTACGGCGGCACGTGCGGGGAGATTAGGTGAGCTTTCCGTAAGCCCGTGACGGCTAGTACAGCTAGTACGGCTAGTACGGATAGTACGAATAGTACGGTTAACAGGAAGTTAACGTACAAAAAAGTGGTTTCGGCAAAATTGGGAAAATGATACAGCGGCCCCACTTTTTGGATATCGGCGCCCCCTTTTGGGAAAATTTGTACCTTTTTTTTTTGGCTAATCACCCTCCCACCTTGGATCTTTCGGGAGGAGAGATCTTGTAGACAATCGGACCCCGCGCCTCGCGAGCAGGATCCGACCGTGCACCGACGTACGGCGCCGCGCATCGCGGCGTGGCCCGCGAGATGCGGCGAGCCTACGGGAACGTTGTCCTCACCTGACCCTGGTCAGAGGTTGCCACGTGGCAGTCTGCCATTGGACAGCCCTGCTGCCGGTCCCCCATGCCGATACAGTGGACCCCCGTAATATTTTCCACCATGTACAGTGCGTCCCCAAGAAATTCGCCCCGATTTTGCCGAAACTACCTTTTTGTACGGTAACTCAATGTTAACGTATTAGGGGTGTTAACCTAACCTGACCTATTCTCCAATACAAAATCTGTTAATCGAAACGGATTTCAAACATGGGTCACGCTTTTACGCTGTAAGGTAAGTACGAATAAAATCTCTAAGTCATACGGTATACGTACGGCACCAATAGGAGCTCGTGTATCTAAATCACGGTACGATACGATACGATACGATACGTACGAACAGACATGAACTCTAACATAATACCGCTCGCCTATTGGTAACACGGACATATGCAAATTACAATATTTTCGCCCAGTATTTGCCAAAACCATGGCGAAAATATTATGGGGGTCCACTCGTCGGCATGGGGACCGCATCAGGGCTGTCCATGGGGACTGCCACGAGCAACCTCCGACGCAAAAGGGTCAGGTGAGGCACAATGTTTCCGCAGGTCGCTGCATCTTGAGGGCCACGCCGCGATGCGTGGCGCTGAATGTCGGTACACGGTCGCATCCTGTACGGCGCAGTGGTGCGGGGTCCGATTGTCTACAAGATTCCTCCTGGATGCAGGGGTGATTAGCCAAAAAAAAAAAAGTACAATTTTTCCCATAAGGGGGCGCCGATATCCAAAAAGTGGGGCCGCTGTATCATTTTCCCAAAATTGGTGCGAATTTAGGAAAATGATACAGGCGCCCCACTTTTTGGAAATCCGCGCCCCCTTTCGGGAAAAAACTGTACTTTTATTTTGGCTAATCACGCCCCCTTTGGATCTTTCTGGAGGAGAGATCTTGTAGCCAATCGGACCCCGCGCCTCGCGCGCAGGATCCGACTGTGCACCGACGTACGGCACCGCGCATCGCGGCGCGGCCCGCGAGATGCGGCGAGCCTACGGAAACGTTGTCCTCACCTGATCCTTTTTGTGTCAGAGGTTGCTACGTGGCAATCTACCATTGGACAGCCCTGCTGCCGGTCTCCCATGCCGATACAGTGGACCCCCATAATATTTTCCACCTAGTACAGGTGCGTCCCCAAGAAATTCGCCCCGATTTTGCCGAAACCATCTTTTTGTACGGTAACTCAATGTTAACGTATTAGGGGTGTTAACCTAACCTGACCTATTCTCCAATACAAAATCTGATCTACAAGATCTCTCCTCCCGAAAGATCCAAGGGGGGGCGTGATTAGCCAAAATAAAAGTACAGTTTTTTCCCGAAAGGGGGCGCAGATATCCAAAAAGTGGGGCGCCTGTATCATTTTCCCGAATTTATTGGTGACGCACTTTTGGAGGTGGAAAATATGATGGGGTCTTACTGTAACTGTACAGTACTGTACAGATTCCGATCCTGTACGGCCGAGAGCCAGCGCGGCAGCCGTACCGAGCGTCGCGTCGAAAGGATCTTTGTCACCACGTGGCGGTCCATAATTGGACTAATTTCGTTGCCGGTCAACGTTCTGTGGAACCGTGCCAAATGAAAGTTCTACAGTTTGACCGTAAATTGGTTACATTTGACAGTTCAACAGCGATAGTAACTGCGGTGCACATGGAAATAGTAAAACCAGGAATTTCTATGTGTCGTTTTCAACAGCGAACCGTCAACAAAATCCGTAAAACGCCAGGTTGTGAGACATGGAAGCTGTTGTGGCCTTACTGTTGTTGACCATTTCCAAATCCTTATGTTCCACAGCTCCCCTCTCCCTCTCCCACTCCATCTCTCTCTCCCCTCTCCCTCCCCTTTCTCTTGTAAGGTCGTAGTCCACTCCCTGTCTGTCTCTCTCCCTCCCTCCCCCTCCCTCCCTCCTTTTTTTCCTTTCTTTCTTTGTTTTTCTCTCTCTCCCTCGCACCTCTCTCTCCCACCCTCTCGCCCTCTCTCTCTTTCTCTGTCTCCCTCTCCCCCACTCTCTCTCTCTCTTCCCTCTCTTTCTCTCCCTCTCCCTCCCTCTCTCGTTCCCTCCCTCTCTCCCCCTCTCTCCCTTCCCCACCATGGCCCTCCACGGGCACGCGTCAAAGAAGGTCCCTCTGCAGCTCTCTCTCTCAGAAGCGGAGCTCGCATGGTTGGAAGCCATGGCGGCGAAGCACAGCCTCCCTGACAAAGGTCAGCTCCGCCCTCCTTCCATATCGGACAAACTATACAGTGGAACCTTTTGGGTTTTTAGATTTTTTCTTGAAGAAAAAAAATTGAAACGACGCAGAAAATTTTCTTGTAGTTCGTGGACGTTGTCAAGTTGGATTACTGCAAATGGGTCTCTTAACATTTTGTTGTCTTATTATAAAACGTGTAGTCACTCACTCTGTTTGGTCAGACCACCCTCAGAAAACTTGTCCCAATTTCGCCCCCTCCCCCCCTCTCTCTCTCTCTCTCTCCCTCTCTCTCTCTCTCTCCCTCCGCCTCTCTCCCACTCTCTCCCCCCCTCTCTCTCTCTTTCCACCCCTCTCTCCCCCCTCTTCTCCCTCCCATTTTCCATTGTTGGGTCATGCATATTGTGTTTGCAGACAAAGTTTTCAGAATAGTGCTGACGTATGTGCGGGACGCCGAGTTGGACTCCATCTTCGAGAAGGCGAGTCCTCCTGCATGCATGCATGGCTGTATACTTGCTAGGTGACGTGACATGACGTGACTTCAGTTGGCTTGACTTGACTTCAGTTGACTTCACTTTGACTGGACTAAGTTTGCAAGGACACCTGTTCTCGGGATGTTGCATTTCGCATATATCAGAAACGTTGAACACGATTTCATTTCTTGTACTTGGAGAAACGGTTTTTGGGGCCTCCTTCTCTCTCATATGTTCTCGGTTAAAAGCAGCAAACACGCCTGCACTCGAGTCGATTCTCAGTAATCAGTGGGTTCGAATACGCATTAAGTAGTGGCTGCACGTTTGTTGTTCAAAAGAGCGGATATGCTTGTGTTTCAACTAAGTAGGCATACAGCGTAACTATATCCACACTCTTTTCATTTTTCTAAACATATTGATGGTAGGGAATCATTCAGACATCGTTGATGTCGAGTTCAAAGGAACCTCACATCCATTGTTTGTGTCTGAAAAATTTGCCCCTTTTTGGTTCTTGGTGGCACAACAGAAGGGGCTCTTGTCAGGAGGCAACGCGGTGCAGGCAGAGTTGACTGTGGAGGAATTTGTAAGTGCTCGCAATCTCTTCGTTTTCTGCTTTTTTTCCCCTTTTATTTTCTTGGTTAGTATTCTCCGCCTTTCACCCACTAACGGCGGTTTCCTTGGAGAGCCTGTCACGTGGCAGCATGTAAAGATGCTTGAAGCTGCCGTCAGCAAGTTCAGCCTTCAAAGCATCAGTGAGGTATGGTACCTCCTCTCCCTCCCTCCCGCCCTCTCACATTTCCTTTCTCCCTTTCTCCCTCCCTCCTCTCTCCGCCCCCCCCCCCCCCCACACAAGGGGGGAAGGAAGTGTGGGGGGTTCTGCAACCTCGGATCTTACTCCTCCTTCAATGGTGGCCATTTTGCTTTTGATAAAGACCTTAATAACCCTATTGCCCTAAAAGGGCTAAATCCCTAGGAACCCTATGACCCTAAAAGACAACAACCCCAACAATCTTAGAAACCCTAATGACCAGATTGCCAAATAGCCACTTGTTTACATAGGGGGGTCTCCTCTTCCCCAGGCGGCTGCCCTTGCCATTGCTTACGCCTCTTCTGAAGGCAACGAGGTCGAAATTTTCGGAGTGATTCGCTGCAAGGATGGGCCCAACTGCTCCGCCTGCGCCAAGTGAGGAGGCTCCGCCCAGAGGGGGAAGATTCCTGGAAGGCACGCTCCACTCGTGGTTTCGTGTGAGGGAGGAGGAGATGAGGACGAGGCAACGCACTTTATAGGAAGGGCGCTCATGTTTTTTGGCTGTGAATAGGGTAGATGAGTGTGTTGTAATGACCAGAACAGGTCGCTTTCTCTCAATCTTTCTTTCGCTCTCCTTTCTCTCGTCTCTCTCAGACACATAGTTGTACACAGAAATTGCAGCATGTAGTATAAGATTGCTCTTAGCGTCTTGTTTTCGTGACGTGAGTTGCTGCTTTGTTAGAAGAACTGTTTCAAAATGTAATTTAATGCTTGATATCAAGGTTGGCAAACCCTAAAATGTATTGTCATATTCTACATTTTATCACGCATGCGCCCATCTGCGTGAGACATTTCACACGTTACAAAGTCACATGTCACAGAATCTCTTGAGAATTGCAGGGAAATTTCTTTGTCAGCCATTACTCTCAATGAAATAGGTCCAAACAAAAACAAATACGACTCCTACATTCGAAGCGCAAAGTTCAATTTTCTTGAACTCAGATATCAAATCATCCTACATATAGCCCCTGGCCACCGTTCCGCCGTTGGTAACAGGAAGAGGCCTCCTGTCCACGCGATGAGGTTGACATTCATTCTCAAAAAAAGAATGGCAATGTTCCGAACTTACCCTCCCCTGCCTGTTCTTCACTCGCACCCAAAATCATAAACCCTCAATGAACCCTAGAACATCTTCCACTGCCTCTCCCGTCGTTCTCCCTCTACCTTTCTTCCCTCCCATCCACCTCGTTCCCAACCTCGGGTCTCTCCCAACCCTCACTTTCCTCTCCCTCCCCCCCTTGGGGTATCCTCCGCGGAGGATCAAACTGACTCATAGAGCGGCTGAACACCTTCACACTTGCCCGCCCTTGAGACTCGTCTGCTTGAGTCGCCCCTCTCTCTTCCCCATGTCTCCCTCCTCGCCCGTCCCTCCCTCTCCCTCTCCCTCTCCCCTCTCCCTCTCCCAAAAACTGCGCCTTCTCCTGTCCCTCGTGATGCCTCTCTCGTTGCCTCCATCCCCTCCTCTCTCCTCTCTCTCTCCCTGCCATCCCCCCTCCCTTCCAGCCCACCCCCATCTCCCTCTCTCTCATTTGAGCCACAGATTGGTCATCACCCACTTCCTCCATTCCCCCACTTCTCCCAAAAAGCTTTGAAAACACTCTCTTCCCCCTCGACCTCGTTTTCTTTAAGGAACTCCTCGGACTCGGCTCCTCTTCACTGCTACTACCCCTGTTCGCTTCTCCATCCGCACTCTCTCCCTCTCCTCCCCTCTCTCTCTCACTCTCCCCTCCCTCTCCTCCCCACTCTCTCTCACGCTCCCCTCCCTCTCCTCCCCTCTCCTTCGCCCCCCCCGACTCCACATCTCCCCTCAGCTCCCGCATACTTCTACTAAAGAGGTTTCCAATCGGAGCCCAACTTCCTTCATACTGTTCTGAACTCTCTTCTCCTCCTACTATCCCCTTTGAACTGAGATCATCATATGAATACCTCCATGGCTGCTGCAGGATTCCTCTCCCACCCGAGAATCCCTTCTCCCTCCCAACCCTTTGACTCCTACTCCCTGCCTTTGAAACCCACTCTACCGCAACCTTGCCCTCCTCTCTCCCTCCCACCTCTCCCACAGAGACAGTTTTATCCTCCTCTCTTTGAAAACCAAGATTGCCTTCCTTCTCTAAGCTGTTCCGAGACCCCGTTCTCTCAAATCCTGGAGGGACACGTGGGATTGCCCGGACTAACCCCGGGACTCCCATTCCCTCTCCCTGCCCACTCACACTGCTTCTCTCTCCCTCCCGCTCTCCCTCCCTCCCTTCCTCCCTCCCTCTCTCCTTCCCTCCCTCTTCTCCCACTCTGCTTATCCCTGATGATGCTGCCGCTGCGAACTGTTCCGTTATACCTAAGGAGGTAGCAAGGCGGAAAATCCCACTGCTTATGCTGGTAGCCATAGGGAGCATTTCAGGAGGGAGGGGAGGGAGACAACGAGGGAGATATTCAGAGCGATTTCGATATCCCGAATGAAGGGAAATAGCCGCCCTACAAAAGACGAATCTGCGAGGCAGGAGGGATCTTGCATATGTCAGTTGAAAGCTTTCTTCTCTTCCTCCCTCTCCCTCTCTGAATCTCCGCCTCCCTCTCCTCTTTCCTCCCCCACTACTCTAATCTACAGATTCCAATTTCTCAGACTTTTCCAACAATGCATTTAACCCCATCATCAGCTCTATCTCTTCCTCTCTCTCTCTCTCTCCCATTCTCCTCCCACCCCTATTAAAAGTATCGCGCTCCTCCTCCGGACTCCTCCTCTACTCTTCCTCTCTCTACTCCCTGCATCTCCACTCGATCTCCCTCTCTCTCTTTCTCTGTCCATCTCCCGCACACTCCCTCCCTCCTTCCCTCCTGCCTGCCACACACCCTCCCCCTCTTTTCATTATCCCTCCCCTCTTATTCCTCCCCTCCCTCCTCCCTCCCTCCCGCTCATCCCTTTCCTCCCTCCCTCCCGCTCATCCCTTTCCTCCCTCCCTCCCGCTCATCCCTTTCCTCCCTCCTTCCCCTCTCATCACCTCCCTCCCTCCCTCCCTCCCTCCCTCCCTCCCGCTCATCCCTTTCCTCCCTCCCTCCCGCTCATCCCTTTCCTCCCTCCTTCCCTCTCATCCCTCCCTCCTCCCTCCCTCCCACTCATCCCTTTCCTCCCTCCTTCCCTCTCATCACCTCCCTCCCTCCCTCCCACTCATCCCTTTCCTCCCTCCTTCCCTCTCATCACCTCCCTCCCTCCCTCCCTCCCTCCCACTCATCCCTTTCCTCCCTCCTTCCCTCTCATCACCTCCCTCCCTCCCTCCCTCCCTCCCACTCATCCCTTTCCTCCCTCCTTCCCTCTCATCACCTCCCTCCCTCCCTCCCTCCCTCCCCCTTATCTCTCCCTCCTCTCGTCCGCAGAAGGAGAGCCCCCACCTGAGTACGAACTGCCGAATGAAGGGGTCTCCAAGCAGGCGAGCCCATGCAGGAGAGAGAGAGGAGAGAGCGGCAAGGGCTGCCCCCCAAGAGGAGAGTTCCATTGCCAGCTGCCTTTCAGCACTCTCATAAAGAGTCTGGGGAAAAACACAAAAAAAATATATACATATATCCATAAAAAAGGGGGAAGGGAAGCCCCTCCCTCCCTCCCTCCGTCCCCTCACATCGCTTTATTTTCAATCTCATAACCAAAAAAATCAGTTTTATTCACAATTCGAAAGCACCCACAGGCCGAGTTTGCTGGTTGGTTTGTTAACCACTTAAGCTGACAAGAATGGAACGAACAGAATCAGAGACAATTTTTTTTTATGGTTCCGTTTTTGTTTGTTTGTTTGTTTTTTCGGAGGAGGAGGCAAGGGACCCTAATAACTAGCGCATATTGAGTAACTTGTTCTATGTTCAAGGCTTTAGGGTTGAGGGTTTTAGGGCTACATGTGTATGTATATATATAGGTGTACATATACGCACATACATTGGGGGGGGGTGAGTATAGACCAACTTCTTTTTTGTTACACACAGACAACATATACATACATATTTTTCTTTATTTGAACTTGAAGTTATTTTGATACTTACAGGTGGCATATTAACGATGGAGACATTGGCGAGCCGGCAGAAGGCGAGAAGGGGGGCAGTGAGGAAGAAGGTAAAGAGGTTCCCTCCCGTGGAGAGAGGGCGGAGGGAAGCCCCTCTCTCTCCCCTCTCTCTCTCTCCCGCAGGCTGCACAACGGGAGAGAGCAGCATAGCCACCGGCTCGCCTCTCTCTTCTCCACTCAATACCTGCAGCAGGGTATGAAATAGAGGTTTTTAGGGTATTAAAATGAGAAGCATTTAGGGTAGTATGGAGAGGCTTTTGAGATATTAAAAAGAGAGGCTTTTAAAGGGTAGTAAGAAGAGGCCCTTAGGTTATTAAAAAGAGGGTTTTGAGTATTAACAGAAGCTTTTAGGGTGTTCTTCGTTCAATCTTTACTTCTATCCATCTTACCCTAATCATTGTTTCCTTCCTTCATTCATTCATTATAGAGAATCGAGTAGAGTACTATGTGGTAAAAGAAACGAGAACTTGCCTCAAAGGCGGGGCTGCTGTCACTATCCACAATGAAGAAGAGGGGTCGACGAGTAAAGGGAAGGAGGTCCTCAGGGTACAAGAAACTGTCTCCTGCTACGAGAGAGAGAGAGGACATATACAACTTTAGGCTAATCAGCGGGAGACTTACAGAGTGAGAGAGAGAGAGAAAGGGAGAAAGGGAGAGAGAGGAAGCTCCTTGTAAGTTGCAGAGAGGGGGGGGAGGGGGAGGGAGAGGGCAGAAGATAGAGAGTGTGTGTGTGTGAGAGAGAGAGAGAGAGAGAGAGAGAGAGAAAGAGAGCTTGCTGACCTGCTGCCTTTGCTGCATTTTGCACTGCAATCCCACCTCCTGAATGCTCTCTGCTGTCTCTTCTCGACCCCAACCACACTCCCACCCCAGTACTCCTCCCATTCCCATCTCTCCTGCCCTCTCCTCCCTCTCCCTCTCCTACCTCTCCCTCCACTACCACACGCGAAAGCCGAGGCCGGCCGCTTCCCCCTCTATTAGGGGCCAACTCCCCAGAAGAGGGTCGGGGAGTAATAGGAGCACTTCCTGGAGAGGTTCCGGGTGTGCTCGTATCCGAAGCTTCTGATTCGAGGGAGCCTATATGAAGGGGGGGAGGTGTTCCATGTCGAGCCGTTACCGTTCCGTTGTCAAGATCGATTCTCGCAGTTACGGGTCCCGTTGGCCGTTGACTGCTTCCCATAGATCTTGGATTTGTGGGTTCATTTTCTCCCGCGGGTGATGATATAGGGGATATGTTATGTGGGGATAAGCCTGATTTTTTATTGAAATGGTTGAAAAAAGAGAGAATAGCGAGTTGAAATTAGTGAGTCGAAATTGAGAACAGTCGAAAGCTTAAGAAAATTGCTTTGTTTGATTAAGACAGCTTTTAAGTAACGTAAAATTTAGGTGGGATTTTACACCGATTTTTGAAAGGCATTCTTGACATTGTGCTTTTGAGACTTTTTATGAAATTGGTCCAGAATGTGAGCAGTGGTTCCAAATGTAGTATGTATGAGCAGATTCAGTTCTTTCGAAAACCTTAGAATTCTTGAAAACATTAAGAAAAAAAGAAGAAAATCGTTGACACCTGTTTGGAACTTAGGGTAATTTGGTTTAAGTTGCAGTGATGAATGTTGTTGTGAAGAGGATTAAGAAAGGTCTGCATCCCTCCCTCTCCCTCTCTCTTCCCTCCCTCTCCCTCCCTCTTCCCTCCCTCTCCCTCTCTCTTCCCTCCCTCTCCCTCTCTCTTCCCTCCCTCTCCCTCTCTCTTCCCTCCCTCTCCCTCTCTCTTCCCTCCCTCTCACTCTCTCTTCCCTCCCTTTCCCTCTCTCTTCCCTCTCTCTCCCTCTCTCTTCCCTCCCTCTCCCTCTCTCATCCTCCTCTTCCCTCTCTCTTCCCTCCCTCTCCCTCTCTCTTCCCTCCCTCTCCCTCTCTCTCCCCTCCCTCTCCCCTCTTCCCTCCCTCTCCCTCTCTCTCCCTCCCTCTCCCCCTCTCTCCCCTCCCTCTCCCTCTCTCTTCCCTCCCTCTCCCTCTCTCTTCCTCCCTCTCCTCTCCCTCCCTCTCCCCTCTCTTCCTCCCTCTCCCTCTCTCTCCCCTCCCTCTCCCCCTCTCTTCCCTCCCTCTCCCTCTCTTCCCTCCCTCTCCCTCTCTCTCCCTCTCTATTTCTCTCCCCCGACTCTCTGTCTCTTTAAATAGGACAAAGAGACGAACCTGAAGCCGAGATATAAAGCAGAAGAACGGAATCCCGGGGAAGCTCCTCCACAGCTGTTGCAAGCACCTGGAAATTTACGACCCTCGCTTTATGCATTTTAACACCCATTTAAAGTTACTGCGAATGGGTTTCACTTTATCAAGGCTAAATGCTTGCTCAATCGGATACATTTCAACACATAACGACACTATTTAAAAAACACATGACTTTACCGAGGGTCGATGCAAGGTCAATTGGACGCAATTCATACATGCATACAGCGAGTACATGTAACTTTATCAAGGGTCAATGCTGGTTCAATAGGAGAATCCTATAGGGTTAGGAGCGCAACACTTGCCAGCAAAAGCTGAGGTACACTTGGCCGGTAGAGAATGTATTTGTGAGGATTTGAAGGGAGAGTGGGATCCACTATGTTCTCATCTATTCCACCCACACGTGTGGGGTTAACTCCCACTCCTCCAAGTGCACTAGAGACAATCTCTCCGGTTCGAGATCGCAGGAATGATCCACATGGCTCCCACTCTATGGCTTGAAGCATGCGGAAAGTGTCCAGGGTCAACTCGCTGAACTTCACCTGAGAGAGAGAGGGAGGGAGAGAGGGAGGGAGAGAGAGAAGGGAGGTGGGGGGGAAGGGGGGCAGGAAAAGAGGGAGAGAGGGAGGGGGGGAGGGCGAGAGAGAGAAGAACGAGAGAGAGTTAGGAGAGGTAGGAAAGTGGAGGGTGGTAGAGGGGGGGGAAAAGGGGGGTGGGGAAAAAGGTTGAGAGGAGATAAAGGAGGAGAGTGAGAAAGGGGAAGGGAGAGGCCGGTGTAGTGGTAGATGAGATGCGAGTGGAGCTGGCAAAGGAGAAGGATAGGGACAAGCAGGGACAAGCAGAGGGAGAGAAAGTGAGAGAGAAGGAGAGAGGGAGGGAGGGAGGGAGGGAGGAGGAAAGAAGAGTGGGAGAGAGAAAAGCTTCAAATTAAGAGCAGAGCCCTACCTCATTCTGATAATAGCTCGTAAGTATGGCCTCTTGCAGCTTTAGGCTTGCAGGAGCAAAACGAGCCAATAAGCTCGTGACAGGTGGCAGTGCTCCCGGAGATGGATCAAGGAGAACGCTATAACGGATCGATCGTGTTCCTTCACATGCAGCGTCTGCTTTCATAAATCGCAAAATTTCGTGTACTATTAATCTCCACTCCTTAGCATCGGCAGTCTGTTAATGCAGACAACAACATAGTTAAAAGGGTATATGAATGTGTGAATGTTTTTTTTTTTTTTTTGCTTACATATGGAGTTGCTTTTGCCACTGTCAGTGCAATTCAGTTCTCGAATTCATGAGCTCTCCTTAGTGCTTCAATTCATCCCTCAAAGCTAAGGAATCTCTAACATTTGCTACAAGCTTTTCGAGAACGAAAGAAAGGGGATGAAGGTGAGGACAACAATTTTTGCTACCTTTTAACGTGGAAGATGCAAATACTGCATAAAGAAAAAACTTCTTAAATTTCGCAATTGCAGGGGAAAAAGTGTTTACGCAACCTCGAAACATCAAATGGAAAATGTGGAAAAGCAGACGACAGTGTACCTTCTAACCATGGTTGACATATAGTGAGTGAGACATATATCTCTAAATGAAAGGAACAAGCAAAATGGAGTCTCCACTTCACCATTAGGGGGAAAGGAGATAGCAAATTTAGTCCAATATTGTATGCGACCAGTTAAAGTAAATGAATAATAGCAAGCCATACTGAGCATATCCTTGCTCTTGTAGATGCTTCCCTCCTATAACTACTACCGTTTTCCAAGGTTTCCTGACTGCCAACTGAGTGACTTAGTCAGCTTAACCAAAACCTGTTCTCACTGTGGGAAAAAAAAATTCACCTGGTAATAGCGGCTGTAATCATCCACAAGCATCCGAAGCTGCCTGAGCAGCTTTCTCACCATTTCCCGTCGATTAAGAAGAAGGCAAACCACTACAAAACGAGCTAAGTATCGGAGCTGCTTATTGGCAAGTGCCGGCTCCAACCTTGCATTGTCCTTAAAGTATTCGCGAGTGTTGATGGCTTCGTAGAAAATGTGAGCTTCAAAAAGGAAAGTTGCTTCACTTGTCCGGAGGTAATAGTTGTAGTAGAGCTGCCCTATGCGGGAAGCAATTTCTCCGATTTCCCATCGTCTGTAAGAGGGGCAAAGACGACGATGGAGCCTTGTGTCAGGAGGAAGGGAGGGAGGGAGAGGAGAGAGGGAAAGCAGGGAGAGAGGGAGGAGAGGGAGGAGAGGGAGGAGAGAGAGGGAAGGGAGGAGAGAGAGGAGAGGGAGGAGAGGAAGGAGAGGGAGGAGAGGGAGGAGAGGGAGGAGAGGGAGGAGAGGGAGGAGAGGGAGGGGAGGGAGGGAAGGGAGGAGAGGGAGGGAAGGAGGGGAAGGAAGGGAAATAGATGACCACTACTGTTCTAAAACTACACTCTGCAAGAGCTTCTATTACTCTCTGCAGAGTACAACAACCGAGCCATATTCACCGAATAATTGCTTGGAGACACGGAATGAAACTTCAACGACTACAATCATGCCATCTCGGCACCATGAACTCCATATTCAAAAAATAAATGAAGAAATAAAAAACGAAAGCAAATTCTCATAAGTCGTTACTCACTTTAATCCTGTCTCGACGAGCTTTTGCCGTCGCTCTTGTTGAAATTTCCACAATTTTGCATACACATGGAACGCCTTGTGATAGTAAAGGTCCCACTTGTTGCGCCCATAAGGCGGAAGCTCTCGGAGCCGAGCGAACTTTTGGTACGCTTTATCCATCAGAGCTCCAAATTCTTCACTCGCATTCAGCCGCTCTTCATCCTTTTCTTCTCCCCTAAAGTCGGAACTTAGGGTTTCCACATTTGTGGTTGAAGAAGACCCGTTGCTTTGCTGCGAATTCTCTCCAGCTTCAGCTTTAATTGCGACCCTAATCTTGGCACCTTCTCCAACCCTAAAGCCGAGGCTTCTGCCATCTTCATCCAGCAAAGTATCTTCTGAAGGTGCTGCAGATGCTGCAGTTGGAGAGGGTATTCTATGCAAATTCTCAGATTTCTGTTCTTCTGAACCTTGCTTTTGAGATAACCATGCTTTAGAAGGAGTTTCAGATGCGATTGCTGCTGCTGCTGCTACTGAGGATGATGTTCCTCGTGCCAATACGGGTGATGCTGGAAGTGATGATGATGATGTCGCCACTGCAGAGGATGATGGGGGCCGGGCTGACGATGGTGATGGCGAATGGGAAGAAGGTAAGAGATTGCTGACGTCACCTTGCCATCTGGAAGGAGGCGCCTCACTTGCATGCCCATTCATCCTCGAATTTCCCCTTGTTACAGCCGTCTCATGGGCCAGAAAGCAGGGAGAATGCCATGCTACTCATCACTCTCATATCCTTTACCATATATTTATTAGATCCTGCTCGCCCTCGCCTCTAGCAGCACTGCACATCCATTGCACATCCTCTCTCAGAACTCAATTAGGGTTTCAAGAGGAGGCGGCGCTTGTCGTGGCGCAGGCTCTGCCAATGCAGAAATAGGAGAGAGACACACAGAGAGAGAGAGAGATAGGGAAGGGAAGAGAGAGGAAGTTGACATCAGAAGGAGAAGTTAGGGCTTGTTCAAGTACAAACGGTACTCCATAGTCAACGGCTCACTAATAGGCGAGCACCAGCCAATCCCAACACGTCACGTATGCACACCTATACACGTGACGACTTCTCATTGGCCGGTGCCCGGCCGAATAGTCCGAAGGGCCCTCAGGGCGGTTCGCCTGAAAACCAGAAAACCGCCTTACCTTGAAAACGCATTCCTGGAAGCTTCCATTGTACGGACATCTTTAACCGTACGAAGCCCTTTCGTGCGTAGCTAATTACACACCTTTTGTGAGCAAGATACACACTTTTTTGGTAAATACACATCTTTTGTGAACATATTCACACCTTTTTGAGATATATACACACCTTTTTGCACGATACACACCTTTTGGCTCGATACACACCTTTTTTCGCCGGTCAGTTTTTAGGGTTTTTAGGGGTTTTTTTTCCACTAAAAAGGTGTGTATCGAGCCAGAAAAGGTGTGTAAATATGTCTTTTTTTTTGGAAAATGATACAGCCGCCCCATTTTTTGGATATCCGCGCCCCCTTTCTGGAAAATTTGTACTTTCATGTTGGCTAATCACGCCCCCCCTCCCCTTGGATCTTTCGGGAGGAGAGATCTCGTAGACAATCGGACCCCGCGCCTCGCGCGCAGGATCCGACCGTGCAGCGACGTACGGCGCCGCGCATCGCGGCGCGGCCCGCGAGATGCGGCGAGCATGGGGGACCGGAAGCAGGGGGTCAGAGGTTGCCACGTGGCAGTCTTCCATTGGACATCCCTGCTTCCGGTCCCCCA
>CM074810.1:3428341-3429559 GCA_037447605.1 Zygnema circumcarinatum | reverse complement strand
GTTCTCCTCCCCCGCTCCCTCCCCCTCTCCCTCCCCCGCTCCCTCCCCCGCTCCCTCCCCCTCTCCCTCCCCCGCTCCTTCCCCCTCTCCCTCCCCCTCTTCTCCCTATCCCTCTCCCTACATGAAAACGCACCCTAAAAGTCCCTTGTACGGACTTTTTGCCAACTCTGGAGTCCAGAGTTGGCCCGCGTTATAAATTCCGAATAAATTATATATTTTACAACGGGTTTAAAAGTAGTAATATATTACAGAGTAAAACACTTTATTACATATATTATACCCACTCGTTTTGAACAATTAACGACCTTACGACCGACCTAAAAACCCTAAAAACCCTAAAAACCCTACAAACCCTAAAAACCCTAAAAACCCTAAAAACGACTGTACGGTATTTTGCGGCCCGAGCACGAGCAGACAGAGAAAACCAGACGAACGCATTTCGCAACGCCAACGCCAAAACGACCTAATTTTGGTATGGTACGACCGTATGACCGTACGAGTACGGTGGTACGGTCGTTAGTTGTTCAAAACGATTGGGTATAATATATGTAATAAAGTGTGTTACTTTGTAATATATTACTAATTTTAAACCCGTTGTAAATTATATAATATATTCGGAATTTATAACGCGGGCCATCCCTACTCTGGTACTCTGGAGCGATGCGATCTCCGTACCGTACGAAGGTCAACTCAACTTGATCACGCTGACGTCACGTCCTAACGAATAGTGTACGAACAAACCGCGCCCCGGTTCGTTATGACGTATGCAATGTGTATTTTTTTCAGTGCTCATTTATTACGGAACCCGCCCTGGACCGCATACGTCTCCAAGGTTTCCCTTCATGACATATGCTTACGTCATGCAATGTACGGTAAGTGACGTCATGGTCAGCAATGCCAAGCTACGCGATTGGCCCTCAGGGTCCGTCGTCAAGCGGCGGAGGAGCCCACGACTGCCACGTGGGCAAACGTGCTGATGTGGCATTCTCTGATTGGTCATTGGCGCCCTGATTTTCGCTGTATTAGGGCTTGACTGGACGAGGACTGAGCTCCGCCCCGCGCCAGCCATGGCGGCCCGCCGGCTGCCCGCCTGCCCTGCCGGCCTCCTCGTGCTGCTCCTCGCCGCCACCGCCGCCGCCATTTTGCCGCATACCGTTGCACAGCAGATCGACGAGCGCGACAGTGAGGGCCCGCCCGCTCCGTCGCTCGCTCCCTCCC
>CM074810.1:3410841-3423341 GCA_037447605.1 Zygnema circumcarinatum | reverse complement strand
TATGTAAAGAGTCTTGGAAATTTAGAAAAGGTTGTTCTACAAATTTAACTAACTGGAGTTTTTCTTGTTTTCTTTATCAGTTTACACAGCTCCCGCTACTCCAACATCAGCAAGTAAGTAATCCTCTATAACTCAACTGCTCCTTTACATGATGTGTTTGGCTACAGTGGGCTGCACCCACTCAACTATTCTTATTGGCTTTGCAGCAGCAGGAATCTTTAAGGAGTGTGGTTTCTGCAAGAATCGTTCCATTGTGGAAAAGCATCTCTCTATCTCTCACTCTCTCCCTCTGTCTCTCTCTCTCCCTCTCTCTCTCTCCCTCTCTCTCTCCCTCTCCTTCTCTCTCTCCCTCACCCTCTTTCTCTCTCCCTCTCTCTCTCTCCCTCTCTCTCTCTCCCTCTCTCTCTCCCTCTCTCTCCCTCTCTCTCTCCCTCTCTCTCTCCCTCTCTCTCTCTCCCTCTCCCTCTCTCTCTCCCTCTCTCTCTCCCTCCCTCACTCTCTCCCCTCTCTCTCTCCCTCTCTCTCTCCCTGCCTCTCTCTCCCTCTCTCTCTCCCTCTCTCTCTCCCCCCCTCTCTCTCTCCCCCCCTCTCTCTCTCTCCCTCTCTCTCTCGCCCCCTCTCTCTCTCTCCCTTTCTCTCTCTCCCCCTCTCTCTCTCTCCCTCTCTCTCTCTCTCCCTCTCTCTCTCCCTCTCTCTCTCTCCCTCTCTCTCCCTCCCTCTCTCTCCCTCTGTTTGATTATGCAACTACGGATGCAGGCTCGAAGCTTGTTGTTGTGTTGGGATCGAGCATTGGAGCCGCGATTGCATTTGCTGCCATTCTTCTTCTTCTCTTCTGTTTCTGCTTCCGTCGTAAAAAGTCGACCGATGGCTATGAACGCGGAGAAGGTCGGAAGGTTTCTTCTCTCTCCTCTTTTCTGTGAGCTCTCGAGGTGAACGTCTGAAGGCGACCTTTCATACGGCTATTACAGTTCATAGGAATAAATTAGGGTCAAATGTTTGAAAAAAAACGAAATATAGGTTCTAGATATCCGGAATGAGGCTTTTCCAATGGGTGAAGCTTACCCCAGAAAATGAGAAAAGCAGCAGTGCTCAATAATTAGTGTAGACTTTAACCAAGTATTAACTAGGTAACTAAAAACCCTAAAAACCCTAAAAACCCTAAAAACCCTAAAAACCCTAAAACCCTTGTTTGGTATTTCTTGTATGAGGAAGCTTGAACATCAATAAATCTAACACGGTCTCTCAACAGTTTATGAAGGCACGCCGGATTTCTATGGAAGACTCCGTCAAAAGTTCGTACAACAAATCTCACTTTCCGATATTTTAAACGCAACGGACAATTTTAGCAATGAGAAAAAGATCGGAACGGGAGGTTTTGGAACGGTCTTCAAGGGAACGTGCGCGGACGGCACTCTGTGGGCTGTGAAGAGAGCGCATGCCGACAAGGAGAGCATTTTGGATTTTGAGAGAGAGGTAGAGAAGCCATCCAACCGTAATAGGGTTTTTAGGGTTTTTAGGGTTTCTAGGGTTTTTAAGGTTTTAGGGTTTCTAGGGTTTTTAGGGTTTTTAGGGTTTTGAGGTTTAGGTTTAGGTTAGGGTTTCCCCTGTTAAATTCCTAAATTTCCTTAGTAACCGAAAGTCCCCTCATTGATCTGCTTGGTCTCACCATCCATTATGCTTTATGTACACATTATGTTTATGTTTTTGGATATCGATAGGAACAAATGAAAAGAGAAACTAGTTCGGGTCGGTTTTTTAGGGTTTTTAGGGTCGTTTACGAATGGGAATTTTAGGTGGGGTTGCTCTTCCCTTTCAATTCGAGCCTTGTTATATTTAGAAATGCTAAAGCATTAAGTTTTGGAGCTTTGTTGCTGTGCAGGTGGAGCTGCTTTCAACCATGAGTCACAACAACATAGTGGCCCTGCTCGGCTTCTGCAGTCAAAATGGAGAGCACATTCTCGTGTACGAATTCATTCAGAACGGCACTTTGCGGGCACATGTCGATGCCACGCCGGGTGGGGGAAATATTCAAACCTCACATACAGGATTTTTAGGGTTTTTAGGGTTATTAGGGTGTTTAGGGTTTTTACGGTTTTTAGGGCTTCTAGGGTTTTCAGGGTTTAAAGGGATCAATCTGGAGGATTTTATAGTAATACAAGACTCTCACATTTTCAATCGAATTGTTGCTATTGACAGAGTCTGGCTACTCCCCTCTCACCTTCAAGCAGCGGCTTAACATAGCTGTGGGAGTAGCGCGAGCTCTGCAATACTTGCACAACTTTGCGAAGGAGCCTGTTGTGCACCGAGACATAAAACCGGACAACATTCTACTCACGCAGAAAATGGAGGTCCGCTCAGCTCCCTCTCTGCCTGTCATGCCTTAGAGTTGTTTAGGGTTCTTATGGTTCTTAGGGTTTTTAGGGTTTTTAGGGTTTTTACGGTTTTTAGGATTTTTAGGTTTTTAGGGTTTTTAGGGTTTTTAGGGTTTTGAGGGTTTTTAGGGGTTTTAGGGTTTTTAGGGTTTCGCACTTTAGGGCTTCACAACTTCGCACAACTGTTTGAGGTTTCTTAGGTTTATGATGTTGTCTTTCTATTGGAGAGAGGGAGAGTGAGGGAGAGCGAGAGAGAGCGAAGAACTGTTGCTTTTCCTTGTTGCTTTCAAAAGTAACTGAGCCAACTTATAATGGTTTTTTTTTTCTTATCTTTCAGGCGAAGATTGCGGACTTTGGCCTTATCAGAAGACTCACCCAAGAGACTGAAACTGACGAAAGCTTCACTGATCTTGGACCTCAAGTGACGGAAATTTTTGAAACAATTGCATTACATGGAACCCAAGTAACAGATTCTGTTGCAACCAGCACAACACAAGGAAGCCAAGTAACTGATTCTGTCAGAATCAGCACAATACATGGAAATCAAGAGGCAGAATCTCCTGAAATCATCACCGGCCATGCTTCTTTAGCGACAGATTTTCTCGGAACCTTAACAGCACACGCAGGAACTATAGGGTGAGGATTAATGAAGATTGTTTAATGCTTACATTTAGGTGCTCTTTTTCTCTGTTCTAATTTTCTATTGTCTTTCTTTTTCATGTACATTCCATGCGAGATCAATGCCAGTTCACATTCTTGGAAAAGACACGATTAGACTGGGGCAATTTTCTCTTTGTTTAGCCGTCCGACAAGTTGAATTAAGTTTCGTGCCTCTTAGATTAGAGTTTCTAACGAGGTGTGCTGATTGGCAGATACTTGGACCCGCGCGTGCCAAGGGTTGCTCCAGTCTCCACAAAGTATGATGTTTACAGGCAAGTCCAATCAGAGAGAGAGAGAGAGAGAGAGAGCCAAGGCCAATGCATACATATGTTCTCTCTCTCTCTCTCTCTCTCTCTCTCTCTCTCTCTCTCTCTCTCTCTCTCTCTCTCTCTCTCTCTCTCTCTCTCTCTCTCTCTCTCTCTCTCTCTCTCTCTCTCTCTCTCTCTCTCTCTCTCTCTCTCTCTCTCTCTCTCTCTCTCTCTCGCTCTCTCTCGCTCTCTCTCTCTCTCTCGATAATGTGCAGCCCAACAACTGAAAGGGCACCACTACTTTAGAACGTATTCTGAAGAGCTGCATATAGGGGTTGATGTCTCCACTGTTCTCAGAGCAATGTTTGGAGTCAAGCGATGGTATGATTATGTATAACCCTAAGGAATTACGTAAGTGGCATCTTCTATGCGCAGCTTTGGCGTTGTGCTTTGGGAGCTGATCACTGGAAAGAGGGCTATCTTCACTGATCAAGACTCTCTTCTGAGTTCGAAAGTGGTCCATGTGAAAGGATGGGTATGTTTCAACTTTCAACAACCTCTTGATACTGATTTGGTCAGGGATGTCACATTGTGAACCAATCTCGAGTTCCTTTTTTTATCCACTCTCTCCAAAACCTTGAAACTCTCAACAAACCCTAGAAAACCCGACAAAGCT
The DNA here is from genome assembly GCA_037447605.1 of Zygnema circumcarinatum. Classification (NCBI taxonomy): domain Eukaryota; kingdom Viridiplantae; phylum Streptophyta; class Zygnematophyceae; order Zygnematales; family Zygnemataceae; genus Zygnema; species Zygnema circumcarinatum. The sequence continues at coordinate 3,419,385 of CM074810.1, read as the reverse complement.
TACAAAGTCTAAATGATACGAGTACCCTAAAAATGATACGAGCTCATCTCTCTCTCTCTCTCTCTCTCTCTCTCTCTCTCTCTCTCTCTCTCTCTCTCTCTCTCTCTCTCTCTCTCTAAGATAATTACCCTAAAGTGAGACAAGTTTGACATTGTCATGTCTCACTACCCGTATTGAACAGCATGTCTTCGATCGTCCAAGCACTTTCTTTTTCTTAGGAGTTTCCTATCTGAATGGTTTCTTTTTTCACCTATCGGAGTTTTCAAACTTTTTTTCAACTATCTTCATTCTTCACAGGCGCTCCCTCTCATCAAAAAAGGTCAGATCGACGCAATTGTGGATGAACGACTTGACGAAGATTACTCTAAGGAGGCCATGAAGATCATTGTGGAGGTCGCCCAGAACTGCACAAAAGATGATGCCAAGGCCCGGCCATCCATGGCGGACGTGACGCGACAACTAGAGACTGTACTGGCAAATCTCGACGGCGACTCTCTTCCTAATAATGAGGAGGAGGAGGAGAAGGCCATGGAGGAAGTTGCAGCTCAGATTCCATATGGGTTTTCCATTTCAAGATCTGACAACAATAGTGAATCTTTCATTCCTCCTCTGTCTCAAAAGCCTTTTCTCCGGTGAGATTTTAACGGAAATAATAATGATACAGTGAGATGTGACATTTGTGGAATATTTTTTTGGGTTTTTTTAGGGTTTGTAAGGTCTCTAAGGGATTTCGAGTCTCGTAGGGACTTTTGGGTCTTTAGGTTTTTAGAGTTTTAATGCTGATTGTGTGAAATAGAATGCAGCAGCAAGGTCACCATGTGCTTCTTCTTGCTGCTTCTTTTGGGGTGTCTACTCGGCGACCATTGCATTTGTAATCTCATCAAAAGTGATTTCTAACTCTCTCCTTATAGTAAAAAAAAATAGTAAAATTTATAGGAAGTTGCGGACTTTAAGGATTTTAGCAACTACAAATTCTCACAGAATTCTGATACCATAGTTTTTAATCAACCGGTGACCATATGGTGTCCTGTACGGCAGGTTGTCCGTACACCTCCGTGGGATGCTATGGGGCACTGCGTTGATCGATTCAAATGAAAGTGAAAGTATTGGCATGTGTCTCATTGATTTCCATGTCTTTTGTTTGCTACCACTTTTAAATGGACATATAACACGGCACTTGAGCGAGTCCATTGTACCTATCGAGATATTGCGGGATATCTGATACTTCACTTTTGGCGAATTGGGCCCAGTACTCAATAAGAGAAATGTTGAAAGGGAAATGGTGAGGAGACAGCCCTGCCCTCTCCACATGTTGTCCGCAAATTTCACCAGAGTCAAACCAAACAAAGAACAGGACAAGTCACATGGAAACATCATAGATCATCATCAGAAGGCCACCATACTTTATCTAATTATATACAACAGCCGCATAGAAAGGCAGCCGCTCTCCTCCACACTCACCCCCTACTGCAGAGCGGGCCCCCATTGGTCCTCCAGCTTGAAGGGCTCAATGGGGCCCAGCAGCGGCTCCAACATCTGCCTTAGAGCATTGCTTTGAATGCAGATCTCCTCCAGCACTGCTAACTGCGCCTGCTTTGCCTTTTGGTCATCGGGAAAAGCCAAAGTCCATCTCCCATCCGCCAGCCTCTTAGTTCGGGCGCGGGAACCTTGAAGGGAGGCTGAATTTAGGGTTCCCGCATCTGCAGAAGGGAGCTGGGGAGACCTGATTCGGAGGTGAAGCCACTTATTGTGCCGCTTGTCATTTGTGGGCTGCGTCACAATAAAGAAGGGAGGAGAAGTTCCTATGAGAGGTTTCCATGTGGGGTGTCAGTCATACGGTTTGTTACATATAGTCCGTTTAACGGAGAAGGGAAAGTCTGCATGGAACATGAGGGACTCACCCGGGAGCCTGCGAGAGGGGCGACAACCCGAACCACTCCCTGGCCTTGCTTCGGAAGAGCTTCGGAAAGGAGGAGAAAACCTGCTCCTTCATTGGACGCTACCATTAGGAGTACAGAGCGTTCCTTCCCTCTCTCGAAGGCTACTCGGCACGCCATAGCTTCTCCCGGCACTGCTCCGGCCCATAGAACTCAGTCACAGTTTCAGTTTCAGGAATTCAGTTTTTGAAGTAACTAGAGGAAATGTGGGCTTATGAAGAGTTTTACAAGCACGTTAGGGTTAGATTCTGGAGAGCATTTTAGGGTACTTAAAAGGGATTGAAGACTCACTCAATGGAAGCTCCACTCCCTCTTGTACGGAAGCCAAGCTAATTCCCTTCCTTCCTGTTCTTGCTTGGGGGGGGGGAGGAGAAGCTTGAGACAAGGGAGGGATTTCTGGAACAGGCCCGTCTTGAATGAGCTTCCGTAGTTGGTGAAGAGCCACAAAAACCTAAAAGTGGTAGAATATGAAAGAGGAATAATGATAAGGATAAGAGGAAAATACATTACAACATGGTGGCATTTCTTACTTCATTTAGCTTTTTAGGCATTTTGTATGGTTAGACTAAGGTCATGCCGCTAGTAAGGTGATGCTGGTTTTGACGAAACTCTGCTTTACAAATCTCGAGGCCTGGGAAGTGTAGCTATCTCCTGAGAAAAAAGCGGTCAGAAAGGAGAGGAGGAAAGGGAGGGAGCGAGGGAAAGGGAGGAGGGGAGGACGATTCGAAAGGAGAGAGTGGGAGAGGGCAAGCGAGAAAAGGATGGCGTGAGAGGGCAGGAGGAGGGGAAAGGTAGTGCTATTGATAGAGGCTTATGATGAAGAGCCCACTTTTAAGTTATGCATACCTTAACGGATGTTCGCATGCGTTCCCCTAAAGCGGCAGATGATGTATCCCCTGCACCATGGAATTCATACTATCATCAAATATTCACGCCAAAAAAACTGAAATGTCACCTACAAGGCTGCTCCTCCGTACTGGAGTGAAAGTCATGCAGAAGCCGGATGCAACTCAGCTTTGAAACTGTCGTTGAGAGCGAGAGGGAGGAAAAGGGCGAGAGAGGGGGGGAGGAAAGAGAACGAGAAGGAGAGAAACATTGGACGGGAAAGGGGAGAGAGAGAGAGAGAGAGAGGGAGAGAGAGAGCTCTTCTCCCGTGCAGGTCCACGAGCCCTACCATCAGCCGCTACCGTCACCGAACTGGGTATGAGCACATAGGACGAGTCCTTCTGAAGGGAGGGCGTCTCCAGAGCTGCCTCCCATCAAGTAAAAAATGCCACTCTCCCTCTCGCAGTTAAGGATTAGCAATAGCAGATGTAAATTTAACATGAGGAGTGTGTACATTTCTAAAGAGTCATTTCGCCCTTCGCCCCTTCCCCTATCCCCTCCCCTTCACTCCCCTCTCCCCCCACCTTCCCCTCCCTACCCCCTCCCTTTCCCCCCCCCCTTCCTCCCTCCCCCAATAACCACACACCCACCCCCACCAGCCCCACCACTCCCACCCACATCCCCCCACACCCCCCCCAACCTCCGACCCCCCACAAACACCCCACCCCCCATCTCCCCTCCTTCCCCCCCTCCACTTCCCTCCCTTCCCCTCTCCCTCCCTCCCTCTCTCCCCTCTCTCTCTCTCCCCCTCTCCCCCTCTCCCCCTCTCTCTTCCACACACCTTTCCTGCACGTCTTCCACTCCTCCGTGATGACGGAGGGGAGCAGATCGCACCAACAGTCCACGAGCTCCGCCGCGAGGTCTTCCCTCGCAGCGCTGTAGGCACCCTGCAAGTAGTATTATTTACACACCAACAAGAGATGGGCGGCAGAGATTAAGGATGTAAACATCTCTTAGGATAATTCGCAAGACCCAATTCTGCTGAATTAGGCTTTTGAGATTTTGGAGTCGATGCCTACTTCATGCAACCGACCGAACCGATGTAAAATGTAATGACGATAACCAAAACAACGGAGCGACAACTAACGATCAACTGACACAACCAACCCACCAACCGACCGACCAATTGACTGGCTGACTAGCTAACTAACTAGGTGACTGACTAACTAGCTAACTAGCTAACTGGCTAACTGATTAACTGATTAACTAGCTATATGCTAACTGGCTAACTAGCTAACTGACTAAATGACTAATTGACTAATTAGCTAACTGATTAAATGGCTAACTAGCTGACTAGATAACTGACTAACTGGCTAACTAGGTGACTTACATTAAGCAGTTTGAGTCGGGGGGGGCTGAGTTTGTGCTCTTGGCGGTGGGGGAGAAGCTGCCGAAGGAGCCATCCTGCGTGCCAAAGGGCCTCCGCGCAAGGAGGGGGTCTCCGGCAGAGCAAAACCACGAGGGAATCCAGAACCTGCTTCCAACAAAAAATCAAAAAAAAAAGTCAAAAAAAAAATCACGGGAATCAACATCACAAAAGTCAAAATCACACTAATCGTAATCGAGATCGGTTCGAACTCCTGCGGTTTCCAGTGGATACGAGAGAGCTTAAAGCTGTATTACGAGGTCTAGAGTGATTCAATGATGTCGAATAGAGGAAGAAAAGTAACAAAGTCAGAGATAAACGAATAGTTGTTCTACGAGAAGTTTTTTGAGGTTTTAAGGAGCATCACCTGCTTCCGATTCCTGGAAAGCACTGCATGGAGCTCTCTATTTCTCTCGCTCCCACAACTGCACTTTTTCTGCAGTGCATAAAGCTCCCCATAAGCCCCAATAAAACCTTTTTCCAAACCCAAAAATTATCACATCATGAAGCCAACACCTGACTTCTGAAAACAAGGACGTGCAATTGGAACAGAGTAAGGAATAGGTCCATGGGTAAACCTAGAAAAATTAGGGTTATCATTTGTTAAATAGCATGTTTTTTTGCCTGCTAAGAATAACCGTTATCGGACCTGTTTTGAGATCCCATTTCTCAAGAAGTTCCGTTGTCCATTCTGTGAGCCCAGTCCTGCTGCAACACACGTGCATGGGGGTTCCATGCTCTCCAGTTCTCCGTTCAGTCCTGCGGCCGCTTGCCGTAGAACTGGCACCCCTTCTTCTGCCCCTCCGTCTACATGTAATCTCTGTTACCCAAACATCTCTCCATGAGAATGAAAAGTCAGTTGGTACGGAACATAGGTACTACATAGAACGAGGGAAGGGTATTTTGAAGAGTTCAACGGAACATAGATACACAGAACGAGGGGAATGAGGACATATACTGAAGAAAGGGAGAGGGAGAGGGAGAAGGAGAGGGAGAGGGAAGAGGGAGAGGGAGAGGGAGAGAGGAGGGAGAGGGAGAGGGAGAGGGAGAGGGAGAGGGGAGAGGAGAGGGAGAGGGAGGGAGGAGGGAGAGGGAGAGGGAGAGAGGGAGAGGGAGAGGAGAGTGGAGAGGGAGAGGGAGGAGAGGGAGAGGGAGGAGGAGAGGGGAGGAGGGAGAGGGAGAGGGAGAGAGGGAGAGAGGGAGAGGAGGAGGGAGGAGGGAGAGGAGAGGGAGAGGGAGAGGGAGAGAGGGAGAGAGGGAGAGGGAGGAGAGGAGAGGGAGAGGGAGAGGGAGGGAGGAGAGGCAGGAGAGGGAGAGTGGAGAGGGGAGAGGGAGAGGGAGAGGAGAGGAGAGGGAGAGGGAGAGGGAGAGGGAGAGGGAGAGAGGGAGGGAGAGGGAGAGGGAGAGGGAGAGGGAGAGGGAGAGGGAGAGGGAGAGGAGGAGGGAGAGGAGAGGGAGAGGGAGGAGGGAGAGGGAGAGGTGGAGAGGGGAGAGGGAGAGGAGAGAGGGAGAGGAGAGGAGAGGAGAGGGAGAGGAGGAGGGAGAGGAGAGGGAGAGGGAGAGGAGAGGGAGAGGGAGAGAGGGAGAGGAGAGGGAGAGGGAGAGGGAGAGGGAGAGGGAGGGAGGAGAGGGAGAGGAGAGGGGAGGAGAGGAGAGGGAGAGGGAGAGGAGAGGGAGAGAGGGAGAGGAGAGGAGAGGGAGAGGGAGAGGGAGAGGGAGAGGGAGAGGAGAGGAGGGAGAGGGAGGAGGGAGAGGGAGAGGGAGAGGGAGAGGGAGAGGGAGAGGGAGGAGGGAGAGGGAGAGGAGAGGGAGAGGGAGAGGAGAGGGAGAGGGAGAGAGGGAGAGGAGAGGGAGAGGAGAGGAGAGGGAGAGGGAGAGGGAGGAGGGAGAGGAGAGGGAGAGGGAGAGGGAGAGGGAGAGGGAGAGGGAGAGGTGGAGAGGGGAGAGGGAGAGGGAGGAGGAGAGGGAGAGGGAGAGGGAGAGTGTAAAGCACACCTTGAACTCTTCAAGATCCTCCATTGAGACTCCATGCCTTAGCTCAAAACTTTCATCTGTCGATTCTGAAGATGCAGAGAGCAGCTCTCGCAGCTCTTCGTCCGATTTGCTGCTCATCAGAGCGTGCTGAAGCCAAAAGCCCCTCTCCATAATGGTGAGGTGGTGAGGTAAAGCCCACATAGATACAGCCAGGTAAGAAATACAATTAATATATATGTATAAGTGCACATATATATGTATATATATATGTATATATATATGTGTATATGTGTATCATAGTTTGCATGGAACAAGCGGAGTATAGTATAGAGTGCAATGTGAACATGAATGAAAGTGAAATACAGGAACTGTGAACACATAATGTGGGCAAATTCAAAACTTCTCCTGCAATTTAGGCTGTTTTTATGTTCATATCTGTATAGAAAGCAGGCTTACATATGAAACTCAATGCCACAAATCTTCCTTTTGTCCTCCCTAACATTAGGACATTCCTCTGAACATAGTACTCACCATCAGAAGAAAAAAAAAGGCATCCAGACATCTCCCTGTGCTGAGTGACTAATTTCCTGTCTACTAAAACAGGGAAGAATGCAGAGTTTTTTGTGAGGATTTTTTTACCAATAGAAGTTGTTTGTGCCGTTTCCGCCGTGGAAGGACCCCCAATTGGTCCAAAAGGGCATCGTCCATGGCTGTAAAATTTACCCATATATCCACAAACCCTAATTTCCATTTTCAAGAGCTTCTATATGAAACAGGGTCCTCATTAATAAGTCCCCAAAAGTAGCCCCTTTTTTTTGTAATTCAAGTTACCGACCAATCAAAACGAAGGGCCGCGTTTCAAATTTTACGTTTGTCATTTCTCAAATTACTTATTTTTAGGGTTTTTAGACCCTAAAAGAGAGAGAGAGAGAGAGAGAGAGAGAGAGAGAGAATGAACCAACCTATGTGAGGTTTTCTCATTAACTTAAGCAGTTCAACAAGTTTCGTCCTTTCAGAAACGAAGTTTCAGACGAAAATGAACAGCACTACAGACATATTTCTTCAAGGATTTTATGCCGAACTAAGCTTTTAAATTTACCTGAATTTTGCAGAGGAGCAATCAGCACAGATAATGAGGCCATCACCCATCTCTCATTGGTGCACAAAAGATGAGAGAGAAGCCTCTCCCTGCACCTCCTTCACCCTCGTCAGCATCAAAAGGGCTCCAAAGGGGACTTGCTAAAGCTCGTATATGCCACTCACATTAAGGAATAATGGAAAAGTAATATGGGAATGTATATAAGAATGTATATGGGTCTGCATATAGAAATGTATATAGGAATGTCTGTATGCAGGAATGTCAAAAGAATGTATGTAGGAATGTATAGAGGAACGTATATAGGAGTTTCAGACAGACAGCTAAGCCATAAAGTGCAAAATTCAGCCTCCATAAGCAACCCCAAAAAACTAAAGGTACTCTAAAATAAAATCATAACTAATAATAATAGATCACGTGATTTTGTGCATGAAAATTTACCATGAATTAGCGGAGGGAGCAAGTTCCAAACCGACACTTTCCGCATCTCTCCTCACACTGCTTGGGGCCTCTCCCTCCTCCACCCTTTGAGAGTCGCTCCTCTCTCTACCTCCACTCCCACTCTCACTCCCACTCCTCTCTGCATGAGTCCCATTCCTCGTATCCTTTTGCTCAGAGGCAGGTGCCGACTTGGAGTATTTTTCTGTAGCTCTCCCGAGCCCCTCTCCTTCTGATGGTCTTAAAATATCAGCAACCATAGACTTTAAAAGGGGCTTGAAAGTGATGATGTAAAATAGCCTAGAGAGCATATACATGGCTGTAAGAGGAGAGACAGTTTTCGCCTGCGAAAAAAAAGGCATTAAAACGAAGTTTAATGTCCCATTTTACATTCTAAATTTATGGCTCCTATGGCTAACTTAATCCCATTCAAAAGTAAATACGCATTTACTGTCAGAATGTCACTATCGACACTTGGAAAGGGCCACAAGTTATGATAAAAAAATGAAAAAAAAAACTTACAGAGGGTGAAGGAGGCTCCTGCTCTGCCTCCAAAGACTTCAATAAGAGGTCCTTCACCAAAACCTCCCTTAAATGATTGGATAAAACTTCACTGACTTCCGGAATTCCCGAACTTAAAACATCATTGCAGTAATAGAGCAGGTCCCCCACTTCCGCGATTCCGGCATCGAGTCGCCCAACGGCAGAAGTTACACCGCTGCTGCTGGAAGTTTATTCCGTACAACGGCAGGCACGTGAAAACATCTGTTTAGTGAATCTAGAGAAAAGTTGAACTATGATTGAATGGGCTGAATCTCTAGACCACCTAGAGGAGGGGAGGGGGAGGG
>CM074810.1:3399501-3410831 GCA_037447605.1 Zygnema circumcarinatum | reverse complement strand
GGAGAGGGGGGGGAAATAAAATATGTATATTCACAGTTTAATGTGAAATATTATACATATTACTTAATTATATGGATATGTAGTGGGGCCATTCGGCATCTTAATTGTTTCCCTCATTTAAAAATTTGAATAATCTCACTTACAAGGAGGCATCATTCACAAGCCCATCCAATTTGAATGCCTGTTGCCGGACAAAAACTGCCAAATCTTCGAAGTAACGGACGGGCCCTTCACTCACTACAAAACTCCGCACGTCGTCATGTGGAACTGCCAAAAATTTAACGGATTTGGCCTTAGCAACGGTACTGTTACAGTAGAATGGTTTTGAAAGGTTAGTGGTGCTTGTTGTTGAACTCAACAAATCTCTCTATTAGGCAAGATTCGGAACCAATACACATCAAAAACCCATCTACCTCCATTCCTCCTACTGTTCAATTCGACAGAGGGTCTATGCTACGAATCCGTAGGAGTCAAGAGCGAGGATAAAGGACTCACCGTTGTAAACATTCAGAGTGAGGGTTCTCACAGCAATTCGCACCATTCCCTCTTCATGATGAAAGAATTTTATAGCCTCCGTGTAAAGAGGGAACCTTTTCGACCCATTCTGAAAACAAAGTTTCAAAGCTAGTTTCAGTGTGGAATCTCAGAACAGAACTTCACCAGTTACTGAAAGAGATAACAGAAAGAAGATCTTATATATTGACCTAACAGAAGTATCAAGAACCGATTTAACGACTGTATGTAACATGAGGCAAGGAGAAATCTGCAACTCAAAATTAGCCCAACTTTATCTATTCAGCATATTTCCCAGTGGAGGTTACCTTCATCTTGAAAGTTGGATACCTTTAACTTTAGTCACTTCTAGCTTCAGTCAACGACTAGTTGATTTAAAATTGCATACCTCATCCTCCGCGATGAAGCATGTGACAGTGTCGCTGTCAAGTTTCACACTAATTATTCTGAAAGTGCCAGCCATGTCCGCCATCCGAATGAAAAAGAAGCTCAGAAAAACATGCACTGAGTAATGACAAATTCAAATACTTGTTGACTCCTTTCAATGAATGGAGAGCATGAAGTCCTACGTTGAGACAAGATGCCTCGCCTGCATTAGACGAGCAACATCTAGGACAGTTAGGGAACGCTGAGCTGGGAATATAGAAAAATAAGGATTATTCAGGAGGCCCCAATACAGGCTTCAGGTTTCATGTTCATATACAAAGTTTTAATTTACGCTACAATAAAAAGCAATAGCAAGAAAAGGTGAGACAAGGAAATGCTCGCTCTCATTTCGCATATGAGTGCATGAAGCATCTTCTTTAACTTGCATATTTGAGAGAGGTTCATAAATCATTAAGGGTTTCCAACCTAAGAAATGAGATATAGTACGCCAGCAGCTCCTCGTCCTTGAAGTCAAATGGGAAGGTGATGATGTTGTTTATATACTCCTTGCTGAACATGTAATCTGAAAAATCGACGAATGGAATTTTTCCTTAGATGACCATGAAAGACAACTGGCATAAGGCTCCCTCCCGTTCCCTCCCATTTTCTCTCTCCGTCATTCCCCTTTTCTCTCTAAGTGAAGCTTAACCCTAGCCCTACTATCCTTAGCCCTAGCCCATTCAAAGTCTAACCCCAGTATCAAACTCAAACGCAGTAAATGCTAACTGCTGCCACCTTACACCTCCGCGGAGGAACCAAACACTACATCTTTCAAGCCCTTCGTCTTCACTAACAAAGCTAAAAATGCCTCCTAGTTTGGTAACAACATGTCCGCTTTACTTTTCGTAAATGTAATCCGCAAACCAAACTAAGTGGTCAACCCCACTTCCTTTCCCATCTCTCCCTCCTCCTCCCCCTCTCCCTCTCTCTTTCTCGCCGCCTCTCGTTCTCTCTTTTCACCTCTCTCTTTATCTCCCCTCTCTCTCTCCCCTCACTCTCCCGCCCCCTATCCCGCCCCCTCTCTCGTTCTCGCCCCACTCTCTCACTCCCTCTTCTCTCTCGTTCACTTACATATTCATATTCCGCAGCTTCCCCCTCCCTCTCTCCCTCCCCCTCGCCCCCTTTTTTTTTTCTCCACCTCTCTCTCCCCCCTCTCTCCCTCTTCTCTCTCGTTCTCTTACATATTGCCGTCTTATTCCGCAGGTTTTGAATCATGATGTTCAGAGTCTGCAGCAGCTGTACAGGCACACCGCCAGAAGTGCTCTCGTCGCTCTTCAGAATGCGAATGAAGTGAGCCAGCACTCTGCTGTCCATAAAATACCTGAAACCCGCATCCACATAAAAGCCATAAGATAGTATTCCTGGAATGAAAATCTTGCCCTTTAATTCATTACATTTGCGAGACGATACGGCCAAACTCAGAAGGTAACTCCAAAAAAAAAAAGGGGAAGGAAAAGAATAATTTTCAGCTTCTTCAGACATCATGGCTTTCAGCCTCCCTTTCTGTAGCCCTTTGTGTCCGCTACATGTAAAATTTACAGCACATAAAAATATGAAAAACTCGTCAGGTGTAGAATATTTGCAGAAACCAATAATCTGCGATTAAAAAAAAAGTAAGAATGATTGGAAATACTCAAAAAACTGCTGGTCATGCTGATCCCCCCATATCATGAGCTCCGCAATAGACCGGAGAGTCTCCACCACAACATCCTGCAGTTTCGCAAGTGCGAATCAGCTCAAGAAGGAAACCCTAACTGCATAGAAACAAATAGAATAAGCCCAAAAGGTGCACATGGAAGGGAAAGCAATGCATAAGCAGCAGCCGTTGCAGCAACATTGAAATGCAGAGGTATGGAGAGGCTCGAGATACCTTATTGGTGTTATTGATAACAGGATACTTGTGCAGTTGATCATTCAAATGCCTGGAGAAGCAGAAGCAGCCATAGGATGCCAGTTATCATTCCCCTCTCCTCCTCTCTCGGATCAAAAGAAACCGTAAGAAAAGAAATAAATAAATATGATAATTTTACAGGTAATGATCACCGTTTCGTTTCCACTCACTTAAGCTCATCCAAAGAGAAGCGCTCTCGAGCCTTGAATAGGCTCCACATCTTGCAAAAAGGGCAGCTGGAGACAGCTGGAGAGCCGCCTCAGGATTGCCTCTCCTTCTATAGAAAGCTTGATTCACGAAAAACGTAGAGCAGCCTCACCATGAATCATTCCTGCCTTTTTCTCCCTCCCCTGACCTCTCCCTCTCCCTCTCCCGTCCCTCGGCTCTCTCCTCTCCCATCCTGTACATACTCTACTCGTTCTCTCCGCACACACCCCTCTCTCTCTCTCTCCCGGTGTCTCTCTCTCTGTCTCTATCGCTCTCTCCCTCTCCCACTACTCTCTTGCCCCAACCTCCCTCTTCCCCTTCTGGCAGGTCCCTGCGCCAGCGCTTGGAGCAAACCCTAATGGGCTCCCATGGTCCCCTGCATGCGCAGGACGTCTGACCATGCCATATGGCATGGCATGGGCCCATCATGTGTGACGGCACTCGGCAACCCACTTCCGTACAATTCTGCAGATCGTTTCCGTACAGTGTTTCCCGTCCATATGATGACGTCATCGCACGCAGAGCAACAAAATAAAGAAATATATATGGGGGGCGACTATTTACAGTGTACGGATTCTGAATGTAGTGTACGATTTCGACGGGCAGCAAAAAAACGTTTTTTTTTGGCGAAAAATGCTGTTTCACACTTTTCAGAATAGATATAGACCCTTTTTCGTCGGATGTACGGTTGGTGATTTGAAATGTACGAAGCGCGCGCGTCTACAAGGTATAAGGGCGCAACACGTGGAGCGACATGATTGGTCGCGACAACATATGACGTGGCAAGTATGTTTGGAACCGTGACGTGACGAAACGAGACGCAAAAAAAGTGGAGTCCGCGGACGGCAGTCGGAAATGGCGGGAATTAAAACTGACAGATTTTTCCTGAAACACGCTACGTTATGTGCCCTATCTTTTTTTGTCAGTTTGAATTCCCGCCATTTCCGACTGCCGTCCGCGGACTCCACTTTTTTCACGTCTCGTTTCGTCACGTCACGGTCCCAAACATACTTGCCACGTCATATGTTGCCGCGACCAATCATGTCGCTCCACGTGTTGCGCCCTTATACCTTGTAGACGCGCGCGCTTCGTATATTTCAAATCACCAACCGTACATCCGACGAAAAAAGGTCTGTATCTATTCTGAAAAGTGTGAAACAGCATTTTTCGCCAAAAAAACTTTTTTTTGCTGCCCGGCGAAATCGTACACTACATTCAGAATCCGTACACTGTAAATAGTCGCCCCCATATATATGCGTATGGTTTTTGGTACCATCTTTGTCTGATTCCTGTGTTTGTGCTGCGCCCATACTTTGTATATCATGTGTTGTGACGTGGTACGATGTCATGACGTCATTAAATAACCGCATGCTCCCGCGGGAGGTGGCTGCGTTCTGCGCACACCTCACTCCGTCCGTACCGCGAAAACCTTTTGCCCATATGCAACTTTTCACCAAGACATGACGTCATCAAACGGTACCGTAGATCATGCCGCCAGCCTGCACGGCCCCAAACGACAAGCTTACCGCTCCGCCGACAGGAGAACCGCATTAACAGCAGAAAAAAGGTGACGTCAGAAGTGCGCCCTGTCAGGTGGCAAGGCGACAAAACGGCCGCCCGGAAAATCGTTCCATTTTATTATGTCCGTACGGCGGTTCCATGGTACAGTACGGTACAATTTCACGCTACTGTACCTTGCGAGTGCTTAGCTGTAAGTCTCTGATGACGTCACTGTGCCAACCTGCAGTTTGCTGTCAAAAACCTGACGGCCACACGATGTGCCGCACATCGATCGGCGACCTTCGCGGCAGCTTCGCGGGAGGGCTTGCGGTGTTGAGCCGAGAGGGTAGCTCCAATCTTTTTTCTAATACTGTACTGTGCTTCGGTCTTTTGCGCCAGTTCCTCGTAGTTCCTTCCCCATGCTGATGTTGTCCATGTGCATTTCATGGCATCATCGCCATCGTGAGGGAAAAGGCCACACCTCTCTCTCTTTCCACCATGATGTACGGCATATGTATGAATCGCAAGGAGTCAGTCAACTGAAGTCAGGTCAACAAACCTGAGTCAAGTGGAGCCACGGTTAGTGTGCACGAGGCACCTCGCCCTGCCGGCCCCAGGGCCTAGGGCCTACGCCCTAGGCCCCAGGACCTGACCGGCGGAGGCCTCAGGACCTGACCGGCGGACTGGCTGCCCCTTCGCCGACCGACCGACCGGCGGACCTCCGGGCGCTGACAATGTACGATCGGACTTTCAGGTCGACGTGTCACGACTCGCGTGTGGTCATGGAGTGGCTTATGCACGAGGATGGCATGCGGTGCCATGTGATGCCATGTCATAGCATGTGACGACCATGTGATGCCGCCATGTCATGGCATGTGATGGCCATGTGATGCTGCCATGTGATGCCATGTGATGAGATGTGTGGCTGCACCGGCCACAATACAGTACATGCATACATGCCAACCTAACGGTATTCGTACGATGCGATGAATCTGGTCCGTACGGAAACCAAGTGCAGAGAACGGTTCGTTGTCAGAGCGTTACGAGGGTCCGGACAGGACCCAAGTAACGGATGACGTCGGCGTGAAGGTGTTTGAACTTCCGGAAGAGACAGCTTTGATGGCCTGCCCTACACCTGCTGGTTAATTCAGTGCATTCCTTGGGAAAAAAAAAACGTTTTTAGAGAGAGGCGAGGGAAGGGGAGGGAGGAGGTAGAGGGAGAGAGAAAAAAGATGGATCACCAAGGACAAAATAAACACGCATGAAGTGTTAAGTCGCCCATTCAGACAAAAAAAGCCACAACGTTACCATAAAAGCAGGACATGCTCCGCACGATAGAGAGAAAGAGAGAGTGGCCTTTCTGACAAACCAAAGAAATTTCTGGTCCGAATTGATCTTCCTGTACAACAGCAAGGTTACCTCTTTCTGCCACATCCCCTTGCAAAGATGGGCGCGCTTTTTCAGAGAACGTCTTTTTCTATACACTACATACATTTTTTCACAGTCACATATTTTCCAGCAATCTACAACAGTTGAACGAACTAGCAGATAACAAATATGCAAGCACAACTATATATTCAACACAGTCCTAGCAGCGCCCGCCTGTGTACAAGAGATGACATCTACAGTACAACGTGGGTACACAGATACAAATTTAAGCGCGTGGCTGCTGGATGCGATAGTTCATTTTCTGCACATTTGGAAGCCACTTCGGAACCTTATTGGGTTTGTCAAATCGAATACGGGAATGAAAATCGAAGTGCTTCCCTTTTCCATCCTGAAATTGAATAAGATCCTGAAGATTAGCAGGATGGCCGACCACGTTCACCTCCTCATTGCTCACCAAGTCGCCTGCAATCTCCAAACCAAAACAATAAACTGAAAATGTCAGCAATTAATTATCCACCCGCATTCCATTCTTAGCGAAATTGATACATACAGTGGATACTACCTTTAGCTCGTGAGTCAAAACGTGGCAGACATAAGGCAGCAACCAGCTAAGGAAGAAGGAGAGGAAGAAAAGTGCCAATCAGTCCAAATACTCTTCGAAGGAGAAACATAGAACATCTCCAAGTCAGGAAATTTTTCAAAACAAAGAGAAACAATAAGAAACTGGATTCAAATGTCGCTTGCTGAAATCAAACTTCATCACAAAGCCTCAAACACTTGTCAGTAGGAGGAAAATACCGATGAAGCACTCTACAGAAAGCATGACAGATACCCCGCCGTCTGAATCATTCCCTGCTTCCATTGAGGACTTCCACCAACCTACCAAGTTCCACATAGGCAGGCTCAAAAGCAGCCACTGCCTCCTCTTCCGCCACTTCTTCCAGCGCAAGTTCCATCTCCAGAAACTCCTCCAACTCGCTGAACTCATCCAAATCCTCAGCGCCGCCGCGGGTCTCCTCCTCCTCCTCCAGAGAAACGAACCATTCCCTGAGCCAGTAGTCCCTGAACGCCGCGTCCGTCTTGATGAGCGCCCACCACTGCGGGCTGAAGTCCTCCGTCGCGAGAAACGCCGCAGGCACAAACTGCGGAGCGTTGGGATTGAGCGCTGACAAAGGAGTGAGAGCCTTCACCGCCATGGCAGATGATGCAGCAAATGTCGATCTTCTTCAGCAGATTGTCGGGTCAATATCCGATGTATGCTCCTCCACACAGGCAGAAATCTCTTCTCTCTTTTCTTGCAGATATGCAGATGATTGTTGCTGTTCAAACTTTAAAGAGGAATTGAGCGAAACGGTCCTTCCAGACCTGCTGAGGAGATTGCGTCCTATGTAATGGCAGGTCTTGATGTGGAGCTTTGGAACGGACAGCTTCAAATATTCAAAACGTCGTTCAAAAACAAACGTGTGAACACATTGAAACAATTGTCGTTCTCGTCCGAACAAGATAAATAAATTGTCGTTCAAGTGTGAACGCAACTGCGCCGCTGCCGTCGTGGACGAAAGGCCTCAGAATCTCCCAGAAGTTCTCGACGGGCAGCTGAAAATTAAATTCATACGCTGCCCGGATCGTGCCCTCGTGTCGATAAGTACGACGTCCACAGCTACGGAAAAAGTCCACTGCCCGGTCAGACAATTCGGGCAGCCAGAAAACGGGCAGGAAAAAATTGAATCCCGTGGCCGGCAGCCGGCCCGCGTCATGCCACGTCAGATCCAGCCGGGCGACACGATCCGGCCGTTTCCACCGCCCATGATTGGGCGATAAGGTTCCATGGGACGCCACGTGGTGTTCGTACGCTGTTCGTACACTCTTCGTACAGTTTTCGTACAATACTCGTACAATGTTCGTACGAACGGCACCTGTTTGCACGCGTAGGCCGGCAACCCGCCCTCCCGCGGCGCAGTGCCGACCACGCTCGCACGTGCGATGGATCGAGGGCGGTAAGGCCACCACGTGGCAGATATGGACGCGACGTGGTCCCGGTCCCTGTCCCCGTTGGACGGGTCCAGCGGGCAGCGGAATGCCGAAAGGTACTGTACGAAGACAGTACGAAAAGTAAGGCCGTACATGTTCGTACGAGAACATGCAGGGTCGTTGTACGAAGAACAGCTGAAAATGACGTCAGCAAGCAATAAATCACAATGCAAAGTTTGTGGCCTCCTTTTGTGCGTAGGTCCTTTGCGCCCAGTTCCTCGTCGTTCCCCATGCTGATGTTGTCCATGTACATTTGATGGCATCGTCGCCAACCTGAGATCAATGCCACATCCCTTTCACCTTCAAAGGATGTGGCATTGACCTCACGATGGCAATGATGCCATCCAATGTACATGGACAACAGCAGCATGGGGAACCACGAGGAACTGGCAGCAAAGGACCTAAGCACAAAAGAAAAAAGCTAGGAGCTGAAAACTACGCAAAAGCTCAACAACGCTTCAAGCCCTCTCTCAAAGCCGCGGCGAAGCATAAACATCAACACAACATAAAGTGACGGTTAGAGTTGTACGGATTGACGGCTGGCGAAGCCGCTTTTCCTGCCGAGCCAACTTTTTTTTTTTGTTCCGTCCATGGTCCAATGAGGATATGCCACGTGGAATATCCAGTGTCTGTACCTGGCCTAGATATGGTTCCAATTCAGGTCCAACTTTCGTACGAGCGGGGGATAACACCGCCCGCAGATATCGCCTCCCCCAGTTGACACGTCACTCAGTACAGGATTTTAGGTCCCTGTCTTTTGTAGTGACGTGATATGCGACGTGACAAAGCCAACACGTGCTGGACGATTCGCATCCAAGACGTACTTAACTACACGACAAAATATCGAACTGGAATGGTCACACGGAACCTCTAGAGCTAACTGTATCCATGTGAATAACTCAGTAGTTCTACTGCTAGCGTTCACAGTTTGTTCGCCTGTTGCGCAGGACTTACATGGAAAGCGGCGATCCTTGCTCAAGCGCAGTTCAAAATGTCGTTGGTCTGCACATGCTACGCGATTTGTGCAGCATGTGACGTCGTGGCACGTTCCCGCTGTTTGACTTTGACCGGAGGCGTGGGCCCCACGGGCGAGAGCGGTCTGAAACCCTCGACGCTTAAACCCTAAACCCTCAACCAAACATATCATTTGGTCTAGCGCCAGGGGGCGCGTACCGACCCTCAACAAGACCCGCACGTGTGAGTCTCGCTTCTGAACCGTCGGACTGACGTCATGTCAACGTAGATGTCGTCACACTACTGACGGCATTTTTGTCGGCACGCGAAGGACCAATGGGCATATAGTTTGACAAGTGCGAGAGGAGGAGGGTCCTCCGATTGGTTCCTTCGCATCGCCGGCCGACGCCTTATCAGCGGCCAACCGCTCGCTCGGCAACTGCCGCCACCTCTCTCTACTCTCCCTCCTCCCCCCCTCACCCTCTCACTCTCTCTCTTCCTCTCTCTCCCCCTCTTTCTCCCCCTCCCTCTCCTCTCCCTCTCTCCCTCCCTCTCCTCCCTCTCCCTCCCTCACCCCGCGCCATGCTCCCGCGCGCCCCTCCGCGGCTCTGCGCCGCCGTCGTCGTCGCTCTCCTCCTCTTTTTTGCCGCCTCTGGCGATGCCGCACGTGTGAAGGCCGTGCAGGAGAGTGAGTGCCGCTTCAGCCGGGCATGCATGCACCTCACTCAGAATGAGGAGATGTGCCGACGCATGCATGCATGCATGCATGCGCTGCCTTGACCTTGGACGCATGCATGGATGTATGGGTGCGTGCAGGCGCGCTGCTGAAGGTACGGACGGCCCTGCGGCTCGCGAACTCGACGGTGCTCGCGTCGTGGCGGCGCGGCAGCGACTGCAGCGCGTGGCGGGGCGTCGCCTGCGACTCCAAGGGCAACGTCAAGGCGCTGTCAGTCGCTCCCTCCTGCAGGCACACATAGAGACATGCATAAGCACCTACATAGAGACATACAAAAGCACATACATAGACACACACATCGACACATACGTAGACTCATACATAAACATATGCATAGCACATACATAGCACATACATAGACACATTCGTAGACTCATACATAGACACATGCATAGCACATACATAGCACATACATGGACACATACCTAGACTCATACATAGACACATGCATAAGCATATACATAGATACATACGTCGACACCTACGTAGACACATACATAGACACATACATAAGCGCATACCAAGTAAACATTCAGAAAGGCACGAGTGGCCGTGACCTATTCCCTTCTCCTAACTCCACTTTTTGTTGGTGGAGTTCACACGTGCGCAGCATCCTCCTCGCGCAGACCCTTAACTCCGCCGATGGCAAGATCGACCCCACGTTTGATTTGTTTTCCTTTCCAATCTCTAAAAACGGAACTCTTTCCCCGTATGTGACGGAGCTCAAATATTTGGAGACGCTGTGAGTTGCACACAAGCCATAAAACCCATTTCTTTTTAAGGTATGAACTTCTAGGTTTTGTGTTTCTGGAGTTTAGGGTTCAGCAGTTTCTACCATGCGGGCGGTCCATGCATGCCTGAAGCTTTTCTATTCATCGATTCCTACCAAGCTGCGCGTTGACTTGATGTTTGACCCAGATTTCATGCGTGACTCATGTCACGCACACAGCCGTCAGGTGGTCAAGTATTGGTTAACCACAAGTTGAATGTGCTTTAGGGTTCAGGGTCCTCAATAGGCTTTTTTGACTTCCTCGTGGATTCGTTTTTTGAAGGGTTCAGGTTCTGAGGCCCATTTGGAGTTTGAGGAGTTCATTTTAAGTTGACCAATTTATGTTTTTTTTTTTTTTTTTTTTTTCGCAGGGTTTTTTACAATGTGGGAATACAGGGAAGTATACCGAAATACATCGGAAATTTGACAAAGCTAACTTATCTGTAAGCACAACCCCTTTCCTACCGAACTTTTTTGTCCGTTTATTTGTTCTTTTGCTCATTTGGAAATCGGTTGCCCCTCATTGGTGACCTTTGCGGCTGCTTTTAGGGCTGCGTTTTTGCGCTTAGGCCTAGTTTAGTTTAGTTTTTATTTTAGTTTTTTTTATTTTGTGCTTAGGTCTTTTGCGACCAGTTCCTCGTGGTTCTCCATGTTGACTTCGTCCATGTTCATTTGATGGCCTCACCATTGTCACACCAATTCAAATCCCCTTTTCTTTTGTTTATGTTCCCTGGGTACGGGAGCATACCAGATAGTTCCAGTTGGTTCAGCCTAAAACAAAGAACAGGCTTACTAAATTGATTTGACCATGTGTTAAGTCCAACCCAAAAAGGAGAAAGGAGAAAACAAGGGGGTGGGATATCCAAAATGGGGAGGTGAAACATCCAAAACAGGCGGGGGGGGGGGGGGGGGGG
>CM074810.1:3388794-3399491 GCA_037447605.1 Zygnema circumcarinatum | reverse complement strand
GGATGACCAAAATGGGAGGGTATTTTTTTAAAAAGGGGGGGTGGGATATCCAACATAGGGGGTGCAGTATCATTCTTCAAATGTAACTAAAAACCTTATGAAACAAAGCAAAGGCTGAACAAGTTGTAAATCATTTTAGTGGAACCCGGTTTTACGCAGATCTCAAAGCTCAATCGAATCAAGAGACCCTCACTCCCATGCTCGTCAATGTTTGCTTCATTTCATCCTTCGAATTTCAGCCCTCACTTATTCTTAAACTTGTTACTTCCTTCGTTTCCTCTCCTTGTTGTTGTTCACACCACTCATTCATCCATGCACATGCATGTGCATGTGCATGTGCATGTGCATGCATGGTGCAGCGACCTGAGCTTCAACACGTTCTCTGCCGGCGGTCTGCCGGACAGCCTCGGGATGGCGACACAGCTCGAGGTCCTGTACGTGGTTCCATCCTCCCTCTGCCAGTTCCACATCACGGCCGGTCCGGTCCATGATCTCAGTTTCCAGTTGCGTCCTTTTCAGCGCTCTCCGTCCCCGTATCGCGTCGCCCTCCGCCCGTCTGCTCGTGTAACGTGACGTGACGTAACGTGACATGATATGACGTGACGTGACGGCGGATGTATGTGGATGGGACGACGCATAACGTGACTGGGAGTGACGTGATATGTCGTGACGTGACGTGACGTGTGACGTGACAGGGCCTGCGACAACTGCGCACTGCAAGGGAAGATTCCGGAAGGGCTCGGAAACCTGAAGAAGCTGCGGGTCTTGTAAGAGCGATTTTCTTTATACCGACTGTCATGCTTTTCTTAAATTTTGAACCCGTCAACGTTCACAATGAATGAAAAGAAATGAAAGATCTTAAAAAATATTAAACTCCTACAAATCTAATCTTGACGTTTCTAATCACTCCACTACTTTCGCCGCATTCGGACTCGCTGAGCAAGTAAGGGTACGTTCCGTGCATTAGAGTTCAAGCAGCACCACCATGTGATTCATGTGTTGGAACTCTTGCAGAGACCTGGGCACCAATAAGTTGCGCGGTGGAATTCCTTCGAGCATTGGGAGTTTGCCAAACATAACATGGCTGTGAGTCATTACTTTGTACTCTCATCTACCGTTTCTAATGCGCTTGCCAGTCACTGAGTCTGTTATCTGAAACATGCAACAGCTTCTTGTGGTTATTGCCAAGGTTGTGTGATGCTTGGAGATATTCTCTCTCCCTCTCTCTTTCACTCGTTCTCTCTCTTGCTCCCTCTCTCTGTTTCGCGGTCTCTTGCTCTCACTCTACCGCCATCCTTCCTGCTGCCTCTCTCCCTCCCTCCCTCTCGCCCGCTCCTTCCCTCCGTCTCCCTCTTTCGCTTTCTCACTCTCACTATATCGCTCGCTCACTGTCACTCTCCCCCATCCCTCCCTTTCGCACTCCCACTTCCTCCCTTCTCCTTTGCTTCCCTCACTCTCACTCTCCGTCCCCCCCTTCGCCGTCTCTCTCTCTGTCTTGCTCGCTCCGTCCCTCCCACTCTCGCTCTCTTTACCGGCTATGACTCACTGGAAATGACCTCAAAATGGGAAACTTGTTGCAGAATTCTGCAATACAACCAACTGAGCGGAAAAATTCCCAACCGATCCGCCAAGCTGCCATATCTTTCTGCCTTGTACACTGCTCCTCTCAAGGCACCCCTTTGATTTTTTTTTGGCTCTTTCATGTTTCCGTGTTGTGTATGCATTAGGGCTAGCTCTACCCTGGACGACTTTTGAAATTTAACGGAGTTATAAGATCGTTCTCACTAAGGATTTGAAGCTTGAATTAGGTTCAGTACTTCAGATGAGTAACTAGGAAACATCGTTTTATCCCCAGAAAGGCTGTTAACTTGAAGTTGACTGACTTTGACCTACTTTCTTATTTCTTATTTTGATTGAAAACTAGCCGTTCTTGCGTCTATGGCTAAATCACATTGCATCTTGTTTGTGGAGGGGTACTTAAATCTAAACTTTTGTCTCGTTCTATACGGTGGGAGGGGGGTTCTGTATGTGTATAGGGTTTTGAACAGTAACGAATTGACTGGCACAATTCCAGAGTGGGTTTTCAAGGGACCAGTTATGTGAGTTTGGCAACAACACAGACGCCTGTTCTTACTGAAACTGGAACTGAAACTGAATTCCAGACTGTCGTCTTTGAAGGTTCATGAAAGCAGTAGCAGCAGTGAAAGTAATTATTTGATGAGAAGGAGGAACACAACTGCCCTTTCTCCCCCTCTCTCTCTCTTTCTTTCTCTCCCTCTCCCTATCTTCCCCTCTCCCTATTTCCCTCCTTTTTCCTCCGCATTGACTCTCTTAACTGTGGTTCATTCATTCCCATGTTGCCTGCAGCCTCTTGTATAACAACCAATTGTTCGGAAGAGTGCCGATATTGGCATCATACATTTATGTTCTGTAAGTTCGTCCATGGACGTTTGTAAACCCTAAAATCTCCATATCTTGTGGTTGCGGATTCAAATTACATAATCAGCTTTCAACCCGGGTTTAGGGTTAACTTTTGAAAAGTCCAAAACTGACACGATTCATTTTACATGTTTCACCCTGAAGATTGAAAGACCTTGCCCCCTTATACATTCCTGCCTTCAAACTCTTGCAAGCTTGTCAGATGTATGACATGTGTTTACCTTCTTCAAAAACCTTCTATTCTTTTACGAGGTTCTATGTTGTAATGGTCTGTAAAGGATTAACATTCAAATTAGGTTTTTTAATCCTTTGCTTGCTTCTACTCCAATATGACCTTCACATGTGTTCTGTGCTTAAGATCCTTTCTGAATACCCATTGCCTCCCCCACATTTTGAGGCAGAAAACCTGAATTGGACAAAGAGTTTACCACATTGTGAGGTGCAGACTCCTTAACAACAACTACTTATCTGGAGAAGTCATAATCACCGGCTCTGACGGTGGCTCCATCTTTGACCTTTCAAACAACTATTTCACTTATATTAATGGAGGTCCCTCCGTAGTTTCTGCGAGTGGAAACTGCGTGTTTGGAAACAGCACGGAAGTGGATCAGAGGTGCAAAGCTTTCTGCAATGCCACGCAGCCCGGAGGGCCGTGCGGGCCGTACGGAGTATGCATGCCCGGCGGCGCGAAGGGGCCGACATGCGCATGCAAGAAGGGCTACTACACATTTGCGAACAAGTTCACATGCATTCGCGGTAGGCTGGCTCTCTTTCTCTCTCTCTCTCTCTCTCTCTCTCTCTCTCTCTCTCTCTCTCTCTCTCTCTCTCTCGGCCCTCCTTGTCCTTTTCTATCTTCCCCTCCACTCTCTCTCTTTCTCTTTCTCTCTCTCACTTTCTCTCTCTCTCTCTTTCTCCCCTCCTTGCCCCCCTCTTTCTCCACATTCTCTCCCTTCCCTCTCCCTCCCTCTCTCTCTCCCTCCCTCGCTCCCTCGCTCCCTCGCTCCCTCCCTCTCTCCCTTGCACGCACCCAAACCCTGAAACCGCAAACCCTGATCTTTTTCGGAACTGCCTACTCTGTCGTTTTGTCGCCGACATTTTGCTTTCGTTATTTGTTCGCAGGAAACGCGCCGCCTCCTCCGCCTCCTTGAGTTTGGCGTACGGCAAGTCGTCAGGGTTCAGGGTTCAGGGTCATAGGGTTACAAGGCAGTGGGGTTTTCAGAGTTGAAGTTCGATTGTTCAAATTAATGGTAGTACAGACCTCATCGATACCGATTTCGTGAAAATTCAGAGGGTCGATTTTCAGATTCATGGTTCTCGCTTTTCAGCTTTTCGGTTTTTCGTTTACGGGCTTTCGGTTTCCTTCTGATTTTCAGAATTTTTTAGGGTTTGTATGTTTGCGCAGTGTGCGTACAATTGTCTTTTTTTATCTTAAAAATAATTATATTTACTATATTGCATAAAGTACGGTTATTTACTTGTGAAGGGAAACCTGGAAAGTTATGTTAACCAGGATGACATCATGAAGTTTGATATGCACAACTAATTAGAAGTCACACGTGTGAACGATGTGAAACTTCCGTTGTCTTTGAGCCGCGTCGGATTTCAAATAGCTCTCTTGTTGACACGACTGGTCACGATTAATTCATGTTGAGGGTTCCAAATGTGATCGAGGTTTGGTACATGTGTTGGGAGTTCTGCACTGGAACAGTCCATCACATACAAGTTTGAAAGCGTGCCAAAGCTTTTTTTGAGGGCATGAAAAATGGCATTGATCTCACGATGGCGAGGCCATCAAATGTACATGGACAAAAGCAGCATGTGGAACATAACATACCCCTTCGATTGAACCATGGCCATCATCATCCCCATCACCATCATCACCGCCACAAGCAATCGGCATCGCCGTCCGTCGCCTCATTAGGCACTTCCCGACATCGAATGTCCGCCACAAGATGCCGCACGTGCGGCGCGTACCACTTGACCCGCTCCAAGTGTGAAAGTTCGACTTTCCATGCCATGCCTGCTCAGCACAACGGGGCCGACTGAGAATCAAACCAACTGAAACTGAAACTGCAACTGCAACTGTGCAATGAATTAGCATAGAACGAGTGTCTCCATCTTTGCCCAGCTGAAGACCCTGAACCCTAACCCTTAGTGAGTGATTCATGAGCCAATCCCATCATAGAAGGAATATAGCCGTCCATTAGAACCCTACTAAAACCCGGGTGGAACTCTCCCCCTCCCCTCCCTCTCTCTCTCCTCTCTCCCTCTCTCTCCCTCCCTCCCTCCCCTGGTAGAGCCTCACCTGCTTCAACAGCGAGCAGCTGCAGCTTCTCCACAGTTCCGTCCACCCACTGTCGCTCCTCACGGTCAACTGCAAGACCATGGACATGGAGCATCCCTCCCCTCCTCCTGCACATGGAACCCCCGTTCCGTTCCGTTCAGTTCCAGAACAGCACAGATTGAGAGACGCCGTAGTCATTTTGAGAATTTGAACTGCTCACATGGAAAGCCAACTCACTTGAGAGCACGAATCGCAACGTGCCAGCTGGCCTCGCTGGATGGCAAGAGACCCAAATTGACTCTGTCAGCAACACCCTGCAGGAAGCCAAAAATAAATGAAACGTAAAAAAAAAATAGGGTTTTCAAGATAAACTAAACTAAACTTGAATAAACTTGAATAGGGTTTTCAAGGGTTCAGCTTTTAGGGTTCATTAGGGCGTGTAGCATACACAGGAGATTACGACTTGGGTCAATGTGACCAACGTATGATTTATTTCAAAGTTTTTTTTCCCTTAGTTTTTTTTACCTGCGGAGCCGTTAGGCGGTTATCTCCTTCCAGCACACAGCAGCGATCTTCAATTCCGTTCGCCGTTAAGCTGTAACGGAGAGCCGTTACTGCGTACGGATTCCATTCACATGCGAACACCTTCTGCGCATTTGCTCTGAGCCTCCCCTACCCCTTCAACTCAGTTTCCTTTGAAGTTCCATAAAATTCCTCGAAAATGGGAGCCGACTCAAGTCTTCAAACCCTAACCCTAACCCTAACCCTAACCCTAACCCTAACTCCAACCCCAACCCCTAACCCTAACCCTAACCCTAACTCCAACCCCAACCCCAACTCTAACCCTAACCCTAACTCCAACCCCAACCCCAACCCCAACCCTAACCCTAACCCTAACCCTAACCCTAACCCGGGTTCAAAAGCCCAAAACATGTACATCGTCATCTCTGACACCTATCCCTTGAGTCAAAACGAAAAAAAAAAATTCAGCTGCCCGTTCGACGCTTACTTGAGTATATAGGGCAGCGTGAAATATCCGATGCCGGCAAAAAGGTCCACAACAGTCTCCCCGTTACAGGGAAACGAGGCAACCCGAAGCTTTTCCGAAACATTTCCCGATGAAAAGATGCAGCGGGCAGCATCGAAACAATACAAAATTCCGTTCTCTCGATGGCGGACCCATGTGCTGCCCCCTCTCAGTAACTGCAGTTGACTATCTCGCGTTCCCGTGGCTGCCACGGGGGCCTGCAGAGACAGGGTTTTCTTCTCATCATTATTGCACTCTCTCACGTTCTCTCTCTCTCTCACTCACTCTCTCTCTCTCACTCTCTCTCTCACTCTCTCTCACTCTCTCCCACCTGGCTCCGCCTCGCCCCCCTCGCCCTCTTCCCTCTCCCGTCCTCCTCCCGTCCGTCCCTTCCCCCCATTCTCACTCTCCCCCTTCCCACTCTCCCCCTTTCCCCCCTTCCCACTCTCCCCCTTCCCACTCTCCCCCTTCCCCCCCTTCCCACTCTCCCATCTCTCCTCTCTCCATCTCTCCCTCTCTCTCTCCCCCACTCTCCCCCCCTCTTTCTTCCCTTCCCCCGTCCCCCTCGATCTCCCTCTCTCGCTCTCTTACCCTCCATCTCCTTCTCCCTCTCCTTCTCCCTCTCCCTCTCCTTCTCTTCTCAACCCCCTTAACCCCCCCTCTCGCTCCCTCTCACCTTCCCCCTCCCTCCTCCTCCCCCCCCCCTCTTTCTCCCTCACTCTTTTCTGCCTTTTTCGACTGCAACAGGCGTCATTCCAAAGGGAGAGATTTCTGTCACCTGTCGAGCGACCCTATTGGCGCAGAGCGCTCCTCCAATGGCAGCCCAGAGAGACTCCCCCAGAGACTGCCACGTGGCAGACTCCAAAGACCCCGCCGGAAGGATCACCATGTCTTCCAAGCGCTCCCACCTGCCGGGCTAAACGACAAAACCCCAATCCAAGAGACCTAAAAACTCAAAAAATCTTAAGATTCCTACAACCCTAGCAAATTTAGACTAATCTAGCCTCCCCTAGAAAGCAAGCTTTAACAGCCACAAATCGCTAGAAACCAATGGACAATACAGACAATACAATACAATACAGACAATACAGACAGAACAGAGACTTGTGACAGTACAATACAATACAATACCGACACAAACACAGACAATACAATACAGACACCAATGGACTACAAGCACATCTTTTTTGGGAGGATAAGAAAGGGGAGGAGGAAGTACCTTGTGGGTACTTCTGCTAAGAACTTTCCAGGAAGCTTCCTCTCCTCTAGAAGCTGAGCTACAGCAGCTTGGAGAGCTTCATGGGGTCCTTTTTTTTTCCCTTTCGAAGAAGGAAGATCCATTTTTAGAAGCTCACTATCCTCCCAAAGACCTTCTCTCACTTTCTCCCTCTCTCTCACACTCCCGATTTCATCCCCTCCGAGACATTTAGACTTTAAGGCTGCGGCAGCAGATTCAGAGAGGGGGAAAGCTATTTTGGCTCCCTCATTGAGGAGAGTGATTTCTCTCTCTGAGTCGAGCCACTCTCGAGATTTAAGCTCTTCTTTTCTCTCCTTCCCTTTAGCTCTGGCTACAACAAGGACCCATCTTGACCGCTTCTCTACATCATCAAACTGACATGTAACTCCATTCCGTTCCGTTTCCGTACAAACCTGTGAAGTCTGTGAACCTTCCTGCTCTTCAAGTTTTTCACTCCCAGAACTGAGAAGCCCTTCTATGTCAAAACAAAACGGTCGACTGAAAACGGAACCAAATGCATAGCAGAACGCCCCTCCACCCAAAACGAAAAATTTGCTTCCAACTATAGCAGATATATGGCGTACAGGGAGAACCCCTTTGGGAAGTTTTACATCATACCGGCTACATTGCCCAGTCTTTGAATTCACCAGAAAAAGACTCCCGGTCTGCCTCGTAACAGGGCAGCCCCCAAAAATTACAAGCTGCCCGTCTCGCTCAATCATAGAGTGAGAAAATCTTGCTACTGGGAGATCCCCTATTAGCCTCTTCTTCTCCCAAATTAGGGTTCTGCTATTGAGAATGAGAAGTTCTCCAAAAAGGGACCTTTCATCTAAACCCCCATAGAGAAATATTTGCTCTTTTATTGACACCATTGCATGAGAATGTCGAGCTGTCGGAGCATCCTCTCCCTTTGCTTCAAAAGGATCCGACCATTGCTTTGAACCTAAGTCCAAAACTTGCATGCTTGTCAAGGGAAGGTTCAATTCGCCCCCTAACCCTCCAAAAACATATATTTTCTGGCCGATTGCAGATGCTGCATGGCGGAACCTGCAAATAATAATCCAAGAATTGAATGTCTAAGAGCTGCAACTAACAGAAGGGAGAGAATACCCCCCCTGCTGGACAAACCCAAGTGAAGAAAACCGGTGAGAGAGAGCGAGGGAGGGCGAGAGAGAGGAGAGAGAGATGTCTGAAGGGCTTACCTCGGAATAAAAGCTGACCCAGATGTCGTCAAAGGGCTCCAATGCATAGTCTGAAGGTCCAATATATGAACATCTCCTAAGGGGCTTTTGGGCCCCTCCCTCCCTCCAATTACTACGAGAAAACTCCCCACTATGCAGCAAGAATGCCCCAGTCGAGGGCTCGGAGGGGAGCCTCTAACTTGCAAAATTCGCATCACTCCTTCTAAAGGGTCAACCTCAACAACATCATTCAGGCGAACTTGCAATCCTGGCCCTCCATATCCTCCAAAGATAAGAATGGACGGCCTAGATGCGAGTTTCCCGGGCAGAGATGCGACCACTCCCTGATGACCCCACCGCAGGAGAGTGGCTTCGGGCAGGCCGAAAAAATTCAGCTCCTCTGCAGAGATGGGGCTTTTGTGGGACAAATTCTCCCTTTGTAAGTCTTTGTTTTGGAAGAAATTTCTTTCCAGCCCCGTCGTCGATGTTTCTCGGACCCTTCCAGAACCCCATGCCATCCCCAACCTCTTCTCCAGGAGTTGAATTCTGCGCAAAACTGCCACCTGGCGATGCTTTATTTGGTCTGCCTTCAAGCTCCCATCCATGGCTATGCTAACCTCTCCCTGATCACTACTTTTGGAAGGACCATCTTCTTGAAATTTTACATTTTCTGTTGCTTTCTCCTGCGTCGCATTGGAGCCAAAACGCTTAGATTTTCCAGGATTCTTTGGGGTTTTCCTTTTCGGTCTACTCACTTCAGAATCAGCCTCCCCCTTCTCTCCCTCAACTTGTCTCTCAGCTCCTGCTCCGCCTTCACTCGCAGCTTTAACCATTCCCTGCAAGGAGCAGGACATGCAATGAGCAATCATAGCAGCCCATAGGAAGAATCAAGACCAATTCTAAATCTCTGAGATCAATCCATAAACTTTCTTTAGAACTGACCTCAAAGCTGGGAAAGCTGCAAATCTGTCTGTCATGGCAGTGGCATTCAATTTCTTCGCCCGGTTCGACCTGTTTTCATCTAAGAACGAAACGGAACGGGAAACGGAAAGGGAGGATAGAATAGTAACCCTGAAATACTGAGACTCCGCACCTGAGATGTAAAA
This sequence comes from Zygnema circumcarinatum, assembly GCA_037447605.1. Taxonomy (NCBI): domain Eukaryota; kingdom Viridiplantae; phylum Streptophyta; class Zygnematophyceae; order Zygnematales; family Zygnemataceae; genus Zygnema; species Zygnema circumcarinatum. The sequence goes on along the minus strand of CM074810.1, from coordinate 3,390,217 downwards.
TTGGCCAGGAAAAGGTCTATTCGTTTGTGATTTTCCCGCATCTTTTTATTCGCTTCCTCCACCAAGTAAAGGATGTAATTGTGCGGGACAAGCAGCTGGCCTTCCTCTCCAATAGGAACTTCCAAACGGATGGAGCATCGAATGGCAACAATGATTCTCTTTCCAAGTCCCGTTATACCTGCCTAACCACACCCATGCCAACGAGATGTTGACTGCTTTAGAGAGGAAGAGAGAAGTGAGAGTTTCCCTTGTTTTCAGATTCTAAGAATTCAACCAAGCCAACAACCATTGTAACATATTTCGCTATTCCATTCTCCTGAAATGGTGTACTGCTTTGTGGCATAGCGACACATAAACAATTAAAAAAACTGATTAGAAAAGAGATAGCACGATTCTTTGAATGTACCGGATTCTCGAAACCCGGAAGCTATCCCGCATCCGACCAATTGTTGTGCATCTTCAACAGTTTTACATTCAACCGCCAAAATGAAGGGCTCAAATCGAAAAATGAGCTTTCCATGTGGCGGACCATAATTCCGTTTCACCGCTTCCAGAACTTCCGTTGGATCCGACTGATCATGGCTCACATATAGCCAGTCTCCTCCCTGAACATGATCCAAGTTAGGTATAGAGAAGAATTAAAATATAGAACGAATTCATCATAACGGTATACTCAACAAATTGACTTCAAATTTTACAGTCCTTATGTTAAAACGTCAAACAAGTTTAACATTAGGAGTGTAAATTTTCATCGCAAGAAACCATGTCCACTCAGAAGGTATTACAGCATAGGCAGCCCAATTGTTCAAATCGATGAAGATTAAATGAAGTGCAGACAAAACATGTGTACTCTTTGCAGTGTGTGACACAGATCGACTGTCATTTGTGTTTTTCATCTATACATTTCTGCGTGTTTGTCGTCTGCGTGTGGTGAGCGTCTACGTTGCAAGGACATTGTTGCAGCTCTCTCTCCCTGTCCATTTCCCTCACTCCTCTTCCCATCCCCTTCCCTTCTTCGTTCTCTCTGCTCTTAATGCCTCTTCTCCCACTATGTGCTTTCCATCGCCGTCTCCCTCCCTGGTCTATCTCACTTCCCTCCCCCCCTACCCCCCCTTAACCCCCCACCCTCCCCCTTAGTCTTCCCCACCCCCCTTCTCCCCTTCCCCTCTCCGTCTCCCTCCCTTCCCTCCTCTTCTCCCTCCTCTTCCGCACCCCCCCTCCCCGTCCGCCCCTTCCATCCTCCCCCTCCCCTCTCCCTCCCTTTCCCTCTTCTCCCTCCCCCCCCTTCTCTGACCCCTCCCTTCTTGTTTATCTCTCATCCCTCTCCATCTTCCCCCCCCTCTCCCTTATCCTCTCCCCTCCCCGTCCCTCACCTCCTTTCCTTCCCCCTCTCCCTTCCTCCCTCTCCCGTCCCTCCCCCCCT
>CM074810.1:3370093-3385258 GCA_037447605.1 Zygnema circumcarinatum | reverse complement strand
GGGGGGATAGGAGGGGGGGTAGAGAGGAAAGTGAAAAGAGGGAGAGACGAGGTGGAAGGCGCGGGGGGGGGGGGAGAACGGAGAGAGGGAAGTGCGGGAGAGGGGTAAGGGGGAGGGAGATAGGACGGGTGGGGAGGGAAGTAACGGGGAGGGGGAGGGGAGGGGAGGAAGGAAGGGAAGTGAAGGAGAAAGGGAGAGGGGAGGGAGGGGGAGGGAGATGGGATGGGATGGGGGGAAAGGAGGAATGTGAGGGAAGGGTTCGAGGGGCCGATGGGAGGGAGGGGGAGGAAGGGGGAGGGTTGATGGAGAAGGAAAGGGAGAGGGAAGAGTGAAATGGAGAGGAGAGGATGAGTAGGGGAGGGAGCAGGAAGGAAAGTGGGGAGCGGAAGGGAAGGAAACAGGGGGGAATGAGGGGAGGGGAAGGAGAGCGGAAGGATTTGAAGAAGCAGGGGGGTGGAGGAAGCAGAGAAGAGAATGGAGGAAGTAAGAAAGGAGGGAAAAGGACGTTGGGAAGTAGGAGAGAAAGGGGAAGGCGAATGGAAGTCAGTTGAGTGAGTTGTTGACTGGAGAAATAATGCTGGAGGGGGGGGGAGAGGCTAATTAGGGAAGAGAAGGAAGGGACATGTGGAGGTGTGGGCGAGGGAGGAGTAAAGGGAGATGATTAGGAAGCCCGGGAAAGTAGAGTGCATTAAGTGACAAGAGATAAGGGAATGGACTGTAAATGGAAAGTGTCGAAGGAGGAAGGATTGAGGGGTGATGGGAGGGATAAGGGGAGAGTTGGATAGTGAGAGGGAGGGAGCAGTTGCAGTGGCTGGAGGACCGTGGAAAGGGGCGTTGGGATAGGGGAGATTTGGTGGAGACAATTGGAGAGAGGGGGATGGAAGGGAAGAATGCAAAGGGAAAGGAAAGAAAAAGGGGCTTGGGAAGTGGAGAGTCGGCAGAAGGGAGAGGCAACGAGAGAGAAAGAGCGGTAGAATGAGCCGGCTGTACTGAGGAGGGGAAGAGAGGAAAGTATGGAGTGCATGGAAGTAATGATACGGAATGCATTGAGAGAGTTAAGGGGGAAGTGGCATGGATAGAGATGCCAGAAAAAAGGGAGAGAGGAGTCAGAACTCACATGGCAATGCAAAATCGTGTGCGTATAATGATGAATATTTTAGGCTCAGTTGGAACCTCTTTCCTTGGAATCCTAACAGTCTGCGTCAGTTTAGAGTTTGGAAAATCCAATAGTTGGCAGGACTACTATTGCTTGCAGCATCCAAAACATGCATAGCAAACCGATAGAACTGCATGACTGTGACCTATTTACAACTAATAATGTTCGTTATCGTCAAGTTCACCGATTATATAGCCATTCCTTCCACACATTTGTCGCAGCATTTTTGAAACTCCGATAATTTCGCGCTTTCCTCGCTTTCCTTTCCTTTCCTTGCTTTCCTTTCCTCGCAAACCAGGCACTCTGCTTCCCACTCATGAAATATACCGCTAATGCGTAGGTAAAGAATATCCTTCAATTTAGGATGTTATTTTGATCTGAATATTTCATTCAGCTTTTCTTGTAAAATCGACGACTGATATGGCAGTTTTTCATGTGATCCTTCAATTTCGGTTTAACTCGTTATGCCGAAATTTTTTCTGAAGCGTGTTGCGATTCTTCGCCACAATCCCTTTTTCCTGCCGCTCACAAAACTCTTCCTGTTTCTTGACTGAAGCCAGTCTTTATCCTGCAGAAGAGTACTTAGTCCAACAACCCAAAACATATCTGACAATGTTGGCTTGTTTTTTTCTTTCTAAACTCTCTCGACAATTCACTCCTTTTTCTCCCTTTCTTCCCTTTTTTGCTGCATTGTGCAGTCGTTTTCTGCAATTCCGAGGAGAGTTTGCACAAAGGCGACATCCTAATGTGGACAGTGCGACAGTCGCAGAAATCCGACGATGTGTAGAGGAGGGGTTGGAGTTCAGAGGAGAGATTCTCAACTTCAGAAAGGATGGTACACCTCTCATCAATAAACTATGTGTGACTCCAATTCACGGAGAGGAGGGAATTGTAACACACTATATCGGAATTCAGTCATTCAGAGAAGCAAAGCTGGAGTTAGGGCCACTCCCCAGCCCCCCCTGTAGGGAGCCTGTAAAACTCCATAGAAAAGCAACAGTGGAGCAGATAGAATATCTCCCATCTTCCAAAAGTGGGCAAGGGCAGTCGAGTAGGGACTCCACTTGTGGGCTTTTGCAGCTAAACGATGAGGTTTTAGCTCAGAAAATTTTCTGCAGCGTTGCTCCGAGAGACTTGGCGAGCTTAGGTATGGTCTGCAGACGACTTCACGAGTTGACCAAGAATGAAGATATGTGGAGGGCAGTGTGTCAGAACGAGTGGGGGAGGGAGACGGCAGATGTGTTGAAGGAAGTGGCAGCAAGGAGGAGACTTGGGTGGGGAAGAATTGCGAGAGAGTTGACTACTTTGGAAGCAGCTGCGTGGAGAAAACTGACTGTGAGAGGGGCTGTTGAACCTTCACGATGCAATTTCAGCGCATGTGCTGTGGGGAATAAGTTAGTGCTCTTCGGAGGAGAGGGAGCAAACATGCAACCTATGAATGATACCTTCGTTTTGGACCTTGGAGCGGCAATTCCTGAATGGAGACATGTGCATGTGGGGTCTGCTCCTCCAGGAAGATGGGGTCATACTCTCTCATGCCTCAATGGGTCATGGTTGGTAGTGTTCGGGGGATGTGGGAGAGACGGTCTATTAAACGACGTGTTTGTGTTAGACTTAGATGATGAAAGACCCACTTGGAGAGAGGTAGCTAGTGGAGGGGGAGGGAGTCTGAAACCCCACCCTCGTTCCTGGCACAGCTCATGCACATTGGAAGGCTCAAAACTCGTGGTTTCAGGGGGGTGTACGGACTCAGGGAGGCTGCTTAGCGATACTTTTCTCCTCGACCTTACTATGGAGAAACCCATGTGGAGAGAGATTCCGGTAGACTGGTCTCCCCCCTCTCGATTGGGACACACCCTTTCTGTATATGATGGCCGCAAAATTCTCATGTTTGGGGGGTTGGCAACAAGTGGGTCTCTAAGACTAAGGTCGAGTGATGCATTCACTATCGATCTCAGTGAGGAGGAGCCCAAATGGAAGTATGTGACCGGTAGCACGATGCCAGGTGGCGCAAATCCAGCCGGTAATCTACCCCCCCCCCGGCTCGATCATGTGGCTCTCAGTTTGCCAGGTGGACGGGTCATCATGTTTGGGGGCTCTATTCCAGGACCCCATTCAGCTTCCCAACTTTATTTGTTGGACCCGAAGAGTGAGAAACCCACATGGAGAATGCTTGACCTTCCTGGCCAGCAACCCAAATTTGCATGGGGTCATAGTACATGCGTTATGGGGGGTACGAGAGCGGTGGTTTTGGGGGGGCATACAGGAGAGGAGTGGATATTGAATGAGCTGCATGATCTCTCCCTTCTCAGTGCAAGAGGACCTAGTTCAGAACAGGGTTCAGAAGACGATGAGGGAGGAGGAGGGGGTTGATCACTCCACTTCGACTTGTCTTTCTCCTCTTTCTCTGTCACTCGCCCTCTAATTCTCTCTCCCTCTGCCTACGGTACGGAAGCGGTATAGCTGAGCCACTGATTTCTATATAAAGGTAGCCGGGTATCTATGTAGTTAGTTGGAGGCCTCCTACGTGGTTTAGCGAAACCCTGACTCAATCTATTGTCCATGCATAGACGTATACCCACTAGCAGGAAGTGGTAGGCTTTTCTTATCTTGCAGGGAGTCTGATGGGGCCTCACATAGAGTGAGCAGGACTCGCATTCCTGGACCTGAATTCTGCTCTAGGGAGTACTACCACATTAGGGAGTGAGAGAATGAATTTGCAGTTTTTCCTCGTCCCTTTCCTTGAGGTTACGAGGGATGGATAAAGTTCGGAGTGCTTTTTGTAATAGTATGCCTGCCAGTGCCGGATTACCAATATAGCTTTGGAGATGACTGATTCCATTATTGAATGGAGAGCTCTGTCGTTTTTCTCTGGTGCCTCCGTGGTGGTGGGTGACTGTTGGGCTTCGTGTCTGTTGTCTCTCGCTCTCTCTCCTCACTCGCTCTCCCCTCTCTTTCTTTCTCCCTCTGCTCCCCTCTCTTCCTCCCCCCCCCCCATTCTGAATCTCCCACCACCCCTTCCCCCTCTGCCCATTGTTCTCTATCACGTCACTTCAACACATACCACGCTTCAAACGCAGATAAAGTAAATTTAAGAGCCCCCAAAACATGATCTCCAGCTTTTTGCTTAGAGCAGCCTCAACCTATTTACATAAACGAACAACCCCAAAAACCCATAATCCCTGAAATCCCTAAAAATCCTGCCGCACCCCCCTTCTATCGTTACTTCAGGCCTACTTCAAGGACCCCCTCAGGCCATTCGTGAAGGTTATCCTCTGCCTCTCTCTTCTCTCCTTCGCCTACAAGCCTCACAAAGTATAGCCGCCCTCCTTGGTCCTAAAGTGAAGGGGACAGGGCAGCTCCACTCCCTTCCTCTTCGCCATATCGAGGAGAGACAAGTAAGGGGCCGGCTCGTTCAGCGGTCTGGAGAGCAGACTGAGAGCTTCCCTTACCGTCTGCGGATACTTTTTCTTGCGCCCCCTCTCCCCCGCTGCCTCAGATTGGCCCTCCATCTCCGGTCTTTTCCTGCTTGGAAGGGTCGGCTCCTTCCTCTCCTTCTCCTGCAAAAGGGCATCATCTCGTACTTCGTGTCACTTAAGGCTTCGAGCTTCCCATAGACAATGACATGGGAGATAAGTTATCAAGCATTCTCTCACCTCTTTCGCACGTCTCAACTCTCTCACACCTCTCTCTCAACACTTCCTTTCACCTCTACTTCACAGCTCACCTCTCACACCTCTCCCTCACCTCCTTCTCTCACCTCTCACTCTCACCCCTCCTTCGCACCTCTCACCTCTCTCTCTCACTTTTCTTACGTCCCCCCTCTCACCTCTCCCTCACCTCTCTTTCACCTCCCTTTCTCTCACCTCTACTGCAGAAAGTAAATCCCCAGTCACACCCTCCAAATCTAGCCCTTGCGGTATTTTAGGGTTGCCAAAGTTATATCCATACATTAGTCTTTGCAGACTCTCCAGGAGCCACCCCCTCACGAGTGGTTTCCAACCCCTCTCCCACAGGTCTCCCGCCACCGACTTCGCGAGAGAGAGCCTCGTTTTGCAGTGAAGATCCTTTACCAAAGGGCTCTCCCACATTGGGACCATCCATATCTCCCTCCACATCTACATCTACATCTGCATCCCCCTCTCTGTTTGCTGCATCTACATCAACATTTACATCGGCATGTTCTTCTACATCATCACATATATCCAAATTTAAATCTGCATATGGATCTATAGTATCTCCATCTATATCTTCAGTTTCATCTCCATCTATATCTGCATCTGCATCTAGATCAGGATCTGGAGGCTGAGTGAATGGCTGATCACTCATAGTGTATGTTCTGCAAATCCCAAAAACGTCAAAGACATGAAAAACAAACACGAATAGACGGAGCAGCCCCAAAAACACTGCAAATTTAAAAAAGAAAAAAAACAAAAGGTGGGTTTTCTTTGACATACGTGACATGTGTCCCACAACCGCACACGCCCTCAGTCCTAAAATCGAAAAGTTTTACACAGATGATATTGAACGTTAGGATCACCTGCAACCCTCGGTATCGGGATATTCGGAAGGCTCCACCTGCGAACTCTTTGCAGGATTATTGGAAGAGGAAAGAAAGGCAAAGGCTTGGGCAAAAGCGACTTTGTTCGCTTCAGAAGGAGAATCCGGAGAGCTTGCAAAGACCGGCGTTTCTATGCACTCAGGTTCCCAGCATTCGTTACTGACCTCCTTCTGCATTCTCACAAAATTGCCAAAAAAAGAAAAAATCAGAAAAAGAAACTACCCACTTTTTGGTAGTTTATGGAAGTGGAGAGAGCGAGTGGTGTGTATAGGGAAAAGGGAATGTTGAGAGAGAGGGGGAGAGGAGAGTGAGAGGGTGAGAGAGAAAGAAAGAAAGAAGAAGGAAAAACAGGAGAGGGCGAGAGTGGAAAAGAGAGAGAAATAGAGAAAGTGGGGGAGGGAGGGAGGGAGGGAGCGAGAGAGAGAAACAGGAAGAGAGCGCGAGAGAGAAGAAGGGAACAAAGTCAGGGAAGGCAGGGAGAGAGATGGAGGGGGAGGAGAGAGTGAGAAAACGAGAGAAAGGGAGAAGGAAAGAGGCGGGGAGTGCGAGAGTGAAAAAAGGGAGACAAATAAAGCAGGGGGAAGGCGGACGAGAGTGAGCGGAGGGAGAGAGGGAGGGAGAGAGAGGGCAGGAGAGAGTGAGAGAAGGAGATGAGAAAAAAAGGGGAGGGCGCGATTGAAAAAGATAGAGACAAACAAAAAGGGGGGAAACGGAGTGAGTGGGAGAGATGGAGAGAGTGAGAAGAGAGAGAGAGACATCATCTTGGCCTAATTTAGACGAAGTCTTTCGCCTCAACTCCGTATCGTAGTCCTCGGGCGTCTCATCTTCCAACCAGGTTCTTTCCCACCCTTAGATAGATAGAGAGAGAGTGAGAGAGAGAGGGGGGGGAAAGGGGGAGAGAGAGAGATGGAGAGAGAGCGGACGAGGGAGGGAGACAGAGAGAGGGGAAAAGAGAAAGGAGAGAGAACGAGAAAGAGAGAAGGAGGATTTCGGAGAACATGTCAGGATATGCTTCAGGGTTCAGTGCGGAAACTTTCAAAGAATGTAACTGAAAACCATGAAAGGCTTAAACTTCTAATTTTTCCCACTCTTATTTATTCTATCTCTTTCTATACTTCTTAAGTAGCTAATTCAACGCAAATTTAACTCACATGGAGCGGCACAGCTTCGGGATTTTTATTATCCTTTTTTTTCTCTTTTGTCCCCGGATTTTTAACAGAAAACCGTGCAGGTCCTACTGGTGAGAATAAAAGCACCCAACAGAGAATGAATTCACATTGGACAAATAAAAGTAGAAAAAAAAAAAAGGGGAGAGATGATTCCAAGACGAGGAGGCTTGCATTTGAAAAAAACTGAGACTGCAGGACGGTTCATACATCACATATTGTTTTTCCAACAGAATGAGAAAGCAGCTAGGAAAACGAAGGGCGCTGACCAGGTATGGCGCTGCAGAGCTCCTTCTGTGAGAGGGAGGGTGAGCAGCAAAGAGCATCCGCAACCTGCAGTGGGGAGAGAAGATTAAGGACTCAATAAAGCGAGAGAGAGAGAGAGAGAGGGGAGAGATAGAGGGGAGGGAGAGGGGGAGGAGAAGTGGACGGGCCGGGGAAGTGAGCGAGAGGGAGCGATGGAAGGGAAGGGGAGAAGTGCGAGAGGAGGGACGGAAAATTAGAGAGTGAAGTATTGGAAGGAGAGGGAATTGCATATTGAGAGGGCGAGGAGGGGGAAGGAGAAGTTGCGGGAGATGGCGAGGGAGGGAGTCGGGCAAAGCGAAGTGGTAAATTCTATTTTAAAATTTACATTTCAGCCAACATTCCATTCATCCTTAGCACTCCCCTCCCCTGCACGCTCACCTCCTGCGCCAGCGCCGCATCCATGGCCGCCATGGCCTGCAGCTCCTCCCTCCCTAGCGTCCTCTCCAGAGCCGATATCGTATTGGCCACGGTAATCTATTATGAATCGAGTTTCGTATCGTATTGCCTCAATTGTATACCGTACTGATACCATTTGAGATATATCGGGAGTCATCCGATATTGTACTGAATTGGGTTACGATAAAAATCGTTGTGATTTCGAATTACATTATCATATCGTATCGTAATAAATATGTATCGTGTTATATCGTGTGAGAAATGTATCGTATCGTAATTGTAAGAGATGTATCGTATTGTTTCGTATGAGGTGTGTATCGTGTCATATCGTGTGAGATATATACCGTATCGTATCGTAGTGTCATTTCCGGTATCTCAATTGCAGCCAGTTTGCGATATACCGAACTCTATCGCACAGTTCCGGAGAGACGGAGCTAAATCCCCTCGTGGTTTCCTCCCTCTGTGGCTCATTGCCCACTGCTCGCGTAGGAGGGAGGGCGGGAGGAAGGGAGAGATAGCGAGAAAGAGAGAGAGAGAGAAAGAGAGAGAGAGAGGGAGACTGAAGGGTGGAGGGAGGAAGGAGGAGGGCTCCCTCCTTCAATTTTCACAGCACGGTGAGCTTAGACATTCTTGCTTGAGATGGACAGAGGATGCGTTGAATTTAAAGCATAAAAAAAATAACCCTAACATTAGCGAGCAAATGTAGTCTGCTTCAACTCCAAGCTGCGATGGTTTCAGAGATTGACGCAAACACATATTTATACGAAAACATCAGTCGATTTATTTTGCTTTTTTGCTGCGAAATTTATATAATGTCCTCTCCTTCTGCAGTAAAGCAGCAACGCAGTTTCCGTCCTTGTTGTTTTCAAAAAACGCCATTTATGGAACCGTTGTTGAAACCCTTTTAATGTCAGCAAGTGCAGGGTGCATCCTGAACCCTAAAACGTTGACATCCTTGACTCCTCCACGGTAACCCTAATTCTGCATCGACAGCCGCCATGCCGTTGTACGACCTTGTGGTGATGTTGAAAGCGAGAGCCCAACAACGAGAAATCGTGGACGTGCTTAAGACTGTGGCGCAGCGAGTTTATTCAGAGAAGGGAGTTGTAACAGATGTGAAGTCGTTCGGGAACATGGCTTTAGCATATGAAATCAAGAAGAGGGACGGCCGCCATAAGGAGGTGTGCCTTGCAGAAATGCCTGTTTTGAGTATTTATTGACTGACCCTTCACTTCTCCCCCTCTGTCTGCACCTTTATGTTCAAGCCCTTTATATTCTGATTTCTTGTCTGATGTTGTGTAGAAGTTTGGCTGCTAAATGTCTGATTCTTCGCCAATTTTTAATGCGACATAGAGATTTAGAGCTGCTGAGAGTCTGATTCTTCATCAAGCTTTAGTGAGACACAGGGATTTTCAAAGCTGCTGAATGTCGAATTCTTCGTCAAATTTAAATGAGACACAGAGATTTTAAAGCAGAGAAAAATTGTGCATGGAGGAGGGGTGCAGGGGCAGATGCTGCAGATGACTGTCATGGCGGCTCCCAGCTTTCCAAAAGACATGTTGTACCTCAACAAGGATGAGAGGCTTCTGCGGTGGACGGTGGTGCACAACTGCGGCACCAGGTGGCTAAGGGGAGAAAATACCAGAGAGGCACAGCAGCAGCCATTGGCTGCGTCTTCCCGGAGAGGCACACCATTCGGAGAGTCGCATATTTGAGGCCCTTTCGATGTATTATTCCTTTGCCTCCCCTCATACTTTGCACAGGGAGCTTCAGTTAGGAAGGGAGATGGAAGGGTCTCTGCAACCGCCACTGCTGTTTTGTTCATTGGCAATATCCATCTTTGAGTTGTGGATAGTGCTTTAGTGTTCACCCCCCTCCGCCCTCCTCTCTCTCTCTCACAAACTCTCTGTCTCCCCCCCCCCTCCTTGCCCCTATCCTTCCCTCCCTCCCTGCCTCCTTCCCTTTCACTCTCTTTCTCAGATCCTCACACTCATCGCTCGTTTCAACACGCCCTCCTCCCTCGGCTAAGCGGTCCATTTGTAGTCAAGGTCTTACATCAACTCAGAGTATAGGTGATAGTGCGAGAGGCGCTGAGCAAATGGCCATGTCTATTTGAGTCTTTAGGCCCAGGAAAAAAAGGTTAGTGGCTGCTGCTAATCCAACACTGAAGGGGCGTGAGCATAGCTCATGTTGTCATGATGAGCACTCCCACTGTGGCCGCCCTTGTTTTATTGCCATGATGTTTTGCTACTTTACCTTGGAAAGAACCACGAGTTAAACAGTTAGGTCCTGAAGGTCGATTAGCCGAGTGGAATTTTAGCAATTCTTAGGTAGTATCATTCGACGTGAAGCATTGAACTTATCAAAGTTTGACGAAGATTTTGCATAAGTGGCCTGGTGTGGCTATGGTCTACCTCTGTCTTTCCCAGACATGGTATGTGTGCTCGTTCAGGAAAGTAAAGTGGTTTCTAAGAACAAAGCGAACATCACGTTGGACTACGATTTATCCAAACATTGATGACTCCCTAGCACCCTCAACTAACATAGACAAGGCGGCCATCCCTTCACCACTAGGAAACCTTCAACACAATCTTGTCCCATGACGCATCCAGTGAACACACCACAAAGAAAGTCAGCGCATGTTACAGACCCCGAACCGTCCCATCCAACAGGTAATGACAGTTCCATACATAGAACCCAGGAGGCTATAGATCGTCAACGGAGAACACATAGACACAGAACCTGATCCCCAAGAAGCATTCTTTACCTTTGAAATGTTGAGAGAATCCTCAAAACATTTTTTTAATTCGAAAAATGAAGACATCCTCAAGAAGCGAACCTACAGCTGCTTGTTCTCAACCCTAATGCAGTTCAAGCTCACGGTAGCAGAGGGGAGAGAGAGAGCATGCTGCACAGAATGCCGTCTCCCCCCTCTCTCTCACTCCCTCCCTCCCACAAGGAGGGGCCGCTCAGTTCACTCCGCGGAAGCAATGTTCATTCTCTCGCTCACTTGCTTGGGTCCACCAATTCTGCGGGTTCTGAAACCACCATAGAAATTCACCAAACAGGAGGTCTCGCATTGGAACGGGAACAATCAAACTGTCTTAAGACACTTTTAATAATTTTTAAGATCAACTTTACGGATTTATCTTTGCTGCAGAGCAGAAACAAATATCTCTCTTCAAGACAAACCTACACTGCACATATTACCGCTTCTGAATTACTCACGCTCTTGAAAATTCAATTGGTATTCGTTGGTTCGTCACAATGAGGTAGAGCACATGGTATGATGCAGCAATCGAGATACAACATTTCACATGATGCTGAGATACATCACATAACATGATGTAGGATGAACGATGTGATGTTGAGAGGGGCAGCTAACCATCATCCTCATCTTCATCATCTTCTGGGAGGCCGCCATCCGTGTCCCCAAGGCCAAATTTCTGCAACCCAGCAACAATGAGAGTGAGAGGGGGGAGAAAGAGAGAGAGAGAGAGAGAGAGAGAGAGAGAGAGAGAGAGAGAGAGAGAGAGAGAGAGAGAGAGAGAGAGAGAGAGAAAGAGAGAGAGAGAGAGAGAGAGAGAGAGAGAGAGAGAGAGAGAGAGAGAGAGAGAGAGAGAGAGAGAGAGAGAGAGAGAGAGAGAGAGAGAGAGAGAGAGAGAGAGAGAGAGAGAGAGAGAGAGAGAGAGAGAGAGAGAGAGAGAGAGAGAGAGAGAGAGAGAGAGAGAGAGAGAAAGAGAGAGAGAGAGAGACACAAGAGACAGAGAGAGAGGGAGAGAGAGAGAGAGAGAGAGATTCACTTCGAGATTGCTTTATTTGAGATGGGAAATCTAGATTGGAATCAATTAGTGCTTGCTTACATCATCATTGAAGAAACTACACAACAACAACCTCACTACAAGCAGACCAAGAAACAAAGGAGGAAAAAAAAAGAGGGACTGCTCCGCTTACCGAAAAGTCATTCATAGCGCTGAGGTCGAAGTTGCCCACTGAAAACGGCAAAACAGCAAATATCAGCACATCAATAAGCTTATTAAGGAAGAGCTTTTAGGGTTGAGCCTACGACCTAAACACATTCTGCACATTCTGAATGCCTCCTGAGATAACATCGACAGCAGCAATCACTACCACTAACCCTAAAGTTCAAAGAAACCCAAATCAGTCGATACTAAACGAATGCCTCTAATTATAAAAGAGTAAACCGAGCCACCATGGTCCTTTCCCTGTGTTCGTTTCACTAGAAAAACCAATAAAAGAAAAGAAAACTTGCAAATGAGCAAATTTACTCACTGCCTGTATCTTCCTTTTCCGGCTCCTCGTCCTCATCCACCCACTTGTTCCAATCCACCTTCACATAAGGAGGGGGCTTTCCCTCCGCCTTCAGCAGCCGCTTCCACCACTCCTTCTCCTTCTTCGCCAATACACAAAATGTGTGACGCAGACCGACGCTCATTTTGCTACTCTGCAAAGCCCAGGAAAGTTTAAAAACAACGTAAGAAGGTTTTTTTTTCTCCCGCTCTTCGGTTCTTTTTGCAAAGGCAATACTCGGTGGTTCAACCACTCCTTCGGAAACAGCAAAAGCAGGAATGCTCTCACAGACACAAGACACTCTTATTTTCGGACCGCATAAATAACAGAGAAATTCTGCCATGTATATGCGACATCATCAAACCATCAACCAATTTCTTCATCTCAGAACGACAAACCCTAAGGCTAATCCAATATATCGCGCACCCATAGCCAGAAGTCAAGACCCTTTAACCTCCAAACTTTTACTTCCCCTCTAAACACAAGAACAGTTCTTCAAAACAGCTTACAGCTACATATCATTACATACATAAACAGCGCTTCGACATCTATACAACTACAAAAACACAAACATCATTCCTCCCGTAAGAGCTTCCCACTAGACTTCACTTTACAAACCAAGCAGCTCTCTCTCTCTCTCTCTCTCTCTCTCTCTCTCTCTCTCTCTTCCATACTCTCTACTTCACCTCCCCAGCATGAAGATAATTCTTTGTTTGACAACTTACATCTACATCGATGGGTCCAAACAACTCGAGTTCCACTGCATAAGGAATGTTCTCCGGCCCGCTCGCTGCTGAATAGGAGAATGTTCCCTCCGGCGTCACATTCACCTTCGTATCTTTTGCATCTGGGAGCTCAACCGTCAGATATATTTTTTCCGACCGTTGGGCCCAAACAATCTCCGGGTGTCGGCTGGAACACAAACGAAGCACCGAAAAATACAAAAAAATGTTCCAAAGTATTAGCTTATTCTCCCGATGAGTTTGAAAAAAGGAGTTTCTAATTCATAACCTGATCTAGGCATGTCCATACAAAACCCTAAAAAGCTGCATCAATGTGCCTCTCCATCAAAGGTCAAACAGAGGAGGCTCCTTCACTATTCTGATAGTTGAATTGCATTCGCATAATGCTGCATCTCATTCTCTACGTTCTCATTTCCCTATCCAGAGAGGAATGCAAATTAACCATGCAGCTGCAAATAGCTCTCAGAAAATAAACCATGTTCAATGTTTGGCAGAAGCAGTGGGAGAGGCAAGGTAGGCGAGAGATAAGTGAGAGGTGAAGAGAGGGAGAGGTAAGAAAAGAGAAAGAGAGGGAGGGAAATGGAGGAAGAAGAGAGCTAGCAGGAGCGAGAGGGAGAGAGAGATGGAGGAAGAAAAAGGGAGAGAGAGCAGCAAAGAACAAGAATCTTCATGAGAGGAAGAAGAAGAAGGCAGAAGGGAAAACAGAAAAACAGGAGCAGGATGGCGAACAGAGGGTAGAAGACGAGGAGGAGGAGAGAGGAGCAGCCATGCTGGGCCATGATCTTGAATTACCTCATGTCTCTGCTGCGTCTCCAACCACTCCCTCAAGCTCAACCCTAATGTCTGAACCGCAACCGAGATCCAAAAGCGCCAACAAGGCCGCAACAAAATATGAAATGCCTTTCGGGAGACAGCAGCTTATTAAGCAGGTGCAGTCTCAGACGTTCTCTGGAGAAGAAAGAGAGGGAGAGAAAATTCAGTAGAGAGAAAGACAGCGACGAGCGAGAGAGTGATAAAGAGAGAGTGGAAGAGAAGCTAAAGCAGCGACTCTCGCAGGGCCTGCGAAGAAGAGGCCGCGTCTTAGAAGGTTCTAGACTCTGTTGGCGCCGGACGCTGTACGGACAGAGGGCTGCAGCCATGCATGCATAGTCATAGTCATAGTCACAGTACAACTTTTGCTAAGAGGTTCGGTCCATGGCTGTTAGGGAACAAGAACCACATTCGTCACGATTTAGTAGCCACTACATGCAACATGTCACGCAAGCATGCATGTGATGGCATGGACCAATGACGATGTGGGATCTGTGGAATCGAATGGAAGTGAAGTCGAAAAACAGGATGTCCGAGTTGTTGTTTTTGTTGTTGTTGTTGTTGTAAAGGAATAGTGTGAAGCAAAGGGACTAGAGGTCCTAAGATTGTTAAACAAGACTTTGTCGTGCTACCGTTTGGTGGTTCAGTCCATGCGCAATTAACACTCTGCATTTGGCTCACAACTTAACATCGCAGAGTGGTCGGTTGTACGGTCCTCATCTCCGCCCCCTCTAAAGCACGCGTGGTTCTTTCGGCTCTCAAGAACACCAAGTGGATATGAAACTTTCAAAGCCCCCTCCCCCCCCCCCCAACTCACCTGGTAGGGAAAGAGTGGGGGAGAGTCCGAGGGACAGGAGGGAGGGCGGGATGGAGAGAAGGAAGAGAGCGAGAGACAGGGCGAGACGGGCGAAAGAGGGGGAGACACCAAAGGGGATGTAGAGAAGGAGAGAGAGGAAGCCAACTAGAGAGGGGAAGGAGGGAGAGTGGAAGAGAAAGAAGAAGACACCGAGGGAGAGAGTGAGGGAGACAGAGGGAGTGGAGGGAGGTAAGACATCAAGGGAGAGGAGCGTGGGAGACACTAAGGGAGAGAGGGATAGAAGGAGAGGGGAGAGGGCGAAACACTGAGCGAGAAGAGGGAGGGCGAGAGGGAGAGGGAAGTGGGAGACGGAGACGGAGATACTGAGGGAGAGAGAGGGAGAGATAGAGGGGGAGGAAGCAAGGTAGAGAGGGCGAGAGAAAGGTGGAGATAGAGCAGAGAGAGGGGGAAGACAAGCAAAACCACACACACTTTTGCTCTTTATTTTACTTTGACTAAATCAAAGCGCTTAGCCGTGCGATGGCCCCAAGGACTTCCCCCCCCTTCCCCCCCCCTCCCTCCCTCCCTCCCTCTCCCTCCCTCCCTCCCTCCCCTCTGCCGCTGCTCTCCCCTGCTCCCTCTCCCTCTCCCTCTCCCTCTCCGGGCAGTCTCTCCGACACTGCCTGCGCGCAAGCAGGCAGAGGAAGAGCAGATGGTGGCTCAGCATCGCCATCGCCGCGTAGCCCTTCCACCACCGAGAGGCGCTCACAAGGAGGAGCTGGGAGACCTGCAGGAGGAGGGCCCCCCTCAGAAAGGACAAGAATAAAGGGAGGGACGAGGGAGAGAGGGCGAGAGAGAGAGAGAGAGGAGAGAGGGAGGGGGAGAGAGAGAGAGAGGGGGGAGAGAGAGAGAGAGAGAGA
>CM074810.1:3365711-3370083 GCA_037447605.1 Zygnema circumcarinatum | reverse complement strand
AGAGAGAGAGAGAGAGAGAGAGAGAGAGAGAGAGAGAGAGAGACTGGGGGAGGGGGGGAGAGAAGGAGAGGCAGGGAGAGGGAGAGAGAGGGAGAAAGAGGGAGAGAGAGAGAGAGAGGGAGAGAGACAGAGAGAAAGAGAGAGAGAGAGGGAGAGAGAGAGAGAAAGAAGAGAGAGAATCATGTCCAGGTATGCCATCTCCTTCCTCCATTCCTCTCTGCACTTCCTTGGCTCTTCTCCTCTGTCCACTCTGCACTCCCTCCTCTCCTCTCATCCGCTCTTCTCTGTATTCCCTTCTCTCCTTTTCCTCTCTCCTCGCTCACTCCCTCCTCTGCTCTTCCCCTCCTCTCCCTCACTCCCTTCTCTCCTCTCTCCACTCTCTTCTCTCTTCTCTCCCTCCTCGCTCCCTATCCTCTCTCCACTCCCTTCTCCCCCCCATGTGAAGCAACAACGAATGCGCGCAGCCACACGTGTGAGCCCACTCACCGCCACACAGAGCTGCACAGCAATGAGCCAATTGTGGGCCAACAGAGGCTCGTCCTTCAACACCTGCAGAGGCATAAGTCCTAACTGAATTAATCGATAGACATCATAACTGAATTTCGTAAGTGAACTTCATAAACTTCATAGCTTCATCGTCATATCTCCGTTATAGCTGCCACGAATCTGGAAGTCTAGGTAGGGCGTAAGCAGCTTCCTTTGGAAACAGCAACCTTAAAAAACCCAAATCAACATCGACACTGAAACTGAAACTGAACCTGAACCTGAAATTGAACCTGAAACTGAAACTGAAACTGAAACTGAAGCAGGCTTACATAGAAAAGGAAGGTAGGCAGCGAGGAGGGCTGTGCCAGCGTGGCAGGTCTGAGTGCCACGTAGAGCCTCCCTGCATGCTGGACCACCGACCCCTCCTGAAAGGGCGCCAGCTGGCGGCTCCATACAGGCACCTCCCTGCTCCAAAACCCAAATCCAAAAAAAATAAAAATAAATAAATAAATAAACCCAAATCAAACAAAATTTTCCCCAAATAGTGAGTCGATGGGCACAAAAGAGGATAAGAGTTTGAGTTCAGCCAGACTTCTCCATCTCTCTCTCCCCTCCCCCCCTCCCCCTCCCTCCCTCCCTCCCCCCATCCCCCTCCCCCTCCCCCTCCCCTTCTCCCCCTCCCCCTCCTCCCCCTCCCCCTCCTCCCTCCTCCCCCTCCCCCTCCCCCTCCCCCTCCCCCCTCCTCCCTCCTCCCCCCTCCCCCTCCTCCCCCTCCCCCTCCCTCCTCCCCCTCCCCCTCCTCCCCTCTCCCCCTCTCCCCCTCCCGCCCTCACACCCTCCCCCCCTCCCCCCCTCCCCCCCTCCCCCTCCCCCTCCCTCCCTCCCCTCCCTCCCTCCCTCCCTCCCCTCCCTCCCCTCCCCTCCCTCCTCCCTCTCTCTCTCTCTCTCTCTCGGCTCAATTCAGGTTCAACTTCCGGTTTTTGATTTTTCTACTCACATTGGAGGCTTTTCTTTGGGGCGGCCCACTGCCAACCAGCAGCCGAGCTGTTCCGCCATATGGCGAAAAAACCCTCCTCTCACTCCAAGCTCTTGTAAAATCTCCAGAACTGTTGTACCGACCAAAGCATATCTGCCGACAAACCAAGTTTTCCCACTTATAGCTACAAAAAGACTTGGATTTTGGGTTTTGAAATGTTCGCACATAGGGTAGTTGAGGTTGTGGGACTCAGGGATAGAAGGGTTTTGGATGATTTTTTGGGGGTTGTCAGAGGGGTAAGGGTGATGTGAACTCACCCGAAAACAGAGGAGCATGCGGCGAAGTTGTAGTACAAGTGTTGGTGCTGCATGCGGAATTTTACGGTTAGGAAAAGAACAAGAAAGGGAAAAGAAAGAGAGGACGAAAAGGATGAATCTTTCTAACCACCGGTTCCTTTTTTTAAGAAGAAAAATGAAAGCGAAAAAAAGAGGGAAACATCACGCTTGTAAGCTCAATCTTGCAACAAGCAACCCTTCCCAGCCACCTTAGAAAAGATGAGCAATAGTAAAGGTCTTACTTTGAGAGTCTTAAGAGGGAGAACTCCCACTAGATAAGCGCTCAATATGGACTCAAGGAGGATATCCTTCAGTATTAGAGCAGGCTGATCTCTGATGCCATTGGCCCAATTCTGAGCCTCTTCATTGGTCCACGTGTTCCCTCCCAACCCCTCCCCTGCTTGCGCATTGCCCCCTCCTTTCCCCCCTCCCCCATAGCCCTGCTGCTGCCGTTCTATGCTTCCGTTGGAATTCGAATTCCCTAAATGTGACCCACTTCCTATTTTCTTTATTGGTCCGACCTGGACAGGTGGTCTGAGAGGTGTTCTCGCTGTCCAAATTCTATGTCTTATTCGCGCTGCCCACCACCAATAGAGAAGGGACCTGCACGAGCCAATGGGAGGGTCATGTAACAGAACTGAACGGAACAGCATAGAACTGTACTGAACGAACTGAACTAAACTGAACTGAGGACTGAACTGATTAACTTGACCTGGCCAGGAGGTACAGTCAGAGCCATCCATGTATCAAAAATGAGGCAAAGGACCAAGAAAAACAAGAACAGATGATTAAGAACAGATAGTTAACAGATGGTTAAGAAGGGTTTGATTTACAGCCTAAGGTTGAAAGAATTTGAGGTTTTTGAGGTTCAGATTTTGAAAGGTTTAGGCAGTGGTTGCAGCTTACGGGACGATAAGGAACAGAAGGGATGGCCAGGGAAGAATGCGTGCCAAGTGGACAGACAAGTACAGGGCTGTGCAGCCCAAAAAAATAACCTGCCCCATCCATGTTTTCCATCACATAGAGTTCTGCATTTGATCTCTGTATCCGAAGCTTAGCAAGGAATAGAGCAACATTCAAGCAAGAATCTCTCTTTAGAATAGATTATGGTGAAAAAGTAAGACAGGATATAAGTTGGATTCGAAAACCTACAAGGAGATGATCAGAAGTTGTAAACTCCCGTTGAGGGGGCACCGCTACCTCCAACCCACCATTCAAATTTCCCCCTAAAGCTGCAGCTTGAGCAGCAACTTCCCTTCTTCTCCGAACATTACTTCCTCCCCGCCTTAAATAGCATCTCACAACGTTTCGTAAAAGGCCCAAAAGCACAAGAAGAAGCTGCCAGGAACAACATCAAAAAAAATAGTCAAGATGAGGAACGCTCAGACAATGTTGATATAGACATTGAAATTTCACACAATGTCAACTCACATGAAAGAAGGCATCGGTAAAGAATCACAAGGACAGGTTCGGGGTCTAAAGTCTAACGATAGAATGTCATCAATTCCTATTGGCACAGTGATAGCCTTGTACTTCATACATTGTCAAAGCAAAACAATCAAAATCAGAGCTTTGAATTGTGTAAATGCATGGGTAACTTTGGCCCTATGAACTGAAGAATTGCTATGCATGAATATGCACACTTTTTCATTTTCATGAATTTTCAGATATCCTGACAAGGCAAGTTCCTTACTGGAAGGAAGCGGCAGGAGAAGGCGAGTGGGAGGGTGTGAAAAGAAGAGAGAAAGGACAGCAGCGATGGATGGCTAGAAAGGGAGTCAGACTGCAAGAAATATTGAGAGAGAGAGCGAGAGGAGAGGGACAGTTGAAGGCCAAGAAGGCCAAAATCAAATACTCTGCAGACTCTGATCTGGCTACATAGTTGGACTGGGTAAGAATTTCTTTAGAAGCTACAAGCACACAGATTTCGTCAACGGAACCACCGCAGCATTTTGATTTCTACAAAATTTGCAAGTAAAGCCCACATGCTTCTCTCCATACTCAACGCCCCCTCCTTAGATCCTTTCCCATCTCCCTTGATAAACTTCTTTTTCCAAAATTGTGTTCTCCTACAGCTCTCAAACTAATTGCACAGAAATTTAGTATCATGCTTTTGGGCGGCGCTCAAGTACTGTAAGGTTAATCCTAACCCCATACCAACAACTGCTACTGAGGCTGGTGAATTTGGTTGCAAGAAAAATGCAAAATTTGGAAACCTCTTCACATGCAGGGAGTTCCGGGTTTGATCAGAGAGTTCCAACACTGTCCTTAACCTACTTTAGCCTTAACCCTAACCCTAATTCCCATCATACCCTTCAACCCCAGCCCTGACCTCACACCGCTCATAAGCCCCGGGAGCCCTATGAGTACCCTGTCCCAGCCCCAAAGCTCACCCCGAACCCTACTTGTAAACCTAACCTTAAAGCTAACCCTAACCATAATTTGAACTCTAACACCGAAATCACATTCAAACCCAGCCCCTTCCAACCCCTCCAATGACCCAAAGTGCTACGCCATCCCTCCTTTCACCCTCACCCTAACCCAAACCCTAAATCTGAACCCTCACCCTGACCAT
>CM074810.1:3350711-3360711 GCA_037447605.1 Zygnema circumcarinatum | reverse complement strand
GAGAGAGAGAGAGAGAGAGAGAGAGAGAGAGAGAGAGAGAGAGAGAGAGAGAGAGAGAGAGAGAGAGAGAGAAAGAGAGAGAGAGGAGGGGGGAGAAGAGGGTCAGGGAGGGAGAGTGGGAGAGAGAGAGAGAGAGAGAGAGAGAGAGAGAGAGAGAGAGAGAGAGAGAGAGAGAGAGAGAGAGAGAGAGAGAGAGAGAGAGAGAGAGAGAGAGAGAGAGAGAGAGAGAGAGAGAGAGAGAGAGAGAGAGAGAGAGAGAGAGAGAGAGAGAGAGAGAGAGAGAGAGAGAGAGAGAGAGAGAGAGAGAGAGAGAGAGAGAGAGAGAGAGAGAGAGAGAGAGAGAGAGAGAGAGAGAGGGAGAGAGAGGGAGAGAGAGAGAGAGAGCTTAGAGCGAGAGCAGAGAGGAGAGAGAGAGAGAGAGAGAGAGAGAGAGAGAGAGAGAGAGAGAGAGAGAGAGAGAGAGAGAGAGAGAGAGAGAGAGAGAGAGAGAGAGAGAGAGAGAGAGAGAGAGAGAGAGAGAGAGAGAGAGAGAGAGAGAGAGAGAGAGAGAGAGAGAGAGAGAGAGAGAGAGAGAGAGAGAGAGAGAGAGAGAGAGAGAGAGAGAGAGAGAGGAGAGAGAGAGAGAGAGAGAGAGAGAGAGAGAGAGAGAGGAGAGAGAGAGGAGCATCCACGCTTACTCGATCTTGGTGGGGCCGTAGCGGATGGTGTAGCGGTGGAAGTCTTTGGAGCAGTCGTAGCCGAGGTCGAGGAAGTATTCGTTCCCCCCCACCCCGTTGACGTAGTAGTTGAGCTGCACGCTGCGCTTGTCCTTGCCCAGCCACTCGAAGTCAATCTCGTCCTGCACGGGCTGCCCGTCCACCTGGTACCCCTCCTTGGAGGACAGCTGCACGTCCCGCACGTGCCGCCCCTCTCTCACTCAGACACTCGGAAATACACATTCAACTTCAGAAATCACATTCACAAACGTTGGGGTTTCAGTTTAGGTTCGCATCATGTCTATTGATGGCGTCTTCAGACGACGCATGTCGGTCGGCAGACAAGGTTTGAATTTGAAGAAATGCAGATCAGGACTAAGGTGTAGATGCTTTCATTTCATTTGCAGAAACGCATGTATGAATGTGCGTATAAAGATGGGCTCACATAGAGAGAGGAGACGAGGCCGCTTGTGTCCCCCGCGGCGCATTTGAACATTCCTGTGAACTCTCCCGAGGGGTAGTAGCGAGTGCTGTGAAATCGTGGTCCTGAACAAGGAAGAGGAAGAGAGAGCTCCAAATCTTCAAAGTCAGTGCTGTCCATGAGAATCACCAATCAAACTCTAAAAACGAAATTGATTTCTCCGCCAAAACCACAACAACAACAACAACAACTTGCCCCTCATCGCGTGGACTGTGTGAGACATAGAACGCGTACCGCAATCGTTGCAGCTTATATTGACGGAGTCGTCCCCCACCGAGACCCCCCCCAGGCCCCATAGCCCGCCGTCCACTCCAATGGGGTACATGCGCGTGTTGGGCAGCGCCGTGGGGAAGTTGGGGAGGGCGGAGAGGGGGGCGGCGTATACGAGGTCTTGGAAGTACGCGGTGAAGGTGCTGTCTTTGAGAGAGAGCTGCTGCGGCCACGTCACGCTTGACACCGACCGCGTGTGCAGCACGGAGAGGTACACGTGGAGGGCGGGGCTCGCAGCAGGGACGGGGCTGATGTCCCACATCGTCTTGTCGTAGATTTCCAGAACGTTGTTGTCGCTCTTCCACCTTCAGGGGGATACGGGAAACACTTTAGGGTTTCTAAATTTTGGCAGCAAGCAGAAAAAATCACTTGTTCTTGCTAAGGGGGAATGGGAAACTTTTTAGGGTTTCTAGGGTTGCCAGCAAGCATAGCAAATGACTTGGTCTTGTTCAGGGGGAATGGGAAACTTTTTAGGGTTTCTAAATTTTGCCAGCAAGCATAGATAATGACTTGGTCTTATTCAGGGGGAATGGGAAACGTTTTAGGGTTTCTAAATTTTGCCAGCAAGCATAGATAATGACTTGGTCTTATTCAGGGGGAATGGAAACGTTTTAGGGTTTCTAAATTTTGCCAGCAAGCATAGATAATGACTTGGTCTTATTCAGGGGGAATGGAAACGTTTTAGGGTTTCTAAATTTTGCCAGCAAGCATAGATAATGACTTGGTCTTGTTCAGGGGGAATGGGAAATGTTTCAGGGTTTCTAGGGTTGCCAGCAGGCATAGAAAATGACTTGGTCTTGTTCAGGGGGAATGGGAAACTTTTTAGGGTTTCTAAATTTTGCCAGCAAGCATAGAAAATGACTTGGTCCTGTTCAGAGGGAATGGGAAATTTTTTAGTGTTTCTAAATTTTGCCAGCAAGAGTAAACAAGGAGTTTAAGAAGTTTTTGCATTCGAGGAACATGAAAGTCCTCAGGAAGGTTTGGAGTGCAGCACGAGTTTGTGAGAGCATGCTTACAAGATGCGTTGAGGGGTCCAGTAGATGGTGTACACGTGGAAGTCCGCCGAGCAGTCATACTGAAGGTTGACGGCCATGTTCCAACCGTCGACGCCGTTGATCATGGTGTTGAGCAGCACGATGTTCCGATTTTGTCCCGGAAACTCCATGATGATTGAGTTGCGCTTCGAGTCGTCGGCGTTGGAAGAGAGCTGCATCATCACCCGCCGCCATGGTCAATACACAGACAGGAGCTGATCGCCTTGAAGAGCTTGGAAGAGCCTCAAACCAAGAAACTTCCAAAATAAATGAAATACAACAGATGAGGCTTTGAAGCAGCGCACATGCACATCCTACAATGCAGCCGTTCTGTGAAAAAAAAAAAGGGAGGGGAACAAGTGCTCACATAAAACGCTGTGTTGAGTCCCGAGGTGCTGTCTCCGGAGGGGCATTTCATGCGCACTGAAAACTTGCCGGAGGTGAAGGTGCCTGGAGACCGCAGCCGGGCACCTGTCCCGCCACCAGTAGCAGCAGCAGCAGCAGCAGCCACGTGTCAGCCTCCAGCACATGCCACATGTCAGGCATCAAGCTGCTCCAGGTCATGCCACGTGTGAGAAAGCAAGCTGTTTCAGGTCATGCCACGTGTCACACCTGAGTAGGTCGCCTTCCTGAAGGAGATGGCGTAGTCGTTGCCTGACGCCGCCACGTTCGCCGGATTGGAGTCCACCTGCATCCCGGTGAGAGGCGTGCCCGACTGCATCTCCGCCAGCGCGTTGGCGTTCGCCACCCTCAGAAGGCACGCGAGCGCCGACTCCAGCTGCGTGGAGGCCGCCGCCATGGCCTGGTCGAGCGCGCTCCCCTTGGTGCGCTGGCACTTGGAGAGGAAGTACTTGGCCCAGGCCGCCCGGTTGCGCGCCTTGGCCCACTTCTTGGCGGCGGCGTACTGGCGGCCAAAGTCGACGGCGGAGCGGGCGCGGGAGATGCGGCGCAGGCAGCCCGCGTTGGAGGCGGCCTTCGCCATGGCGGCCGCGAGGGAGGCGGCCGCGCGGGAGAAGGTCGCGCCGACGTCGCCCGTGCACGCCAGGGAGAGCGACGCGGCGGCGTCCTGCAGGACCTCCACGTCGGACTTCGCGTCGGATGCCACCTCGGCGTCCTCCTCGAACGGGACAAAGTCGGGGGCCACGCTGGCGTCCAGGTCGGACAGTGGGTACTCGTCGTCAGAGTCGGCATCCACGTCGGACGGGAGGGAGGAGTCCTCGTGGTTGGCCACGTCAGCCGCGGTTTCGGAGGGCAGGAAGGCGGATCCCGACGACTCCTCCACGTCATCTGACGATTCAGGCACCACGTCAGCGGTTACTTCAGGATCCACGTCATCTGACGCTTCAGGTGCCACGTCATCGGTTACTTCAGGATCCACGTCATTGGACGCTTCAGGCGCCACGTCAGTGGTTTCTTCAGGATCCACGTCATCCGACGCTTCGGGTGCCACGTCAATGGACTCGTCACCGGCCACGTCAGATCCAGTGTCCACGTCAGCCTCCTTACGTTCCTCCGATGCTACAGGCGAGTCCACTTCCGGTGCCACGTCTGCGTGCACGTCAGCGGCCACGTCGGACTGCGCGGCGGCCGCGAAGGCCTCAGCGAGCGCGCGGCTGCGGTCGGCGGAGAGGCGCGCGGAGGGCTCCACGAGGGCCTTGCGCCCGCCAGCGGGGGAGGGGGAGCGGGAGAGGGGGAGGGCCCGCGCGGGGAGGAGGGAGGCCGCGCGCCGCAGCACGCTCAGCACGCTCGCCGCCATGGCCGGCGCGCCATGGGAGCTCGCGCTGCTGCCCGGAACGCTCGCTTCAAGGCCCGCCTCTGAGGCTGCGAGGGGCTGGAGGGCGGCAAGGAGGCAGAGAAGAGCGCCCACGCAGAGAAGGACGCCCGTTCGAGCCATGGCGGGGGACAGAGAGAGGCGGAGGCGAGGAGACAAGGCAGAGGGAGGAGGGAGAGGGAGAGGGAGAAGAGGCAGTGGGAGGCAGCGGCGGCCCTGAGAGAGAGTGCGCAGCGCGCGGGTCCTTTGACGGCGCGGCCGCGAGCCGCCGTGGCAGGCCGCGCGCTGGGCCCAATGGCGCGCCGCCACGTGCCCGCCACCGCGCCGCCGCGCGCCACGACGGACCGCTGGGCGCCGGCGCCGACACCGCGCAAGCAGTACGGACGGGCGGTACGAAGCCATGATTGCTCAGGACAGTGGACCGTACGGCTCCTTGCGGGATGTACGGCGGAGTGCGCCCCGCGGTCGTCCCACTGTCGCGTTGTGGCGGCTCTTGCGAGTGATTGCATCCACCCATGCATGAATGCATGCATGCATGCATGGCAAATCACATGAGATCCGCTTTGCTGCTGGGAGGCCCTAGAAGCAAAGTCCCGCTCGTAGCCTTTTTTTTTTCAATTTCGACGGACCATTTCTGGTTGGCTTACTAGTTAGGCACTATGTCTTGTGTGTGCAATTAATGGCATCCCCACCAATGCAGATAGATGCCAATTCAACTAAATTGCGAACAAGCGGGCGTGCTGGATGTATTCGAAAAGAGAGGCAACGTGAGTCTGGACCCATCTATGCATGCACCTCAAAGCCGTCGGCACCGACATAAAGACAACAATAGGGAGGGCTAGACTTTGACCATGGCCGTACTAAAATCCCGAAGTTAGGATACTAAAAGTCAGTGTTTCGTATAGGAATTCCGGTTCAGGATCCCCGGCTCAGCCGTAAGCAGCCGTACCGAAATGCGTACTTAGCTAGTGCTAAAATTCGCCAAGCAGACTTACTTAATTGATTTGGCCATGGCCAATGTCCGAAGCCCCCAAATGCCCTTCTTCAGAACTTCGGATGCACCCGTCTGTCGGTTTGGAATACCGTACACGTGCAAGGGGACTGGACAGTACAGTACAGTGGGGGGTCCTCTTATTTACCGCCCTAAGGAGTGCGTCCTCAAGAAATTCGCCCCGATTTTGCCGAAATTTTTGTGCGATAACCTTATGTTAGCCGTACTGTCCGTACTGTCCGTACTAGCTGTACTAGCCGTTACGAGCTTACGCAAAACTCACCTAATCTCCCCGCACGTGCCGCCGTAAGAGGCGCTCGCTCTTCTCCCCTTCTTCTTGGCTTCAACACGATACGATACGATACGATACAACCGATACTGTAATATCCGTACTAGCCATACTAGCTGTAGTACTGTAGCCGATACAGTACGATACGGTACGGTATGGTACGGTACGATACGTAAGGTCCAACGTGAACTCTAACATAATACCGCCCGTCTATTGGTAACACGAACCTTACATATGCAAAATCAGTTTTTTCGCCTCATATTGGCCAAAACCAGGGTGGTAAATATGAGGACCCCCTACTGTACTGCATCCGTCCATACGGTACGGACAACAGTAAAGCGTGGAGCGTGCCCCGCTGCCTCGCTGCGTAATGCAACGCATGCATGCATGCATTCACTCACGAGGAATAAGGATGTGGCATTGCCCTCACGATGGTGATGATGCCATCAAATGTACATGGACAACATCAGCAAGGAGAAGAACCACGAGGAACAGGCCACAAAGGACGTAAGCACAAAGGAAAGAAGCTAGGAGCAATAAGCTACGCCTATTCTCAACAGCGCAGCCCTAAAAATTGCCGCGAAGTTCACCCATGTGTGCAGCACATCGCGCGGAGGGAAGAAGCGGCGGACGGCCACCGACACGGTCACCAACAACCGCGGCTTCACGCCGAAGGAGCAGAGAAGCGAGGTTGGCAACACTAAGGGCGACGGAAATGCGATGTCGATAAGGAGTAGCAAGGATCGCCGGAGAAGGGCTTCCTTCCGGGGCTGTGCGCGCATCTCGAAGGAGCGATGGGCGCACGCACTAGCGAAGGAAGGAAGGCATCCAAACGGGCGTCGAGGCAACCAAAAAACTCAACAGCCATAGGAGCAAAGGTTGTCGGCCGCGTCACGGTGGGCATATGCACGCTCCTTGCCAAGGAGTAACACCCATGTGTGCCTGTGTGCATGCATGCATTCATGAATGGGTGGGTGCGATCCCTCGCACTTGCCGCCACAACGCGACAGAGGGACGGCCGCGGGGCGCACTCCGCCGTACAGCTCGGAAGGGGCCGTACGATCCTCTGTCGCGCGCAATCATGCGCCGTACATCCCATCCGTACCGCGCGCCGGGTGTCGGTGCCGTCGACCGGCGGTCCGTCGTGGCGTGCGGCGGCGCGGTGGCGGCCACGTGGCTGCGCGCCATTGGGCCCAGCGCGCGGTCCGCCACGGCGGCTCGCGGCCGCGCCGTCAAAGGGCCCTTGCGCTGCGCTCTCTCTCTCAGGGCCGCCGCTGCCTCCCTCTGCCTCCCCCTCTTCCTCTCCCTCTCCCTCTTCCTCTCCCTCTCCCTCTTCCTCTCCCTCTCCCTCTCCCTCTCCCTCTCCCTCTCCTACCTCTCCTTGTCTCCTCGCCACTCTCTCCCTCTGCCTCTCTCTGTCCTCTCGCCATGGCTCGAACGGGCGTCCTTCTCTGCGCGGGCGCTCTTTTCTGCCTCCTTGCCACCCTCCAGCCTCTTGCAGCCTCAGAGGCGGGCCTTGAAGCGAGCGTTCCGGGCAGCAGCGCGAGCTCCCATGGCGCGCCGGCCATGGCGGCGAGCGTGCTGAGCGTGCTGCGGCGCGCGGCCTCCCTCCTCCCCGCGCGGGCCCTCCCCCTCTCCCCCTCCCCCTCCCCCGCCGGCGGGCGCAAGGCCCTCGCGGAGCCCTCCGCGCGCCTCTCCGCCGACCGCAGCCGCGCGCTCGCTGAGGCCTTCGCGGCCGCCGCGCAGTCCGACGTGGCCGCTGACGTGCACGCAGACGTGGCACCGGAAGTGGACTCGCCTGTAGCATCGGAGGAACGTAAGGAGGCTGACGTGGACACTGGATCTGACGTGGCCGGTGACGAGTCCATTGACTTGTCACCCGAAGCGTCGGATGACGTGGATCCTGAAGTAACCGCTGACGTGGTGCCTGAATCGTCAGATGACGTGGAGGAGTCGTCGGGATCCGCCTTCCTGCCCTCCGAAACCGCGGCTGACGTGGCCAACCACGAGGACTCCTCCCTCCCGTCCGACGTGGATGCCGACTCTGACGACGAGTACCCACTGTCCGACCTGGACGCCAGCGTGGCCCCCGACTTTGTCCCGTTCGAGGAGGACGCCGAGGTGGCATCCGACGCGAAGTCCGACGTGGAGGTCCTGCAGGACGCCGCCGCGTCGCTCTCCCTGGCGTGCACGGGCGACGTCGGCGCGACCTTCTCCCGCGCGGCCGCCTCCCTCGCGGCCGCCATGGCGAAGGCCGCCTCCAACGCGGGCTGCCTGCGCCGCATCTCCCGCGCCCGCTCCGCCGTCGACTTTGGCCGCCAGTACGCCGCCGCCAAGAAGTGGGCCAAGGCGCGCAACCGGGCGGCCTGGGCCAAGTACTTCCTCTCCAAGTGCCAGCGCACCAAGGGGAGCGCGCTCGACCAGGCCATGGCGGCGGCCTCCACGCAGCTGGAGTCGGCGCTCGCGTGCCTTCTGAGGGTGGCGAACGCCAACGCGCTGGCGGAGATGCAGTCGGGCACGCCTCTCACCGGGATGCAGGTGGACTCCAATCCGGCGAACGTGGCGGCGTCAGGCAACGACTACGCCATCTCCTTCAGGAAGGCGACCTACTCAGGTGTGACACGTGGCATGACCTGAAACAGCTTGCTTTCTCACACGTGGCATGACCTGGAGCAGCTTGATGCCTGACATGTGGCATGTGCTGGAGGCTGACACGTGGCTGCTGCTGCTGCTGCTGCTACTGGTGGCGGGACAAGGTGCCTGGTCGTCCATATTCACCTCTGGGCAAATTTTCAGTGCGCATGAAACGCCCCTCCGAGCAGCACCTCGGGACTCAACACAGCGTTTTATGTGAGCACTTGTTCCCCTCCCTTTTTTTTTTTCACAGAACGGCTGCATTGTAGGATGTGCATGTGCGCTGCTTCAAAGCCTCATCTGTTGTATTTCATTTATTTTGGAAGTTTCTTGGTTTGAGGCTCTTCCAAGCTCTTCAAGGCGATCAGCTCCTGTCTGTGTATTGACCATGGCGGCGGGTGATGATGCAGCTCTCTTCCAACGCCGACGACTCGAAGCGCAACTCAATCATCATGGAGTTTCCGGGACAAAATCGGAACATCGTGCTGCTCAACACCATGATCAACGGCGTCGACGGTTGGAACATGGCCGTCAACCTTCAGTATGACTGCTCGGCGGACTTCCACGTGTACACCATCTACTGGACCCCTCAACGCATCTTGTAAGCATGCTCTCACAAACTCGTGCTGCACTCCAAACCTTCCTGAGGACTTTCATGTTCCTCGAATGCAAAAACTTCTTAAACTCCTTGTTTACTCTTGCTGGCAAAATTTAGAAACACTAAAAAATTTCCCATTCCCTCTGAACAGGACCAAGTCATTTTCTATGCTTGCTGGCAAAATTTAGAAACCCTAAAAAGTTTCCCATTCCCCCTGAACAAGACCAAGTCATTTTCTATGCCTGCTGGCAACCCTAGAAACCCTGAAACATTTCCCATTCCCCCTGAACAAGACCAAGTCATTATCTATGCTTGCTGGCAAAATTTAGAAACCCTAAAACGTTTCCATTCCCCCTGAATAAGACCAAGTCATTATCTATGCTTGCTGGCAAAATTTAGAAACCCTAAAACGTTTCCCATTCCCCCTGAATAAGACCAAGTCATTATCTATGCTTGCTGGCAAAATTTAGAAACCCTAAAACGTTTCCCATTCCCCCTGAATAAGACCAAGTCATTATCTATGCTTGCTGGCAAAATTTAGAAACCCTAAAAAGTTTCCCATTCCCCCTGAACAAGACCAAGTCATTTGCTATGCTTGCTGGCAACCCTAGAAACCCTAAAAAGTTTCCCATTCCCCCTTAGCAAGAACAAGTGATTTTTTCTGCTTGCTGCCAAAATTTAGAAACCCTAAAGTGTTTCCCGTATCCCCCTGAAGGTGGAAGAGCGACAACAACGTTCTGGAAATCTACGACAAGACGATGTGGGACATCAGCCCCGTCCCTGCTGCGAGCCCCGCCCTCCACGTGTACCTCTCCGTGCTGCACACGCGGTCGGTGTCAAGCGTGACGTGGCCGCAGCAGCTCTCTCTCAAAGACAGCACCTTCACCGCGTACTTCCAAGACCTCGTATACGCCGCCCCCCTCTCCGCCCTCCCCAACTTCCCCACGGCGCTGCCCAACACGCGCATGTACCCCATTGGAGTGGACGGTGGGCTATGGGGCCTGGGGGGGTCTCGGCTGGGGACGACTCCGTCATATAAGCTGCAATGATTTGCGGTATGTGTTCTATGTCTCACACAGTCCACGCTATGAGCAGTTGTTATTGTTTATTGTCCTGGTTTTGTGGAGAAATCAATCTTTGTTTTTAGAGTTTGATTGTGATTCTCATGAACAGCACTGACTTTGAAGATTTGGAGCTTCTTCCTCTTCTTGTTCAGGATCACGATTTCACATATTGC
>CM074810.1:3308723-3330765 GCA_037447605.1 Zygnema circumcarinatum | reverse complement strand
TTTTGAAATCTGCCCGGCCGGGAAGGGGTGTTTGGATCCAAAAAAGGGGTGGAAATATCACTACCCAAAAAATATTCCACTTTACCAAACTCGGGTATCCACGTGTACACCTAATCTTGTCGAATCCGTACATAAATACAAAATTTACCGACATTTTTTAGTTGTGCTCACTCAGTATCTGCCACGTGGACGCCACGCGGCAGGCTCCCAGCGACCTGACGCTGATTGGCCACCGACATTGTAGATGCGCTCCACGCACTCAGGTCCAAATCTCACATAACCGACAAAGAAAAAATCTATGTGGCAGCGCCCGATAGGCCATCCCATTGGCCCGTTAAACACTAGGGGGCGGGTCGCCACTGGACGGTCGAAGTTACTCGTCAACCAATCACGATATGCCACGTCATCACACATGCTGACGTGGTTGGATGTGATTGGTCCAGCTACGAATGAATGGGGCCAATGAAGACCCGTCCTGGCAAGGTTGGTCCGTACGTTTGTACTTTCCGTACGTTATGTACGAATGTGTACACAACGTACGGAACGCGCGTCCCGCGGCGGCGCGGGGTGGCTTTCCTCCGAGCGGGGCCGCCCGCCCCTCGCGGCGCGCCACGTGGCGCCCTCGCTGATGCCCGCGGCGGGAAGTCGGGAAGTCCGCAGAGGTCGCCGGGAGGCTCTTAGGGGGCGGAGGGAGGGAGGGAGGGAGGGAGGGAGATAGAGAGGGAGAGAGAGAGAGAGAGGAGAGAGAGAGAGGGAGGAAAGAGAGAGAGGGGGAGAGAGATAGAGGGAGAGCGAGAGAGGGGGAGAGGGAAGAGAGAAGGGAGGGAGAGAGTGAGAAGTGGGGGGTCAAGGTAGCGGGATTGTAGAGGGGGGCTTGGAGAGTGACAGTAAGATTCGCGATGCCACTGAATATGCGCAAATTGGGTGCACCCATCGCCAGTCTATGACATCACTGAGGTCATTTGTGACGTCATCATCGGAAGTTGCAAACAAGCCTGCAGCCTTCCTTCCCTGCTTCAATCCTTCAGATCTCGCTGCGGGGGGTGACGGGGGGCAGCCATGGCTCCGCAGTCCGCCACGCAGCGGGGGGGGGGCGATAGACACAGCCCAGTGCACGTAGGGAGAAGCCACGTGGCAGGCTCTCACGGGCTGGTGGTGGAGGCGGCCAATAAGAAGCGGCGGCGGCCGGAAAGGGCGGCGTTCCGCGTGGAGACTTTTGGGGAGGCGGGGAACCCGCGGGACTATGAGGGGCCCTTCCGGGACAATGTGCGCGCCTTTTTGGAGGAGTACGGGGAGAAGGAGAGGTACTCATCTCTCTCTCTCTCTCTCTCTCTCTCTCTGTGTCTGTCCCCCTATCTCTCCAACCCTCTCGCTCTCGTTCCCCCTCTCACTCCCTCCCTCCCTCCCTCTGCTCTTCCCTTTTGGTATCTGTCACTCTCTCTCCTCTCTCGGACCTCAAACTGTCCTCTGTCCGATCTCCTTCTCTGTTTATCCTCTCCTTCTATCCGTTCCACTCACCTTCTGTCCTTCGCTTTCACTCCTATTTCCTCCTCCCTCGCCCTCTACATCGTCAGTCTGAGCAGATTGGAGAGAGGGGAGAAAAAGAGAGTGGGAGCAAGGAGTATTGCAGAGAGAGGGGGGGTGGAGTGGGAGATGGGGGTAGAGAGGGAGAGACGGGTGGTAAGGAAGGAGTGACGAGCATGGCACCAGAATTACGGGGAAAGGGCTTGACAAAGTGGGCGAAGTTATTCCAGTACTGGAATCTCCTGCAAATGCTGTTCGAAATACCTTCGAGAGTAGCTCCCTGATATCCTATAATATCATATCGTGTGGAATGCATGTGACCCCCTTGACGAGGCACCTCGAGATGGGTCCATGGGGGGGTCATGGGGAGGCAGCAGGCATACTTTGAGGGGCAATGAATGCGATATTGAACATGTATGCTTGATGGGTGCATGTGATTCACGTCCAGCCATAGGTGGAGTATTAGCCCCACCATATAATCAGCTGTAGTGTACTGTAAGAGACAGTGTGACCGATTAATTTTTCCATTCAGGGGAGGGGGAAGGGGAGGATGGGGGGAGAGTGGGGTGGCTTCAAACATCATTGAAGCTTTGACCAATTTACAGTGCACGCTTAGGATCACAATTCATCATGGTTTAATCCTGCCTCCACAATACAATAGATGCATCGGAATCTATCCCTATCCTTAGTTCTAGTCAGGTTTTTCCCTGCCTGCTTCCTGCTGAAGCCATTGGTCGATCGCTCGCAATCACGATGCATATTCATGTCAGTTTCACGGCTCCTGGAAGCCACTCAAGTAGCCATCATGTCCCCTGCTAAATTCGCATGAGTCTGTTGAATATAACGGGAGATGTCACACCTTGCTGTTGAACTGCAAAACCAACAAGGAGAGGCCTAGATCCGTT
Source organism: Zygnema circumcarinatum (assembly GCA_037447605.1). Lineage (NCBI taxonomy): Eukaryota > Viridiplantae > Streptophyta > Zygnematophyceae > Zygnematales > Zygnemataceae > Zygnema > Zygnema circumcarinatum. The sequence goes on along the minus strand of CM074810.1, from coordinate 3,328,336 downwards.
GACCAACATAGAAACGCACTCTCTTACGTTTTGAAACTGTTGAACAAGGGAAGCTATGAAATTATTGCTAACTAAAATGAGGAGGATGAGGAGGGTATGCAGTGTGGACGGGCTGCCGGCATGGAGCATTCTGGTGGAGAATAGCCAAGGGGTGCGATTTCCGCTCCTTGTTTTGGAGGAGGTGGCAGGGGGGAGGTCTTGGGCTCACTGCGACCACTGCCGATGCATCGGTAGGTTTGTTCTCTCTTCTCCCCCCCACTCTCTCTCTCTCCCTCTCTCTCTCTCTCTCTCTCTCTCTCGCTCTGTCTCCTCTATCTCTCTTGTTGGGTATCGTCTACTTCCCATTGCTCCTGTCACTCACCCTCCCTCTGTTGCCGCGTTCTTCTTTACCTTCCTCTGTTTTGTTCCTTTGCAATAAGCACTGTAAGTCATGGGAAGTGTGCATGCGATGGACTCATGTCTCCAGAGCATTCTTTTCACATGTTTTGCTTTTGCTTTTGCTTTTGTTCCATCTTTCTGAGGCAGGATGGAGCCACCACCCAGTCTCCACCCGCCGCTACCACTTTGTGGTGCCTGCGGGAGAGCACGAGGAAAGCTCTCCGGGATTAGGGAAGGGCCGGAAGAAGGTGAGGCATCATCCTATAACATACGCTTCTTTGCCTCCTTCCATGATTCAGAATCAGACTTTTCAGCTCACTTCTCCGCTGGGAATGCGCTCTTTTGTGGATCTATGTCGTCAACTCTCCATGCACTGTTCTTGGCGATTTGTGCATGGAAGTTGGACCTTTGATGCTCGATCTTTGGTCCTTGGCTCGATGTTTGATGCTGTCGCATTCTCTCTCTCTCTCTCGCTCTCTCTGCCACTCTCTCTCTCTCACTCTCCCTCTAACCCCTTGTGTATGAAGGTGAAGCTCTGTTAAAACAAACTCACCTTTACATTTTACCTCCTCCCCTGCCTTTTCCTGTTGTCATTAGCTCCGCCCTTTGACATCCCTGGTTGGAACCATCCCTTCCGTCCATTCTAAACAATGAATACCATCTCTTAAACCAAACCCTCCCAAGAAGAGATATCAAAGAAGTAAGCAGACTCATCCAAATAGTAGTGCACAGAGAGAGAGAGAGAGAAAGAGAGAGAGAGAGAGAGAGAGAGAGAGAGAGAGAGAGAGAGAGAGAGAAAGAGAGAGACGAAGAGTAGAGGAGTGGAAGGAAAGGACCTCAGTGCCCTGCTTGATGCTGTCTGCCTGTCCCCATGGCCATGGCCCCTTATGCCCCTTATGCCCCCCATGCTCCCCATACCCCCCATGCCCCCCCATGCTCCCCATGCCCCCCATGCCCCACATGCCCCACATGCCCCTCATGCTCCCCATGCCCCCCACCCTGCCCCTCATGCCCCCCATGCCCCCCATGCCCCCCACCATGCCCCCCATGACCCCCCATGACCCCCCATGACCCCCCATGACCCCCCATGACCCCCCTTCCCCCCGTTTGCAGTGTCCTAGCTGCGGCGAGGTGATCCCCGCGTCCGTGAAGCAGTGCGCGTGCTGCGGCGGCGCGGCGGTGCGCGCGTCCTCGCTGGAGGCGGGGCAGCGCGCGCTGCACGGCGTGGTGCACTGCAACGGCTACGGGCACCTCCTGCACCTGCACGCGCGGGCGCGCCTGCTCTCGGGGCACCACCTCATGACCCTATGGGACAACATCTGCGCCATGCTCCGAGCCAGGTCTCTCTTTCTCTCTCTCTCTGTCTCTCTCTCTGTCTCTTTTGTCTCTCTCTCTCTCTGTCTCGCTCTCTGTCTCCCTCTCTCTCTCTCTGTCTCGCTCTCGCTCTCTCTGCTTCTCTCTGTCTCTCTCTCTCTCTGTCTCTTTTGTCTCGCTCTCTCTCTGTCTCGCTCTCGCTCTCTCTGTGTCTCTCTGTCTCTCTCTCTCTGTCGTCCTCACTCTCTCTCTCGCTTTTCCCAGTCCTCGCAGCTTCTCTCTCCCTCTTTCTCCTCTCTCGCTCTCTCTCGCCATTCCCAGTCCTCGCAGCTTCTCTCTCCCTCTTTCTCCTCTCTCTCTCTACTCTGTCTTTCTCTCTCTCTCTCTCTCGCCATTCCCAGTCCTCGCAGCTTCTCTCTCCCTCGTTCTCCCCCCCCCCCCTCCACCGCGCATCCCCTTGAGACTTCTCCCGACAATCCCTCCCTCCGCCACTCTCGCCTTGCTGTTCCAAAATGCCTGCTTCAAAACGCTCATGGATGGATGCTTTGCTTCCATGGCGGCAGGAAGGTGAGCGTGGAGGATGTGGCCAAGAAGGGCGACATGGAGCTGCGGCTGCTCCATAGCATGACCCATGGCGGCTCGTGGTACTCCAAATGGGGCTACTCCTTCGGCCATGGAAGCTATGGCATCACCGCGCACACATATGCTACAGCCATTCAGACGCTGCGTAATACAACTCTCAAGGTTTGTGTCAGCTCCTTTACCTCCCTCTGTTGGTCCTCAGTCAGTTCATCCTTTCCCTCTCCTCCCTTCCTTTCAGCCTTCCACTCTCACCCCTCGTGGTCCCTCCTTTCCCTTCCTCTGTTACCCCTCCACTCTTCTCTTTTCCCATACTCATACTTCCTTTTCTCTTTCCTCCCTCCTGCCACTTCTCCTGCGTTCTTTCCTCCATCTGCTATATCCCTCTCCCTCTCCCGCTTCGTCTTCATCCTCCCTTGTCCACCTCCTCCCCCGATCTTCCTGACTCACTTCACCACCTCCCTCTGCCTACTCACTCACTCACTCCCCTCTCCCCCCTTCCCCCTCCCTCCCTCCCCCTCTCCTGTATCCCTGCAGACCCTCTTGGATCACTTCGAAGGAGTAGACAAACAAGTTCAGGCGCTCATTCGCAAGTACCAAGCTCGATCAAACAACGAAGTAACCACTCTGGGAGAGCTCCTGCGCTACCTCATGGACCTGCACTATAAGCTGCCCTCTCCTCCTCCCCTCCAGAGGCAGGGAAGCTCCTTCTCCGGCAGAAGCCCCGGCAGCTCCCCTTCCAGCAGCGATGCCGCCATGGCTGTTGTCGGCGGCCCCGTCATCACCGATCCCTTCCCCATGGACTCCCCCTCTTGCCGCTGGTCTGCCAAGCGGCTAGAGCTCGCGCAGGAGGTGAGATTCTCACCCTAGGCTTCTTCTGGAGAGCTTAACTTTAGAGTTTCCAGGATTCAACAACAAATATAGATGATCAATTCTGATTGCTTGATGCTTCAGTAGAGCAGAGCGTTTAGGTTCTTGGTACTTTGCAGGTGATCGTGGCGGCCCTGGCAAGGCGCGGCGGCGCATGGGTAGCCCGGCATGAGGTGCGCGAGGCGGCGCGCGAGCACATCGGCGACACGGGCCTGCTGGACTTCGTGCTGAAGGGCGTCGCCAACCGCCGCGTGCGCGCGCACGTCGTGCGCCGCGCGGTGAACCCCGCCTCCAAGGTGCTGCAGTTCCGCCTCGACCCGCTCCCGCCGCCCCTCGCCGCGCCCGCCATGGCCATGGCAGAGAGGGAGCGGGAGGGAGAGGAGGAGAAGGCCACGGCGAGGGAGCGGCCCCGAGTGAAGCAGGAGCAGCCGGAGGTGCGTATCATATCGTATCGTAAGATATCGCATATTATATATCGATCAATATCGTATCGCCGTATACCATACCATATCGTAAGATAACGCACATTTTGTATCGTATCGTTTCGTATCGTAAATGCAATGCGATTGTATCGGCCTGCTTGATTTTTATCTGTATCGTATCGTATCGACAGATTAAGCGATATCGATCTTGTATCGTATCGCCTTAATATTGCTTCGCATCGGTTTTACTGTATGGAGATATTTCGTATCGTATCGGGTTCTTGAATGTGACTCATGTATCGTATCGTATCGGTTTGTATCGTATCGGGTGGTGCAGGAGGAGGTAGAGCAGGAGGCGGAGGCGACGCGGGAGGGCGTGATGGCGGCGGTGGGGGCCCTCTACGCGAGCTGCCTGCGGGCCTACCGCCCGGCGAGCGCGCCAAAACCCTCCCCGCAGGCGCAGGCGCTCGCGCAGGCGGCGCAGGTCATACTGGACACCAAGCAGGTGGCTCTCTCTCTCTCTCACTCACTCTCTCTCTTACCCTCTCTCTCGCTTCTTTTCACTCTCTCTTTTTCTCTCTTTCTCTCTCTCACTCTCTTTCTCTTTTCCTCTCCTCTCTCTGTATTTCTCTCTCGTTCTCTCTCTCTTTCTCTCTCTCTCTCTTTCTCTCTCTTCCTTTCTCGCGCTCTCCCTCTCTCTTTCGCTATCTCACTTTCTCTCTCTTTCTCTCTCTCTTTTTTACTCTCTCTCCCGCTTTCTCTCTCTCCCTCTCTGAGCCCCTCTCGCTGCCGTTCCCCCTCTCTTTCCCCTCTCTCTTCCCACCCCCTCCCTCTATCCGTATTTTGCATTGTTTCTTCATGTCTTTCGGCTTCATTCTCATCTTCTTCCTGTTCGTCGCCCTTGTACTGCCAAGTTCGTTGCTTTCAAGAATACAGAAACTCTGTATGGTATTAGAATTAGTATTATTTTTCTGTTGGTTTTCATTGTTTTTTAATCTGAATCGCCTAACTCTCATTTCATTTTGTTTTTTTTGTGTTCAGTTTATTAAAGACTACAACGGAGAAATGACTCGTTTGGCGACCATGTACGGCTGGGAGGCGGATGATGATGACATGCTGCGTCTCATGTGCAGGTCGGCCGACTCCCCCCCAACACAGTTCCCAAAAATGGTCAATAAAATCAACACTCTTTCGCCAGAGATGATTCTCTGCCTACTTAGAAGTACTTACTTCGTAATCTCGACCAATGTGGGACTGTTTTTTCAAAAAAACTTAGATCTATCCTGATGAATTCAACCGTTTTTGCGTGTACTCAGAGTGGTAGTTGAAGATGAAGACAGGGCGCGCAACCGCCCTTCTCCTCCGGCTGAGCTCATCCTTTTGCCTCCGCATGCAAGTGTGCGCGATTTGAAGCATGAAGCGGAACGCGCATTTCAAGACACATACTGCATAATGCGCTCCTTTCAGGTGAGGGGTCGCCCTCCCTCTCCCTCTCTCTCTCTCTGTCTCCCTCTCTCTCTTCCTTCCTCTCTCGCTTCGTAGAACCTTCTTCATAATCGTTGTTTTCTTTGGATTCATGCGCTTTCCTTGGCAGTCGTCCATTCTGGCGAACATGACAGATGATGAAAGGAACTCTCTGCAGATTGCGTGAAATGCTGTCCAAATTTTGATAAAGAATGGAGTACTGATTTTGTTGTGCTCCTTGGCAGGTTGAGAGAGTGGTGGGCTTAGAAGCTGATGATGACGATCCATTATTCGGCTCCCTCGAGTCAGGGATGGAGGTCATTGTGGAAGGCTATGGGCTCGACCGACACAGGTGAGGGAAATTAGGAAATCAAGGACTTCATTTTTTAACAAAATCAAGTCCCTGTGAAGAAGTCCCTTCTCCCTCTCGTTGCTGTGCCTTAAATCCCTCTCTTCCTTCTCGCTCTCTCTGTCCTCAATCGTTCTGTGCCTCTAATCTAAACCCTCCCTGCTCTCTCTCTTCTCTCTCTCCCCTCTCTCCCCTTCTCTCCCTCTCCTCTTCTCTCCCTCTCTCCTCCCTCTCTCCCTCTTCCTCTTCTCCTTCTCTCCCTCTCCTCCCTCTTCCCTTCTCCCTTCTCCCTTCTCCTTCTTCTCCTTCTCCTTCTTCTTTCCTCTCTTCTCCCTTCCTCGTTTCTTCTTTCCTTCTTCTTCTTCTTCTCTCTCTTCTTTCCTTGTTTCTCTCTCTCTCTCTTCCCTCTTCCACGTGAGCAGTGACTGGCGGTACGAAGGCGGCAACGAGAGCTGGGTGGTGGACTGTCCCTGCGGGGCCCGCGACGACGACGGCGAGCGCATGATCTCCTGCGACACGTGCGAAGTGTGGCAGCACACGCGCTGCGGGGGAATCGCGGACTCCGCCTCCGTCCCGCAACACTTCCTCTGCAATGCCTGCCGCATGAGCCAGGGCTCGTGAACCAGAGAGAGAGAGAGAGAGAGAGAGAGAGAGAGAGAGAGAGAGAGAGAGAGAGAGGAGAGGGAGAGAGAGAGAGGGAGGGAGAGAGAGGGAGAGAAAGAGAGGGCCGGGTGGGTGGGTGGAAGGGAAGGTGGGAGGGAGGGAGGGAGGGGGTGGGTAGAAAATGGAGCGAAGGGAAGGAGGCTGGGCAGTCTGCTGCTACTTGCATGATACGATCATTCGAAAAAACGGAGATGAACGGTATCTGGCACGTAACAGGTTGGAAGGAGCCGTTGAAGATGAAGATGAAGGTGAAGATGAAGTTGAAGATGAAGATGAAGATGAAGATGAGTTGAAGATGTGGGCTGTGAGGAGTTTCCAGCCATGAGGGGGAAAGCAGAAGCTGTATGGGAGCGGCTGCCCCTCCCCTGTGTACGACGGTGTACCATGCAAGGCACGAAGTGCAGCGGTGTGTACAAATATTAGGGTTTGAGCAAGAGTGAGGGAGACCCATATGAGCGGCTGAAAACCTTCGGAAGCTTTGTGCATTGGAAGCTGAAGGGGAGCAAAGGTGGAGCGAAATAGCTTCCTCCTTACTCTTTCAAGAGAGTTGAGCTGTCCGCATTGGGAACTTTGGGCACATTGTACATGGAGAGCACAGTGAGCGAACGGAGACCCAAAGGAGGGAGGATGTTGTTCAATAGTGTGATCTATGTAGAGGATGACTGACTGGTCGGAAGACCATGGAAGAAGACCATGGCGATGTACCGTGTCTTTTAGGGTTTGTAGGGTTCAGGGTTTGATCGGCGCACAGTTGTACTATAAAGGGAGCGCTGGTTAGCTCAAGTGCCGAAGGTGCTTGGTGCGGATAAAGATGCACGCATCATGAAGGAGTCACAGTCATGCTGCTTGACATCTTTTGCAGTGACATATCCCATTTGCATTTTTAGGGTTTGCGCCAATGGCGGCAAACGAGCATGCATATTTTTTTTTAATACTAAGCACGTTAGTAAGTATTGTGTGGTGTAGAGATATATGTCAGTTGTATAGGAAGACTGGAAGACCAATACAGTGAATTGTTGTATGGTTCAGCGGCTTTGGATATGATATTGGCAATGCTCAATGTGGAACGAAATGGTTCAACAAAAAAGCAGTGTCTGTGGGCTTGCAGCCGGCCTTGCAATGGAGAGGGAGCGGGAGTGGGAGAGGGAGAGGGAGGGGGAGGGGGAGCGGGAGCGGGAGGGGGAGGGGGAGCGGGAGCGGGAGTGGGAGACATGGGAGATGGCGAGGGAGAGGGCCAGAGCGAGGGCGAGGGCGAGGGAGAGGGAGAGGGAGAGGGAGCGAGGCCGCATTGTGAGAGGAAGAGGAGAGGAGAGGAGAGGAGAGGGAGAGGGAGAGGGAGAGGAGGAGAGGGAGAGGAGAGGGAGAGGGAGAGGGAGAGGGAGAGGAGAGGGAGAGGGAGAGGAGAGGAGAGGGAGAGGGAGAGGAGAGAGGAGAGGGAGAGGAGAGGGAGGAGAAAAGAGGAGAGGAGAGGAGAGGGAGAGGAGAGGGAGAGGAGAGGAGAGGAGGAGGGAGGGAGAGGAAGAGGGAGAGGGAGAGGGAGAGGGAGAGGAGAGGGAGGAGGGAGGGGGAGGAGAGGGAGAGGAGGAGGAGAGGGAGAGGAGAGGGAGGGAGGCAGGAGAGGAGAGGGAGAGGGAGAGGGAGAGGAGAGGGAGAGGAGAGGAGAGGGAGAGGGAGAGGGAGAGGGAGAGGGAGAGGGAGAGGGAGAGGGAGAGGGAGAGGGAGAGGGAGAGGGAGAGGGAGAGGAGAGGGAGAGGAGAGGAGAGGAGAGGAGAGGGAGAGGGAGAGGGAGAGGAGAGGGAGAGGAGAGGAGAGGAGGAGAGGGAGAGGGAGAGGGAGAGGGAGAGGGAGAGGAGAGGAGAGGAGAGGAGAGGGAGAGGGAGAGGGAGAGGAGAGGGAGAGGGAGAGGGAGAGGGAGAGGAGAGGAGAGGGAGAGGGAGAGGGAGAGGGAGAGGGAGAGGAGAGGAGAGGGAGAGAGAGGAGAGGGAGAGGGAGAGGAGAGGGAGAGGGAGGGAGAGGGAGAGGGAGAGGGAGAGGAGAGGGAGAGGGAGAGGGAGAGGGAGAGGGAGAGGGCGCGGGAGCGGGCGCGGGCGCGGGCGCGGGAGCGGGAGCGGGAGCGGGAGTGGGAGAGAGGGAGCGAAGGCGAGGGCGAGGGCGGAGGGCGAGGGCGAGGGAGAGGGAGAGGCAACATAGCCCGCGGAGGTGCTGTACGGTAGGATCAGTTTTGGACGGTATTACCGTTGGATTGTCCACGTGACTCCTCTAGGCGCTCTGACCGTTGGATTGTCCACGTACGGATTAGCTGGCGGTCTCCTTACCGTAGTGCGTAACTGCAAACAGCCCGCAAACGCGTTCAACTGAGCTCATGGGACGAGGTCAAGAGTGACGGAACTGCGTCCATAGGTCGAGGTCGAGAGTGACGGAACGGCGTCCATGAAACGAAGTCGAGAGTGACGGAACTTCGTCCATGGAACCGACTCTCTCCTTCGGAGGGCGGGAGAAAGGAGAATTCGAACTCTCTCGCCTGCCTCGCCTGAAGGGCAGGTCGCCCTCGCCATACTCAGCAGACAGGCAGGGAGGGAGGGAGGCCGCAAACCCTAAAACTGCTCGGCGCGCAGGGAGAGGGAGGGAGGGAGGGATAGAGGCGGAGCGCCTCGCCGCCGCCCTTTCTGCCTCCAACACTATAGTTTTATCTTAGCTCTCTCTCTCTGTGTTTTCTCCTGTGCGTCTCTCTCTCTCTCCAGATACAGTCTCTCGTCTCTTTGATTTCCCTGCTGTCGAGTAAGAGAGGGATGGCACGCAAGAGCAAGGAGAAAGCTGCGGCCGCCATGGCTGAGCGAGAGGAGGAGGAGGCAGAGCAGGAGGAAGCAGCAGCGGCAGCAGCAGGAGGAGGAGGAGAGAAGGAGGACCCGGAGGAGATTGAAGCTCTGGAGGAGGCAGATGATGGCGGGGAAGATGAGGAAGCCGCGGATTCGGAGCCTTTGAGCGCGGATGAAGGAGAGGAGAACGAGGATGAGGTGCTGCACATTTCTCTCTCGCTCTCTCTACCTTTCTCTTTCTCCCTCTCTCTCTCTCCCGTACCCATTTGCGACTCCTTCAACTGCTCTCCCTTTCAGGAGTCTGTGGATTGTGTGAAACAAAAGATAAACAGATCAGAATATGAGCAAACTAGCATGATGAAACTAGCACATCAAGTGTCTAATTGATTACATCAAAGGTGAGACCTTACTGTTCTCTGCTGTTATGTTTGCTCACATTGCAGAATGTGGAGCCCTCTCTGAAGGAGGTCGCTCGCAAGGAAAAGCAGCGGTTGCGAGAGATGAAGAGACGGAAGAAGGACGAACTTGAAGCCTTCATGAAGAAACAAAACGACCAAATTGATGCAGAGAGTGTGAGTTGAAAAGGGTTTACAAACGTATAGGATAGCCTTGTTGGTAGTTTGTGCATATTTGTTTGCAAGAAATGGAGTAGAAAATAATTCAATTCACTTTTATGGATGGGCTTGTTGGGCACTCAGAAAAATAAAGCGAAGGGGCGGCTCAACTTTTTGCTGCAACAAACTGAGATTTTTGCCCACTTTGCGAAAGATCAGCCTGCTGCTGTAAAAGCGCCCACTAAGGGTAGAGGAAGGTCAGTGCTTTGTGATAGATGCGCTCTGTATACATTTCATGCAAGTAAGCAGCTGGCTTTAAGAAGTATTGAAGGAAGGAATTGAAGTAGCCAGCTGGCTCAGGAAATATTGGAGGTATTGAAGAAGCCAGCTGGCTTCAAAATTATTGAAGGAAGGTATTAGTTATGCCAGCTTTCTTCAAGAATTATTGAAGGAAGGTATTGAAGAATATACCTGGCTTCAAGCAGTGTTGAGGGTGTTCCCCCTGCACCTTGAACAGGAACAGAGGAAGATTCTCTGAGAGAGGGAGAGAGGGGGTAGGGAGAGTGGGATTGAGATAGCGGCAAAGAAAGAGTGAAAGAAAGCATTGCAGCAAATGTGAACTAAAAAAAAAGCAAAAACCCTTTGAGGAACTCAAATTTTGATGAAAAGCAATGTTTGGTGCAGAGGAAGGCACAGCTCCAAGATCACCGAAGAGGAGGAAGATGAGGAGTATCTGAGAGAGGAGGAGGAAGCGCTTGGAGTGGCTGCTCCGGGGACTCGACTTCTTGTGCAGCCCTCCTGTAAGTGATAGGACCTTAAGCTCACTCGTCAGGAATGACTGAAAGAGAGTGTGGAGAGATTCAGGATGTTTGGGTTTGACTATGTGTATGTATTGTCGCTTTTCCAGAGCTATGCCGTTAGTCTTTTTTTATTATTTTTAAACGGAGTGAGTGAGTTGCCCTTGGAGTCTGAAAAACCAAGGACAAGGAGAAGTTAAAAAAAACCCTGGAGGAATCAAAATCTCTGAACAGGAATCTTAAGGAAACTTAAGACTTGAAAGAAAAAAGAACTAATAATATTGATCTTCGAAGTAAAGCAAGGCCGAGGGCTTGAATGAGTCCTACCCCTTATTGGTGCTTTTTTGCAAAATATGTCTTTGTTTTTATCGTCAGTACATGTGGTGGAGTCGTCTTTGCCTGAAAGCAGGTCGTGAAGTGGGATACATCGTGTACCTTTAAGTAGACATGAAATTACCAGCTGTCACATTTCTTTGATTGCTTAATTTTCACATTCGCTCTCACTCTCACTCGCGCTCTTCCACTCCCGCTTCCATGGCCGTCCTGCTCTTGCTCGTCTGCTCCCCCTCGCCCTCACGTTAGATATATTTGTCGTTGTCTTGCAGGTATTCAAGGGAAAATGAGGGAATACCAGCTGGCAGGCCTCAATTGGCTAATCAGATTGTATGAAAATGGAATCAATGGCATTCTTGCTGATGAGATGGTAAACTCCCTCCTTACTGAATAGTAACCCTCCTCCTTACTGAATGTAAATGCTTATAGGACAAGGATTATGTACTGAAGAGCCTTGGTACAGTTTCTAGATAACGGTGATTGTGGAAATAAAACGCTTTTCATTAACCTTTAATCAACTTCAATGCATGCAGGGCCTCGGCAAGACTTTGCAAACTATTTCATTGCTCGGATATCTTCATGAATATAAGGGAATATCTGGGCCGCACATGGTAGTTGCTCCCAAGTCCACACTTGGAAATTGGATAAATGAGCTGCGCCGATTCTGTCCTACTTTGCGAGCCTTTAAGTTCCATGGGACACAGGATGAGAGGGTAAGCTTCAATTATAGCGCTAATTTTCTGCATGCCAAAAAGGTGTACCTTGCTGATAAAGTAGAGGAGTGGGAAGCGAGAAGGGAGGGAGAGGGAATGTGAGGAGGGAGGAGTTGGGAGAAAGGGGTTGGGGAGGTTGGGGTAATGGAGGTGAGTAGGGAAAGGATGAAGAAGAGGGGAAAGGGAGGGAGAGCGGAAAGATTGGGAAAGGAGATGGAAAACGAGAGAAACAGGGAATTCGAGGCACTCCAGTTCCATTTAACATTATTAATTGCCATGTATTCAGATTTTGTTTCGTTGAGTACTTTTTTGCTATATGTAACTTTTTTTATTTTTATTTTGGCTTGCAGATGTATCAGAGGGATAACTTGCTGATGCCCGGCAAATTTGATGTTGTTGTTACAAGCTTCGAAATGGCCATCAAGGAAAAGAATGCATTCAAAAAATTCAGTTGGCGATATATCATCATTGATGAAGCACACAGGATAAAGAATGAGAACTCTCTTCTCTCAAAGACTATGAGAATGTTCTCCACTAACTATCGTCTGCTTATCACTGGGACACCATTGCAGGTACTCCTTCAAAACCATAAATGCCAAATTCTCCAGCTTCTAGAAACTTATGAATCCTGAAATCCCCTGAAATTAAGCTGACTACTTCATGAAAACTCTGATGTCGGAAACTGACCAACCCAAGTGTTGAACTGCAGAATAATCTTCATGAGCTTTGGGCTCTGCTGAACTTCTTACTACCTGAAGTGTTCAGTTCTGCTGAAACCTTCGATCAGTGGTTTCAAATCTCTGGAGACTCAGATCAGCAGGAAGTGGTGCAGCAGCTACATAAGGTGATGTGCAGAATGTCAACCTCTTTCCTTCTGATGTTGTGCTTTAAAACTGCATGCCTTCAACATATACCATTCCCAAATCATCATCATCTTCTCATCATCTTCTCATCTTCTTCTCTTCTCTCTTCTGCTCATCATCTTTATCGATATCTTTGCAGGTTCTGCGCCCCTTCTTGCTCCGACGTTTGAAGTCGGATGTGGAGAGAGGCCTTCCTCCCAAGAAGGAAACAATTCTCAAAGTGGGTATGAGTGAAATGCAAAAGAATTTCTATCGTGCCCTCCTTCAGAAAGACATTGATGTGATCAACAGCGGGGGAGAGCGTTCTCGCCTTCTCAATATTGCTATGCAGCTGAGGAAATGCTGCAACCATCCATATCTCTTTCAAGGAGCAGAGCCCGGCCCTCCTTACACAACAGGAGACCACCTGATACAAAATGCAGGTACATATTATGTTCACAATTTTTTCAATGCTCTAAATTGTTGTTGATTCTCTTATCTAGGTTTCGAAGCAATCCACAATTTGGCCCTAAATGATTCGTTTTCGTGTGGGGAAACTCTCCTTATGTCAGGCAAGATGGTGCTCCTTGATAGGCTTCTGCCTAAGTTGAAAAAACGAGATTCACGAGTCCTCATATTTTCACAGGTGCGATCTGGGGGAGTTTCTTATGGCTGAGATGGGAGAGAGATGGGAAAAGCCGTCAGTATTTACTTTTCAAAGAATGCATCATTCAGCCTGATTCTCTCTCTCTCTCTCTCTCTCTCTCTCTCTCTCTCTCTCTTCCCCCCCTCTCTCTCTCTGCCGCTTTGCCCCTCTCGTCACTTTCACTCTCTCTTTTTCGCTTTTATCCCTCCTTTTGAGGATCCTTCTGAGGGTATTATTGGAACGGGCATGTCCAGATGACTCGGCTTTTGGATATTTTGGAGGACTATGCCCTTTATAAGAGGTATGAATATTGCCGAATTGATGGAAACACGGGAGGCGAGGAGAGGGAGGCAGCCATTGAGTCGTTCAACAAGGAGGGCAGTGAAAAGTTCATCTTTCTTCTCTCTACTCGGGCGGGAGGGCTGGGGATCAACCTGGCCACAGCAGATGTGGTCATTATCTATGACAGTGATTGGTAGGAAAACACGTTCCCTTTGAGATGAAACCCATCTCCTTTCTCTTCTTTTTTCTGTATTCGTCTCCTCTCGCCGTCCTCTCCCGCCATCCTCTCCACTCTTTCCTCTCTCTGCCTTCACTTTCTCTCCCCATCACGTCCTGTTTCCTCTCCACTCAACAACCTTTGCTGCTCTCACCATTCCTTCCTCGTCATATTTCTTCTCGTCTTCCCCACCTCTCCTGTCCTGTCCTTTCTCCTCTTTATTCTCCATTTCATTTCTGCCTACTTTTCTTCGACTCTTTCTTCTCTCCTCTTCTCTCCTGTCTGCACTTCCTTCCCTAACTTCAGCTCCTCCTTGCGTTTCCGTTTCCCTCTCCTCCGTCACCTTTTCTCTCTCCTCCCTCGCCCCCTCAATCTCTCTCTTCTTTCCACTCTTCTCTCCTTTCTCCTCTCCCCTCTCTCCTCTCTCCTCTCTCCTCTCTCCCATCTCCTCACAGTAGAGTGTGTCTGGTTGCAGGAACCCACAAGCTGACCTGCAAGCGATGGATCGCGCTCATCGTATTGGGCAGAAAAAAGAAGTTCAAGTATTTCGCTTTTGTACGGAGGTCAGTTGGACTTGGCCGTTACCTTATCCTCAATGAAGTTATCTTCAATAAAGCTCAAGATCACTCTTAGAAAGTACAACAGCGGCAACAAAATCACTAAAATTCAAAACGTTTATGACCAATTTCAGCGGAGAAAAAACGACAGATGCACGGTTTTTGATTCTAGTAACATCTGAAGTCTGCGGCCGTTCTGAAAGTTGTGTAGATGCACACAGTGCAGAAGTATAACCATAAACAAACTATCAACTTGATTGTGTGCCTCTGTGCAGAACACGATCGAGGAGAAAGTAATTGAAAGGGCATACAAGAAATTGGCTTTAGATGCCCTTGTCATTCAGCAGGGTAGATTGTCAGAGCAGAAAGGTAAGCAGTTGATGTTTCAACACGCTTCCCTCCCTCCCCCTCACCCTTTCGCCCTCCCCCTTTCCTGCCTCCCTCCCTCCCTCCCTCCTCCCTCCCTGCCTCCCTCCCCTCCCCGCACTCGCAATTTGTGGTTTCCTACTCCCCCTCTCTCCCTCTCTCACCCTTTCGCCCTCCCCCTTTCCTGCCTCCCTCCCTCCTCCCTCCCTCCCTGCCTCCCTCCCTTCCCCCCACTCTCAATTTGTGGTTTCCTTCTCCCCCTCTCTCTCCCTCACCCTTTCGCCCTCTCCCTTTCCTGCCTCCCTCCCTCCTCACTCCCTCCCTGCCTCCCTCCCCTCCCCCCACTCTCAATTTGTGGTTTCCTACTCCCCCTCTCTCTCTCTCTCACACACACACACACGCGTGCACGTCCCTTTCGAGTGCAGCTGTGAATAAGGACGAGCTGCTTCAGATGGTGCGATTTGGCGCGGAGATGGTGTTCAGCTCCAAAGACAGTTCTATTTCTGAGGAAGATATCGATAGAATTATCGCGAAAGGAGAGGAAACCACAGCAGCAATTAACGCCAAGTTGAAGAAATTCACAGAAGATGCCATTCAGTTCAAAGTGGATGATTGTGAGTGGAGATCATTCCAACCTCCTCAGAAAATTCTCAGACCAGATGTGATGCATATGTTGGCTACCTGTATTTCTATTTTGAACTATATTATTTTATTATTATTTTTTTCTTTTTTCTATTGTGAACGGCTTCGCCAGCGAGGTAGTCACAGGTTTTAGGGTTGTTAATACCTTTTTAAAGTTCTAGGATCGTGGTTTCTATGAATTGGTTTATGTATGGAAAATTGCTGGGACTGGTTTGGGAAGACCCAAAACCATACTTTGACTTTCATACTCTCTATTTTTGATGATTGCCCATTAATGTGTCATTTTGGTTGGGAAATAATTGCAGCTAATCTTTACAAGTTTGCTGAAGAGGAGCCGGATAAGGTGAGGAGACATTTTTTATCAGTCATTGTTTTGACCATTTTAGAGCTTAACAGGGTCAGGACGTTAATCGAACAGCAGCCCAACAGTTATCATTTGGGTCCATAATGCCTCGCATCTTTGTATACTCATACTTTTTCGAAAACATGTCTGCAATTTCTTTTATCAGGACACGAAAATTGATCTCAAGAAAATGATTGCCGACAACTGGATTGAACCACCAAAGCGTGAACGCAAACGCAAGTATGTACTCAGATACACGTCACATCCTCCTTCCATCTCTCTCTTCCTCTCACTTTCCCCGGCCCTCCTCCCTTTCTTCCCTAGCCCTTGCTCTCCCATACTGTGTTCTTTCCTTCTCTCTCCCTCCCTCTCTTTCGTCTACCACCCATCTGACACATTCTTTGGGTCTATGTTACTCCCCTTTTTCTCTGCGCTTCTGCACTCCCACTTCCTCCCCCTCCCCCTCTCCTTCCCCCCCCCCTTCCCCCCCCACCTTTCCCTCTCCCCTGGGCAGATTACAAGTGCTTTAAAATGAAACATTTCCGTCTTTTTTGATTTAAGGATTGAGTGTTTTGTTGCACTTATATGGGAGCAGCTATTCAGAAGCTGACTACTACCGACAAGCAATGCGGCATGGCCAAGGACCACCCAAAATTAGGGAACCAAGAATCCCTCGGATGCCCGTACTGTAAGCCCATTTTAACCCCCATAATTCGCTAATTATAATGCCATTTAAATGCAGTGAGTTTGACTTTTGCATAGCACACTCGTGAGCCCACTGAACTTGTTGCTGTTTTCTTTTTGCACAAAGGCTTTGTAGGGTTTCGGAGGTTGCTCATCATTTTGATGGTGGAACATGGATATGTTTTACGGGTTTCCTGAATGCAGGCATGAATTTCAGTTCTTCAATATTCCCCGTTTAACGGAGCTCTATGAGAAGGAGGTGAAATGTAAAGTGGTGCGTCTCTTTTCTGTACTTTATAATTGCCTTTGTTGTCTTTCAATCTGCTTGAAAAAACCAACATTGGAGTTTGTAAATGAGTTTTGAACGAAGTGTTGATGCATGGAAAGAGGGACGAGGGTTTGCAGGCTGCTAAGCAGCGGCAAGCTGCCAAGGAGGAGGGAGGAGATGAGGAGAAGGTGAAGGATGAAGGTACCGCTTCTCTCTCTCTCTCTCTCTCTCTCTCTCTCTCTCTCTCTCTCTCTCTCTCTCTCTCTCTCTCTCTCTCTCTCTCTCTCTCTCTCTCTCTCTCTCTCTCTCTCTCTCTCTCTCTCTCTCTCTCTCTCTCTCTCTCTCTCTCTCTCTCTCTCTCTCTCTCTCTCTCTCTCTCTCTCTCTCTCTCTCTCTCTCTCTCTCTCTCTCGTTTATCCTCATATTTTTCCCTTTTTCGCTCTTCTCGCTTCTTGTTCCTTTCTCCACTTCACATTTCTCTCCTCTCTCATTTTTCGTTTCACGTCTCTTGTCTCGGATCTCCCTCTCGCCTCTTCTCTCCACTCTCTCTGCTCTCCCCTCTCTCCTTTCGTCGCTTTCCTTTCATTCTACATTCTATTTTCTCCCTTCACTTTTCTATCCCCTCTTCCCTTGTCTCTCCTTTCTATCTCTTCTCCCTTGTCCCTCATCTCTCGGTTCCCTCTCGTCACTGCTCCTCCTTCCGAACGTTTTCTCAAATCTCTAAATTGCTTCACGTCTATTATTGTCTCTACCCCTCTTGTTTCTACTCTTCTTTTTTCTCAGTGCTAAGAGCATTACTGAGCATTTTTTTCTGAATAGCTTTATTGACTCGAGAATAATGTTCGTCGGAACATTCACTTCAAAGTCACTTTTTCCTATTTCTCATTTTTTCAACAATTCTTACTGCAGATGACGAAATGGTTGAAGGGCTGAACGAAGAAGAGGAGCAGGAAAAGATGGAGCTTCTTGATGAGGTATAGGAATTTGTTGACCTGTTTTCATTCTTCATCATGAAACAAAAATATTAGCTTAGTACTTCCGTAGTCGTGGAATCTGTTTTCTACGAAAACAAAACAAAATTTTACTAAAAAATTATGGATTGTTACAATCCCTTGGTCATTACCATGCTTGCAGGTTGCTAGTTCTTTCTGTTCCTCATATTTTCCCTTTGTCCCTATGAGTGCTTGTGTTTTTCTCCTTTTTAGGGTTAGGTTCGGTTTAAGTTTTTAGGGTTATTATGGTTGTTAAAGTTATTAGGGTTATTAGTGTTATCAGGGTTGTTGGTGTTACTAGGGTTAGTAGTGTTATTAGGGTTGTTAGGGTTGTTAGGGTTATTAGGGTTATTAGTGTTATTAGAGTTGTTAGGGTTATTAGGGTTGTTAGTGTTATTAGAGTTGTTAGGGTTATTAGGGTTATTAGTGTTATTAGGGTTGTTAGGGTTATTAGGGTTAATAGTGTTATTAGGGTTGTTAGGGTTATTAGGGTTAATAGTGTTATTAGAGTTATTAGGGTTATTAGTGTTATTTGGGTTGTTAGGGTTATTAGGGTTAATATTGTTATTAGAGTTATTAGGGTTATTAGTGTTATTAGGGTTGTTAGGGTTATTAGGGTTAATAGTGTTATTAGAGTTATTAGGGTTATTAGGGTTAATAGTGTTATTAGAGTTATTAGGGTTATTAGTGTTATTTGGGTTGTTAGGGTTATTAGGGTATTTGCATATCTGTCTCGTTGAAGCAGCCTCTCATTGGCGGAGGTTTTGGGTGACTCGGGATGCAGGCGTTCAGAAATTGGTCCAAGAAAGATTTTAATACATTTATACGATTGTGCGAACAATTTGGGCGAAAAGATATTAAAAATATTGCGGCGAATATGGAGGGAAAGACTGAGCAGGAAGTGCAGGAATATGCTGACGTGTTCTGGAAGAGATACAAGGAGCTCAGTGGTGGGTTTACCCCGCACCCTAATAAACCTAATTTCCTGCAAACCCTAAAAGCTCTAAAAGTTTTCTGATCTCTCAGTAAAACGCTTACAAAAAGATTCCAAACATTCTACGCTTGCAAAAGCAGCGCCGAAGTATGCAGTTTTTTTTTTGACTTATATGTGATTTTTGAACCCAAGTTAGGGTTCAGGGGGATTGAGACTTTTGAAAAGTCGATATGGAAATTAGTCCTGAAGGAGGCACTTCGTTTTTCGCAGGTTAGCGTGGTACTGATTTTGAATTCTAAAAGTGTAAAACTTTGCTACGTTTGAAATCACCCTATTGTGTGTAAATGCAGACTGGGAGAAAATCATAAAAGGCATTGAAAAGGGCGAAGGGAGGTTGCTGCGTAAAGACGAGATCATGAAATCCATTGCGAAAAAACTCGACAGATACAGAAATCCGTGGACTGACCTTCGGATTCAATATGGGCAAAACAAGGGGAAATATTTTGACGACGAATGCGACCGCTTTTTGGTAAGTGCCTTCCCAGAGGACTGGAGGTCTCTTGAATTTCTGAAATACACGAAAGGTTAAATGGCAAAACATAATCGAATGGAAAACGGAAAGAAAGGTATCCCTAAAAGGCCCCCCTTGAACTCTTTTTGTGGAGCCAATACTTTGCTTCTCCGATAACTCTGCGATCTCTCCCCTCGTCCCTCCGTCCCTCTCCCTCCCTCACCTCTCCCCACCTCTCCTCACCCTCTCTCCCTCCCCCTCTCTCCCCCCCCCCACCTCTTCCCCCCCTCCCTCCCTCTCTCCCTCCCTCTTTCTCCGCTCCCCCACAACCCCCCCCTTCCCTCCCCTCTCTCCCTCCCCTCTCTCCGGCCCCACATCTCTCCCCTCTTCCCCCCCCACACCTCTCCCCCCCCTCCCTGCCTCTCTCCCTCCCCCTCTCTCTGCCCCTCCACTACACTCCCTCCCCCCCTCCTTCCGCCCCCCACAACTTCCCCCCCCACCTCCGCGTTCCTCCCAATAAATTTAAGGAAACCCTCACCCAAAGCATGCAAAACCCTAAAGCCTTTCCCCAACCTCTTCTGAGGCGAAAACTTACCAAGTTAGTGGGTTCCAAGCAAAGCCTTCCCTCCCACCCCTCCCCCCCCTTCTCAGACAAAAGCTTACCAAGTTAGGGGGCCCCAGGTGTACCCTAAAAGCCTCCTCCCCTGCCCTCTCCCTCTCCCTCTCCCTCTCCCTCCCTCTCCCTCTCCCTCTCCCTCTCCCTCTCCCTCTCCCTCTCGCTTTGTACCTGCCAAGTCAACTGACCCCCTGAGCTGTCCACTAAACCATTGAACGGAGGGAGAGAGAGCAGGTGTGCAAGATGCACTCCCTCGGGTACGGGCAGTGGGAGGAGCTGAAGCACGCCGTGCGGCGGCACCCCCTCTTCCGCTTCGACTGGTTCCTCAAGTCCCGCAACGCGCAGGAACTCGCCCGCCGCTGCGACGTGCTCATCCGCCTCCTCGAGAAGGAGAACCTCGACCTCGAGGAGAGGGACCGCCACCACCAGGCCAAACTCAAACACGCCAAGGTCAGAGAGGG
>CM074810.1:3298135-3300905 GCA_037447605.1 Zygnema circumcarinatum | reverse complement strand
TCAGTTACGTATTGCTGCTGACTCTAAAAACTCTTTTCATGAAAAAAGGAAGGAAGTTGGTGAAAGGGAAAAGTCGAATGATGTGTTTATAGAATACCTTTGTACGTTTTCCGATTATGAAGAGCGACTCGCTACAGTAGGAATCAAGTGTTCATTGCCATAAGGCTGCACTTTGATTCCTGCGACTTAGGAGAAGGGGTACGGGGATCACCCTTTCAAGTTGAGGTGGTTGAGGGGTTTCATGTTCTGTACCTAAAATGAGAGAGAGAGAGAGAGAGCATCATTTGTAAATAGTCGTCTCCAGCTGTCGTTTTGATCTGTAGCCGAATTTGTGCGGATGTAGGCCTATTGCCAGTACCACAGTTTTAGGGTGGTAGGTTTAATAGGCCTCCGTCTTTTGCTTGTCCAGTTTTGAGTGATCTGACGCAGTGATTTGAAGCTTCATATCTCATGAATGAAGTTTAGCTCCGTTGTTGATTTGGCAGTTAGGATGGATGAGTGCATGGATGGCTGGATGGATGGATGGGTGGATGGGTGGATGGGTGGATGGGTGCATGGATGGATGTATGGATGTATGGGTGGATGGGTGCATGCATGCATTTGCGAAGAGATAAAGCGTTCAGTGGCAACACGGAAGCATTACGTGAAAGGTTTTAAACATTCCGGGTTTCGGGTTTTGAAATTGTCATTTGAAACTGAAAACCTCACGGTTTCACTCGTTCACTTGTTTAGGGTTTGCTCCGACTTCGCATGTCCTCCCACTAGTGATGTTGCTGCGAGGAAAGAGTCATCATCTAACCCTCCGCCTTGGGGGAGTTTGCAGAGTTCAGAGCACTCCTGGCAGCCCTCATGTTCTGACTCGAGTGCTTGATAAGACATGAGGTCGGAATCCATGGAGGGCACCATGAAAGGCTCGGGCCAATCCAGGTTACCAAGTACACAGTGTGTCCAATGTGGCGAGCTCTGATTGGAACTTGTAATTCAATGTACCGATGTAGAACATGGGCACAAGAAATTGTACCATCAATGAATGCAAGAGTATCGTAGAAAAGAAGGCATCCTCTATAGAACAAAACGAGCAGTGGTTGACATTAACAAGCTTAATAGGAATTGGACTCACGCGTTTCTTTCTCTCATTCTCGCTTTGCCCTTCCTATCCCTCTACATCTGGACCTTCCTTTACTGCACCTGCCTGACAACATGTAACTCGTTGGATAAACACAAAGGAACAGAACAGAACAGGTTCGACCGACGCCGATTTGACCCCAAAGGAAACCTCTTCCTCTCGCCCGCGCTCACCTTCTTTCTCTCTCTCTCTCTCACCCCACCCTATGTCACAAGTGCTAAACTGAAGGCTCCAGACCAAAAAAGGGGAAGCGGAAGAAGGCATGATTCGGACTAGTTGCTTCTTGCCTCCACTCGCAGAAGATGGAGCTTCAATGAGATTCATAGCAGCCAAGTTTTGCGTTTTGAGCACCTCTCTACACATTTATGCCGAGTCGAGCAATTCCAAGGAGCCGGTTTCCGAGCGCACTTTTGTTGTTCCTCGCTTCATGAGCCAGCGATGCAGCCTGCATAAAGATGCAGCACATAACGTGGACAAACAAATCAATGCTAACAATGAGGTGGAGTGTTGAAAAAACTGAAATCTGCCCAGTTTCTGTCTATATGCATCACTCACTCACTCACTCACTCGGTCACTGCAGATATGATGTTTCCTCAATCTCTCCTCCCTCCACTCTGCCCTAAGAAGCAGCTTTTCATCCTCGCTTTCTCTCTGTGAATATTTTCTCGTTGAACGAATAATGAACGTGTTGGATCACTATTCTTGGTAAGTATGTACTGTAAGTATTGCATTGTACTGCTGGTTATGTGAATGTGGGAATTGTGTGGTACTCTTGTTACACCTTCATTTTATGGAATAAGACTTATGAATGAACACGTCTCACCAACAATCCCAACTGCTCCCTCTACTCTCTGCTGTCTCCTCCTCCCCTTATGATAAAGCAACTTGTAGAGATATATCACTATCTCTTCTTCAGCTTGAAGAGATGGGCACAGTATTTCCACCAGTCAGCTGAAAACACACCTCGGCTCGCAATCGGATGCTCTCACGGGCCGGCAACTCCCTCACTGCTTCCTTCAAACCTGTACCTCCAAATCCTTTTGTTCACTAACTTGCAAGGTATTTGGTCTCCCACAATTTCTAAAAGAACCACGGACAAAGAAGACTTGCCAGATTTGAATAGCAAACAATAAAGTCAACCTGTCAAGATAAGACTGACTTCTCCGGTACGAGATAGATAGCGCTGTGCTTACAAAACAGTCCAGAAGCAGCTCACAAACCACTGAAGGTACACAGTAGGTCAACAAATATTCATTGATCAGAAGCCAACGTTCCCTTAGCCCATTCTCCTATGACAACGTTGGTTGTGTATCGGATGTAGCAAACAAGATAAGCATGAAAAAGCATAAGTAGGAAGCCCACCCTTTGCCTGCTCTTCCACTTTGTTGTAATTCTTCCACAACCGCTGCAGTTCAGCTCCTGTGGCCCTGTTTCCCACCACAAGTCACCATCTATTCATCGTCAGATAAACATAAAGCCAGGTTTAAAGATACGAAACTATCTTAGTTACATCGAAGAGAAGCTGAAAAGAAAGATATACCAGCCAGTGACCTCTCCTGTTGAACCAAAATGTCCTTAATGCGCCACAGAATGATCCCATAATACATTATTCTTTGACGCTGAGCACTGAAGAATGGTAATTCT
>CM074810.1:3280635-3295635 GCA_037447605.1 Zygnema circumcarinatum | reverse complement strand
CTCCTCTGTTACCTCCTTGATAATAAACTCAGTCCTTCGATCGCCTCCCTCCCTCCCTCTTGCTCGCCACCTTCCACCTTCACAAGCGCTTGCGCTGCCCTCTCTCTCATCCACGAGCTTAAACAGACGAAAAATTGCCACGTGCTCAATTTTTTGCAGCAGAGCGAACCATGGCGTCTTGAAGGAAGGCTTGAAGCCCTCTCTTTAGGAATTATTAGAGCTCGTTTCAAGCAGGTCGAAGCCATGTCGTAGTGTCCCATCTCTGCTGGCATTACAGAAAGCAGACGTTTGTGTAGCTACTGCAGATACTCATTATTGAGCCTACTGCCTTCATTCAGGACGCAGGGCTTCAAACTTGAACTTGAAATCAACACAACCAGTGTCTTCCTTGGCAGCCGCCTTTGTCTGTTTCTAGCTGAAAATTTCATCCAGCTTCTGTAATAAACAGTTTTTCACTAAATTAAGCTTAACTTACATCCACTTGTTGTAGTTTTGGTGCAAATTGTTGTCAGAAAGAAAATTATCGGCAATGCAGAGCTGCTATGCAAGCTGCCAGGCATTGCCTGGTCGCAGCTTCAGCTCCGCTTTTGCTAACAAGAAAATGAGCATTGCAGCTTTAGGGCAGCTGATGTCTGCACATAGTCTTCAGTATGGAGCAAGAACACACATTGCAAGCGTTTCAGCTAAAGCTTTTCCTTCTTCTCTACATCCTTCCTGCGCTGCACATTTTAGGACCCCGGCATTTGCATCTTCACCTTCATTTCTGCACTTAAAACCATTTAAGCCCAGCATTACCATAAAACCTTTCAGTAGGAGTCTCCGAGTTCCCAGCATCCAATGCCAAGCGGCTAATCCAAAAACTGAAGCTCCTCCTTCTCCTCCCTCTCCTGCTGCTCTCGGTTTCTCACAAACTTCCGAAGCACAGAAGCAAGCCCAACGGTCTGTGGCATACCCCTTCCCAGAGATAGAGAGCAAATGGCAGGCTTATTGGGAGGAGAATCAAACATTTAGAACACCAGATGAAGTTGACACTTCCAAGCCCAAGTACTATGTACTGGATATGTTTCCTTACCCCAGGTATATGCTCAAACTGGGAGACATTCTGCCTGCTCATTACTTAAACAATTGGGGCTTTAATTGTTTTGTTTCTCCTTCTCCAGATGCACTTATCATATGCCTAAGGTCATCTCCCCTGCATTATGGTTCCTGAAATATATTATGTACAGTTTTCAATTCCTTAAGACCACCACAGGGAGTTTATGTTAGTTTTCTCTTTGGTACAGTGGTGCAGGACTGCATGTTGGCCATCCAGAGGGGTATACAGCGACAGATATTATGGCTCGCTATAAGCGCATGCGGGGCTTCAATGTGCTCCATCCCATGGGTTGGGATGCCTTTGGTCTGCCGGCCGAGCAATACGCCATTGAGGTGAGCCTTGCAGGTCTTAAAGCTCTCAAAAACTTCTGAAGGTGTTTTCAGAATTTCATGAAACGGTTACCTATGTCCTTTGCTGGCGAATTCAACGATAGAGTTTGCTGCCAATCACTCTTCCCTTTCATACATTCTGGAAGAGAGAAGAGTCGGAGACGGAGAGCAGAGACGGAAAGGAGGAGGGATAGAAGGGCTTGGAGGTGGGAATTTGATATCACTTCTCTTCATGCAAAACTCTCCTCAACAAAATTCTACTAGCAACTTATTTGTGTGTGGAGGTTAATCACCTCTTATTTCCACCTTCCTTTTATCTTCTCTTGCTTTTTTGCCTTAGAAGTCGACATATATCCGCTAGCAGTATAGAAGTCCCTCACGGAGCTTTCGTTTCTTTCACGTCATCGACCTCATAAGATTGCATTCTACAGACGAGAAACTTATCTTGGTGTTTCTCGTACACCTTTTAAAAGTATAGAATAAGAATGCAATCACATATGTTCACAGAAGTAATGTGGATAATGCTCTATCAACCAAATTGGTCTACACGAGGGCTTTTGGATATTAGAATCACTAGCAATGATTAGTCACATGTTCCTTCTGCTGTTTATGCTAGAATTTTGCACTTTGTTTTTTGGTATTTCAAGAATGTGTCCAACTATGTATCAGTAAATCAGGTCATGGGTGCAAGTGGAGAGTATCTTTTTTCAGTTGCTTTTGCTGCTCGTGGTTGGGCTCTGTAGACAGGAACGCATCCGCGAGTCACTACTCTGCGCAACATCGAACGATTCAGAATGCAGGTTCTCTCAGACCCCATCCCCAATAAAGTTTAATGGATATGGAGGCCATTTGGACTTGTACTTGGTTTGGACTTCTTAGCATATGGTTGTACAAGTATGTGTATACCTTAGACTAACCATGTATGTTGCTTAGGGTTCAATTCACATGCCTATCAGCCGTCGATGAAAACTGAGATGAGTGTCTCGTAGATTACAGCACTTCTGTTCATTGAAGGGGTGTGCGACCAGTTGTCACATTTCACCCCTATTTGTTGACAACCTTCACTGTAAGGAGCATTGAAACTTGTGAATTGAACTTTCTCTGTTATTCCCAGAAGGTGCTCATCTCGTAAACTTTTCCGAGTAAGTAATTGAAATGGAACTGAAGAGATAATAATTGAGTGGTTGTGTTTGCGGGTTGGCACGTGTGAACAGCTGAAGTCTCTTGGCTTTTCCTATGATTGGCAACGTGAAATCTCGACAACAGAGCCGCAGTACTATAAGTGGACACAATGGATATTCTTGCAGATTTTTAAGCTAGGATTGGCCTATCAGGTGGGCTCATCACTTGTCAGCTCTGAATTAAGATAGCTTCTTCTTCAGTTTTTTTTGCTTTTGTTCAGTACATGTGAAAGTTCAATTGCAAGAATTGTGGAAGGAACATTCTATTGTTTTGTACAGAAACAAGTTGTATTTGAAGTGTTTGACAATTGTGGTAGGGTTGTGGAGAGTGGGGAGCAGGCAGAGGTTGCTGTAAATTGGTGCCCTGCACTTGGCACTGTTTTGGCCAATGAAGAAGTCATAGATGGTCTCAGCGAGCGAGGTAACCATCCCGTGATTCGAAAGGTAAGAGAGAAAAAAATCATGGTTTACTTATTTAGATTAGATCAACTGCATCTGCTTCATTGGTAGTGAACTCTTCACTCCAATGAATTCAATAAGAGTATCAAAGGGAAGCATCATACATCATGAAGCCCAACCAGATGTTAGTATTGATAGGTCCAATATTGCTGCAGCAGTCAATGGGCTGAATAAGTTTGACCCCATCTCCTTTTAGAAAAGCATGAAGAGTATCTAACTTATTAGCTGCGATTTTGTTTTGCCTTGTTCGTTATTTTTCAGCCCATGAGGCAGTGGATGCTCAGAATCACAGCCTATGCAGATCGTTTACTTGAGGATTTGGACGGCTTAGATTGGCCCGAGAGCATCAAAGAGATGCAGCGGAACTGGATCGGACGGTCTGAAGGGGCTGAGCTGGACTTCAGACTGCTAAAGGGGGATGGTACGGAAGGGAAGGAGGCAATCCGTGTCTATACAACAAGACCAGACACAATTTGTGGGGCCACGTAAGATAGAAAATACTCATCAACTCAACTTCACCCTCTCCCTCTCCCTCTCCCTCTCCCTCTCCCTCTCCCTCTCCCTCTCCCTCTCCCTCTCCTTCTCCCTCTCCCTCTCCCTCTCCCTCTCCCTCTCCCTCTCCCTCTCCTTCTCCCTCTCCCTCTCCCTCTCCCTCTCTCTCCCTCTCCCTCTCCCTCTCCCTCTACCTCTATTTATCTTCTACTCGGTTTGGAGAAGTTTCAGCGTTTTTCTTCTGAACTCATTGGATTGCTGGGATGAAAATTTCTGCATGCAGCTACTTGGTGCTCGCCCCTGAGCATCCACTTGTGTCTTCCATTACTACAGAGGAACAGAAAATGCAGGTGAAAAATCCTTACTTCTTTGCCTTTTACCTTTAGAAAATTATGAAACCGTGCTTACCATTCCAATCAACAGCTCCGTTCAGAGAATGCCAACTCTCAGGCTTGTCTATGAGAGCTTGAATTCTGGTCATGCATGCCACCATTTCCAGATTCATATTCATGTTCTCGGTATCTCTGCCTGCAGTCTAGGGAGAGCGAGAGGGAGTGAGAGAGGGAGAGGGAGAAAGAGAGGGAGAGGAGAGGATGACGGTGAGGGAGAGGGAGCGAGAGAGGTAGAGGGAGAGGGAGAGGGGGGAGGAGGGGGATAGGGGGGAGGTGAGGAGAGGGAGACAGCGCCTTCTCCCGTCACTTTGTCTATCCCTTTCTGATTGCGGCCTTTGCAAAATTATCTGTACTTGCAGGTTGAAGCCTATCTGTCTGAGGCAGCCAAAAAGAGCGATTTGGAACGAACAGAGCTGCAAAAGGTCAAAACAGGAGTTGCAACAGGTTCCATGGCCCTAAATCCAGTTACAGGAGAACCCATTCCCGTTTGGGTAGCAGATTATGTGCTTGGAAGGTGGGGTTACTCCCTTAAATGCTCATTTTACAGCTTATAACTCATATATGTCAGTCAATGTCAACAGACTGTGAACTAATATATGTGTTTGTTGAACAATGGTGATCATTTCATGGCCCAAATCTATCTATAATCTATCTTTAATTGTTTGACTTTTGGGAGCAGCTATGGAACTGGGGCCATTATGGCTGTACCTGCACATGATTCTCGGGACTTCGAGTTTGCATGCGAATTTGAGCTGCAAATTCGACAAGTTATTTCTCCACCTGAAGGAGTGGAGTGGGATGGAACAAAAGCCTATGGAGGTGCAGGAACAGTTGTGAATTCCACCTTTTCAGCTGTGGGCCTAGAGCTGAATGGACTTTCGAGTGCGGAAGCAGCTTCCAAAGTGACGGAGTGGCTGGAGAAAACTGGATGCGGAAAAAAACAGGTAATTTGAATACTGACTTAGAGCATGCCTTTTTTTCTGCTTGTTTTTTTCTAGCTACTGTTTTGATTTAGAAGATATGCTTCTATTAAGCTTCAGTTTGTCAGAATTGCACATTGTCATCTACGTTCTCCTCCTTTTCCTGGAGGCTAATGGCTGAGATAATGCTGAAGTAATAATATTGCTACTTTTACGGATTAGATGGGAAATGGAAAAGGTGGGAGCTCGACTTCCACTGTATCAGATTGCTGTTTAGGAGCTAAACATCGAATATCGATGACGTATTGATCAAGCTACCCCTGCTTATCTCTTCATAGGAATTAAAATCGCTACTCAACTCGCTTTTGTGGCTGCGAGCATCCCCATTCCTACTGTCATGTAATCTCTACTACTTGTCTTGCAAATAGCAATATAAGTAATTGACTAATCATAAGTCAATTGGTAGACTGGCTCAAATTTCTTCTCCTTTATTGAAAAGTCTTCTTTTTGTACCTCCTCTGCAGGTGAACTACAAGCTGCGTGATTGGCTGTTTGCGAGGCAAAGGTATTGGGGCGAGCCTTTCCCTATTGTGCTTGTAAACGGAGAGCCTGTGCCCGTACCTGAGGATCAGCTCCCACTCACTCTTCCAGAACTGGATGATTTCAACCCTACGGGCACAGGGGAGCCACCTTTGGCGAAGGCAACTTCATGGGTAGGTGGACAACAGATTGATCAATAAGCACCATTATCAAGATCAATAAGGCATCAATAAGCACCATTATTTAGATCAATAAGGCATCAATAAGCACCATTATCAAGATCAATAAGGCATCAATAAGCACCATTATTTAGATCAATAAGGCATCAATAAGCACCATTATCAAGATCAATAAGGCATCAATAAGCACCATTATCTAGATCAATAAGGCATCAATAAGCACCATTATCTAGATAAATAAGGCATAAATAAGCACCACTATTTAGATCAATAAGGCATCAGTAAGCACCATTATTTAGTTCAGTAAGGCATTAATAAGCACCATTATCTTGATCCCTCATGGGAATGCTCCATTCTCAGGTTTCAAGTTCAGACATTAAGTATGGTCAGTGAGTGATCTGCAGTCATTCACAAACTTGCATGTCCACTTTTCTTTGCTTCAAATATTGGGTAGATCTTGACATCCCTCGTTCTACAGTCTTGTTTTGGTTTTTATATTGGTTTTGTTGCTCTCATTTAGGGCAGGTTAATACGGTGGACCCCATTTCAGGTCTTCCTGCTTTGAGAGAAACAAACACAATGCCGCAATGGGCAGGCTCGTGCTGGTGAGTAGGCAACCAATTGCCAAACATTGGGTGGGTTTTGTTGAGCATGCTCTCATAGCACTTGACGTTGAATTCAAAATTGAATTCAAACAGATTCACTATGACTATTTATAAGAATGTAACGCATTCCTAAGGGTGCAGGTACTATTTGCGCTTCATTGATCCGCAGAATGGGGAAGCTTTAATTTCACCGGAAAAGGAGAAGTAAGTCAAGCACTAGCAAGATGCCTCTCCTCCCTTCTCCCTCCTCCCACTTTTTCCTTATCCTCCCTCTTTCTGCTCTCCGCTACCTCCATATTCTGCTTGTTCTTCTCTACATGTCAATGAATCCGATCGCCCTTTATTTTTCGTTGATGCCAAGAGAGTAAATATTAATCCTCAACAGACTGAATGAGTTTGTGAATGTGGGGGAGATGGGAGCAGATATTGGGGCCCTGTAGATTTGTATGTGGGAGGAGCAGAGCATTCTGTACTTCATCTCCTTTATGCAAGGTTTTGGCATAAGGTCATTTCCTGCCCTCCCTCCCTCTCTCTCACTTGTAGACCCTCACACACATACAAACTTAGCTACAGTATGTGGACTTGTTCAAAGCTTCATAATAAGGGGACCGTAATTGAGGATAGACTGTCATTTACTAAGCGAAAGAATGGGAATAAGAGGAATGTGTTGAAAACCCTAATCCTTTATAGCCCGTTAGTCAGTCCATTGTTTGGGATATCGCTGCTGAGGATAGAGATTGTTGTCCTTGAAACATTGTTGCTTCTCTGCCATTGGCTTACTAAGGTGGTGATATTATTATGGGCTGCAGGTCCTTTTTGACATTGGGGTGGTTTCAACAAAGGAGCCCTTTCAGTGTTTGGTTAACCAAGGGATGATTCTTGGAGAGGTGGGATAATGGTCTCCTTCTCTCACACATCCTCACTTTCTGACAGGAATTGACCTATTACAGTGCATCTCGCAATATTATCTTCCTTGAGCTTTGTTACCTCATATTCATCATATTCAGTTTTTGTCAGTTTGAGCTTGCTTGCATGCAGGTGGAATACACTGCCTACAGAGATTCAGCCGGTTGCTTCATTTCAGCTGACGTGGCAGCTAAGATGAGTGGCTGTATCCCAGAACGAGTGCCGGAATCAGAGGTGAAAAAACTCATAATTACCATTTTGTTTTTTTGAAATATTCTTGAAGTTGAATGATTACAGAATCAGAGAAACAAATTGAGCTTTTTGGCATTTATCTGTCATGATCTTTTTGCCTTTGTCTTGTCTTCTGCAGATTGTGAAGGCTGGAGATGGGTACGTGTTGAAGGATGATCCATTGATAAAAGTCAATTCGAGGGCACATAAAATGAGCAAAAGTCGGGGCAATGTAGTTAATCCGGATGACGTTGTTTTTGAATATGGAGCCGATTCTCTCCGTCTATATGAAATGTTTATGGGGCCTCTCAAGTAAGTCCTCCCACCTACCTCCATTGAAACATTTCTATACATACGCATACAGTTTTCATCTCTATATTGTCTTCGCTTTTGAAGATATCACAGTTTAGATTAGAGTCGTTTTTTTCGCAGAGAAACGAAGATTTGGAGCACAAAAGGGGTGGAGGGGGTCCATCGATTTTTGGCACGTGTGTGGCGGCTCATAGTGAGCCCTCCCGGAGTCGATGGAAAGGAGGAAACCTTCACAAGCAGTCCACCTTCAAAGGAACAGCTCAAAGCTATCCACCGATGTATTCATAAGGTAAACGGTAACTTGTTTTCTCCTTTGAACCCAACATCATGAACCAAAATAGTTTCCTATCTGCGGCAACATCGTATTATAAGTCACGGGACGATAGACTATCTTCTAGCAGTATTACAGTGCTATATCGCTGTTAGAGAGAGTAACTTCAGGAAGGAATTTCGAAGTGATTGTCTCTAAGATGAGAATAGAGGGTCTGAAAGGTATGGGATCTATGGACTGTCATGTGACAGGTGACAGAAGAGATAGAAGAAATGCGCTTCAACACAGCCATATCTGCTATGATGGAATTCGTTAATGCAGCTTACAAGGTGAGAGTGCTCTTGGAAACTCCTCACCTATAAAAAAGATTAGGAACTTTGAACATTTGAAAGCCTTCCTTGATGAGAGCCTGACCTTTCAGTGGTATACTTTTTTACCCTCTGATCCCAAATCTAGCTGCCAGAGTTGAAACAGAGAGGGAGGGGCGAGAGGGGGCGGGGGAGGAGAGGGAGGGAGGGGAGGGAAGAGGAGAGTGGGGGGAGGGGAGGGGAGGGGGGAGGGGGGAGGAGGGAGGAGGGGGAGGGAAGAGGGAGTGGGGGGAGGGGAAGGGGGAGGAGGGGGAGGAGGGGGAGGAGGGGGAGGAGGGGGAGGAGGGGGAGGAGGGGGAGGAGGGGAGGAGGGGGAGGAGGGGGAGGAGGGGGAGGAGGGGGAGGAGGGGGAGGGGGGAGGGAAGAGGGAGTGGGGGGAGGGGGAGGGGGAGGAGGGGGAGGAGGGGGAGGAGGGGGAGGAGGGGGAGGAGGGGGAGGAGGGGGAGGAGGGGGAGGAGGGGAGGGGGGAGGAGGGAGGGTGGAGGGAAGAGGGAGTGGGGGGAGGGGGAGGGGGAGGGAAGAGGGGAGGGGGGGAGGAGGGAGGGGGGAGGGAAGAGGGAGTGGGGGGAGGGGGAGGGGGAGGGGGGAGGGGGGGAAGGTAGAGGTAGAGGGAGGAAGGGAGAGGGAGAGGGAGAGGGAGGAAGGGAGAGGGAGAGCGAGAGAGAAAGGGAGAGACTGAGTGCCCATGGCATGCATGTTGGGCAGTGGGAGAGCCGTCCGAAGGAGGTCCTCGAGCCTCTTGTTCTTCTCCTCTCCCCTCTCGCCCCGCACGCTGCGGAGGAGCTTTGGCAGCGCCTCGGACACACTCAGAGTTTGGCGTACGAGCCGTGGCCACAGGCACGTACCATCACCTTAAAAAAAAAAATATATATATATATATACCCGTCAGAGTCCTAGATGAAACCTTTAATGATGAGGAAATGAATGAATTGAGAATAAACAAGGGATGTAAATGAAAGTATTGTGTGCTGAATGTGCAGGCAATTGAGGAGTATTTGAAGGAGGAGACGGTGAAGTTGCCGGTACAAGTGAATGGGAAGGTGAGGGGGACGGTGGAGCTGCCGTTAGATGCCAGTGAGGAGGAAGCCATGGCTGCCGCCATGGCGGAGCCCAATGTGGCTCGAGTTCTGGAAGGGAAGGCTATCAAGAAGAGGATCTACAAGGAGGGGCGCATCCTTAACCTTGTGGTTGGTTAACCACAGGGCTAGGCGCTGGGGATCGGGGATGGTCAGGACTCAGGAACCATTTTTAGGGTTTGTATGGGTTTCAGAGTTCAGGTTTAGGGTTCAGGGATAGTTGGGAGGGTCAGAATTCAGATGGTTTTTACTTCTATGTTGCTCATTCCATTCTCCCATTTAACTAGTCAGTTTTTAATTCGTGAAACTGTTGGGATTTTAGGGTAAGGGTTCAGCAAGAATTCTCGGTATTCACATTCATATGGTGTGGGTTCACAGAGCAAGCCTTCTTGATGGAACTGAAAACCCTAAAACCCTGAACCCCTATAATCTAAGAAACCTGAACAATTGAAAAGAGTCAGAACCCTTTCCTTTCCTTTTTTTTCTTTCTAAGAACTCAAGAGAACATAATATGTGGAAATGGTCCAATGATTCACATGGAACTTCTGAAACTCTCCACAGTTCCTGATATACGTGACGTGCAAAGCGTGATTTGTGCCTGATTCATGCTCCAGTTTGGCGTTTAACTGCGCATGTAAATGTTGTGTTCAACTGGGAACTAGTTCCATGCAGTCGTACGGACGGTCTGGAATATTCGCAGACGCCCATAAACCCCTCCCTGTAAAGGCATCCTCAAAATTTTGCAATTCCCTGCCCGAGGAATAAAACCATATTTCATTTGGACCGTCAGATCTTTGATCGGAGGACTCCTGCGGTTTTTTGAGACCACGGGCAGCTCAGGCAGAAGTAAGAACATTTAGGCCCTGAACCTTACTCTTGGAACAACAGCTACTTGGAAGCGCCCTGTAACTCCTGCTGCTTTGATTCCAAGGACCTGCAAATTCTTGGAAGCTTTTTCCAAGATTAAGATTTAAGATTCTACTTTTGAGTTTAAGAAGAAAAGCAAAGAGGCGCAGCCATGGCCGTCACCTTCGGCGATTTGAGCACTGCGGAGGGCTTGAAGGAGCTGGATACCTATCTGCTCCATCGCAGCTATGTCACCGGGTAAGGGAGGGATGCCTGCCTGCTTATGTATGCATGATGTGTTTCTTTGTGTGTTGTTTGAAGCAATAAGGCGCATCTTTTTGAGTTCTGTTTGAAGGACGAAGGACTTAAGTTGGAAGAAACATGTATGCTATGTTTGGAGAAAGGTTAATAAGTGGAGCTTATGCATATTCGGCTGCATTTGCTCTATGCAAAGTTGTCTGTTACGGCTTGAAATATAGCGTGCAGCTGTGGCTTGCATTGTTCACTCGAGCCTTCCCTAGTATTCAGACTGAGGAACCTCTCTTCGTGGTTGCTGCTAGTTTTAAAAAAAAAAAGCAATAAATAAAAGTAGGAAAGGGGATGAAAAGGCGAAAAGTACATTTTTAAAGATTCAGTTTTAGAGACTGTCTGCACGACATTCTTTAAAGTTCCACTTTTTTTTGTCCTTAGCTGCACAAGAGTCTGACTTAAACTATGGCGCCTTCCTTTCGCCCTCTTTCTCTCTCTCTCTCACACACACACACACTCGCTCTCTCTGTGCAGCTATCAAGCGTCGCGTGATGACTTGGCAGTGTACAGTGCGTTGGCCACTGCTCCCTCTGCTTCTTATCCTCACGCTGCCCGGTGGTACAAGCACATCACTTTCCTCCTTGGCCATCAGTAAGTACTTGCTGCCGATTCCAACTAATTGTCATTCACTGTAGCTTTTCATGCTTCCTATGTCCTTCATTTTTATTTTGTTTTTCTTTGGATCTGTGTTTGGATCATGTAAAGTGCCTGTATTGGTTTCTCGACTCTTGAGTGTTTCCAGTGTTCCCCCATCTAGATTTCGTGAGTCCCAATGCTGTCTAGTATCTGCATCCTTTAAAGCTGGCATTGTGAAATTGAGTATTCATTCTTGTTGACCTGCATCCAGTAAGCCCCTTGTGTTGCTTTTGTTTTTTGTTGTAACAGCTTCCCTGGAGAAGGAGTTGGAGTGGTGCTCGGCAGCGGAGCGGTTGCCCCATCTGCACCTCCTCCCTCTGCAGTAAAGGAGGCTACACCTGCGGCTCCTTCCACGCCTGCACCAGCAGAATCAGAAGCAGCGGCAGCGCCTGCTGTAAGCTCAGCCTTATAGACGGTTTCCATGGTTTTTTTCCCTTCTCGCTGTTGAAGAGTTTAGAACACGGGGAGGTGTTTTTCTTCCACTCCCTACTTGCTCTTCCACTGTCTTAGTTTATTTATCTTAATCAGTTTCTTTTTACACGGGCATGACTGCAACTTTTCCAGATAGATTTATTATCTGACTATAGGGAGATGAGGGGTGACTTCATGCTCGTCATTTTTGTCGTCCAAGTGTTTAGTTATCGTGTTGGCGTTTCATATGTCTCATGTAGGGTTGTATTGCATGTGTTTGCAGGATGATGATGATGATGACGACTTGGATCTCTTTGGAGAGGAGACAGCGGAAGAGAAGGCGGCATCAGCAGCGCGTAAGGCTGCAGCAGAAAAATCTGGCAAGGTTAAACCTGGTAAGTAGATGTTTGCACGCATCAATGTGTTCATGTTTTCGGAAAGCAAGCTTGATCGAGTAGACATGGCCTCATGTCCCTGTTCCGTAACGTTTCTGTTTTCGAAGGAAAGATTTTATGTGCGAGAGAGTATCCTTCGGCCTCTAGCTAGGCCGAATTTATTATGAGAGAGTAAAGCATGCTACTGCATCGCAGCCTTCGCATTATGTTGAGGCTCCCATCGCCTTTGATTTTCTCCCAAGCAGATGAATGATAAATAGTTATAGCTTGTTTTGTGTTCTGTGCACAGTTGGCAAGTCTTCAATTCTTTTGGACGTGAAGCCATGGGATGACGAGACGGATATGGCTAAGTTGGAAGCTGCAGTGAGATCTGTTCACATGGATGGTCTTACATGGGGAGCTTGTAAGTCCTCCACCTTTCCAGCCTGAGGTGGTGTTTAGTGCTGCCTCAACCTGACTGAGATGTACTTACCACAGCTCTCATTGGACCAACAATGGTCGTGTTTTGGGAACATGTTGCATGTCAGAAGTCTCATTTGACTGCATAATTTTCACTTAAGGTTTTATTCAGAACACAATGAGTACGTTGCTCTCTCTGATAGTTTGTGCTTTAACTCTGTTGGAATTCTGGACTTTATCAGCGTTATGCATTCAGTAAATGCAGTTCTGTGTTGCGACCTATGTATTGGTGATGAAACCTACCATACTCTCTCTCTCTTACTTTCTTCCCCATCCGTCGTCCATCCCCCATCCCCGCTTGCAGCGAAATTGCAGGCGGTCGGCTATGGCATCAAGAAGCTGACCATTATGCTCACCATTGTGGACGACCTTGTCTCTCTTGATGAGCTCATTGAGGACCATCTCACCGCCGAGGGCACTGACGCAGCCGAGTACATTCAGAGCTGCGACATTGTTGCCTTCAACAAGATCTGTAAGTGCTCAACCTCTTTATCAAGCTTCGTCAGAAATTCAAATCTAAGCTTCACCTGAATTTGTTCCACAGTATGGCTCACAGGACATGCTGGGCTTCATTGCCATAGTGATGCATGCATGGTGGGTATCTACAGCCCTTGTAAACGAGCTCTTGACGGCTCCTTGAACCTGAATTTTCGACTTTCATCCTTGATCTTGGATCCTTTATCTTTGATCCTTGATCCCTGATCCTTGATGACCCTTGACCTTCGATCCTCGATCCTTGACCCCTGATCCTTGATGACCCTTGACCTTCTTGATGACCCTTGACCTTCGATCCTCGATCCTTGACCCCTGATCCTTGATGACCCTTGACCTTCGATCCTCGATCCTTGACCGTTGACCCTTAACCTTACATCCTTGATCCTTGATCCTTAATCCTCGACCTTTGATCCTTAATCCTCGACCTTTGATCCTTGACCTTAGATCTTTGGTCTTGGATTCATTCGTGATCCTTGATTATTGTGCAGTTCTTATCTATAGGCCTTTTGTGGGAAACAAAATAATAATAATAATCAATACGAAAAATGTGGCTGACAAGTACCTGCTATGGTTTGTTGTGACCTTATTGCAGAGAGAGTTCTATTTTGTGACTCCTTGACGCTGAGCCAACTGGTGAAGGTGTTGAGAAAGTTTTGGTCCTACCCGGCAAAGAAAACCACTAGGAATCTGTACTTGTTTCTGAGGATCTGAAGGGGTTTCCTCCGTTTTTAAAATGAAGGATTCCATGGTTTATTATTGCACGTTGGGTGGCTTTTGTCTTTTTTTGGCCATTGCTTGCCACTTGGAATGTTCAACCTGTTTAAATTTTACGATAATGTTATTTACAGTAAGAAAAAATTGATAAAAAAAAAAGGTCGAATATTTTTATCGTAGAAAGCAACGAAATGTCATAACTAAAACATTACCAGCACCTAGGCCCTTCAGTACTGAACTTTTCACGGGCTCGGCTCTCCTTGATTCTACAGTTCCGTCATGCTTCAGCCCTGTTTAACTGGAAATAAATTAAGCACTGATTCACGGAACTGAGTTGTATCAAAGTTATTGCCGCAACGGCGTCATGGAGGAGGGTCCTTCGGAAACGTTGACATGGTTGCCACCGGGACACCACGTGGCACGTGCCATTGCCGTCCAACTCCTGTCTCAATGTGCCCTTAACGGAATGTCCGCGAATCTACTCGGCACCAATACGACAAAAATAATAGGCTGATGAAGATCCGCGTGCGTCGCCTTTTTCACGATACAGTACGAAACGATACGATATTTTGCGATAAGATAGGGGTCGATAATTTGCGATAATACGATACGATAAGTAGTCGGGGTCGTAATTGTACGTACGCCTTTGAAACCGTACCGTATCGATCCAACGAACCCAAAGACAAAGAACCGAAAGAAGAGATCAATCCTCTCTCGCGGAGGGTATTTAGGGTTTTTAGGGTTTTAGGGTGTTTAGGCGCACATCGATCGGCGACCGTCGCGGCGGCGTCGAGGGAGGGCTTGAAGCGTTGTTGAGCCGAGGCGTAGAATTTGGCTCCAAGCTTTTTTCTAATATTGTGCTTAGGTCCTTTGCGCCCAGTTCCTCGTGGTTCCTTCCTTATGATGCTGATGTTGTCCATGTACATTTGATGACCTCGCCATCGTGAGATCAATGCCACTTCCCCTTTTCTTCAATTACTCGGTGGAAAACGTGCACAGGTCGGAACATGGGATCGGCAACCATTGGGCAACCATTGGATGGCAATGGTTGGCTGGGTCGCGAGACAATGGTTGGCAACCATTGGCATCCAATGGTTGCGACCATTGGCAATGGTTGCGACCATTGGCAATGGTTGACAGGGTGGCGAAACATTGGTCGTTCCAATATGGTCCTGTTGTTGCAGCGCCCTCTCTTGGTGGGGCTGCCACTTCTCCTCTACCCTGGGTAGAACTCGACATCTTCAATGAATTGCTCAATCACACAAAGCACACTAAATGCAAGAGAACAACTCAGCGGAAATATGAAAATGTAAGGAGAAAGCCACCAGCCTAAAACTCCTTAAGATAAAGATGAAATACAACTTGACAACACTAGAGC
>CM074810.1:3262459-3277170 GCA_037447605.1 Zygnema circumcarinatum | reverse complement strand
TTTCTTGATTCAGACGCTGAGTACAGGCTGAGAGAGATTCCGTGCACGACCGAGGAGGGATTAGCCCCGCGGTCCGTTACAGTGGTATCAGAGCCACGTTGCGGCCTTCCTCTGCAAGGAGGACCTGTTGGTCATGGTGACCACTTGCCGGGCCGGAGGGGACCCGGGGCCCTCGGGGCCGCCACCTCCACCATCTGTCCCCCGGGACGAGGTGATGGAAGAGAATTCAGAGACTGCGGCCATCCCTATGGAGGGGCCCAGTCCCGAGCCCACGGATGGCCAAGACCATCCGGAGCAAACTGCCCCTCCCCCCATGCAGCCGCTGCCAGCGGCGACGGAGCCCCCCTCGTCCTTCCCCATGGACGAGACGCTCATCACCGTGGGCGCTGGTGCGATCCTAAGGAAGAGGATCGCAGATCTGGGGAAGGAGGTGACTCAGGTGGTCGCGGACACTAGGGGGTATCCTAGGAGACTGGACGACATGGAGCTTATGGTCCGTAGGCTGAGTAGACCGCTCAGTGAATTTCAAGAATGCGGCGAGACTCCGAATGCGTCGAAGGTATGCCCGAACCCCCCCTCGGTAGCGTGGAATACAGGAGTACGGGGAAGGGGGTTGGAAGCATACCACTCCGGTAACCTAAATCTATCTGAAGCGCCCCAACGAATTTCGCGGGCGGCCAATCGCACCCACGGTTTTTCCCGCGAGTCACTTGAGGTGGCGAACCACCAAGCAGTGGGGGACCCCCGTCTGGGGCAGCTGCTGGGGGCGGAGGAGATCCCGGTCCTCGGGCTGCTCCTCCGCAACCTACTGAGGATGCCAAGCGGAATCGGGCCAAGGTGGCCCCGCTTTCCTTTTGGGGTGAACATCCTAACACGGACTGCTCGATTGAGCAGTGGTTGGGTCAAACGAAGGGTTACCTTCTTTATGACCAACCGTCTCTCTCTCCAAAGGTAAGCTTTTGCTTGTTCAAAGACTCGAGGAGCCAGATACCGCATGTGAGTGAGGTTCCTCTCGATGAGATTGGGGATTCATTGGGACAAGTTCGCCGTGATGAACTTATCAAACACTTTAGTCTCTAGACCTGGATTTGAGCCCGGATACCGTAACATGAACTAAAACCTAAGAAGTTGTCAAGCGCAGGGAGATCGCTACGTGGTGCCACAAATCACCACCTACAAGCTCGACAAGCCGAAGTTCTTTTTCCACTTCAGAATGGCTCAAGCCACACTGGAGGAAGCAGCTTATGACTAACCTACTCCACTGTAAACCGTGGGACCCCGCCGGCCTGCCGTATTGATGCTGCTCGCTGACACGCTTCAAGTAGCGATGTAGACCTTCGCCTACCAGGTCGGAAGTGACAGGTGGTGGAAGGCGGATTCAACTCTCAAGATGGCAGGAAAGAAAGAGCGAAGCAGCCGTAGCTGCTGCCCCCGCATCGCCACGTAGTTGACCTGCAAGAGACGGGAGCGGATGCAACGGGAGCATCAAGTAAGCCCGATGCAGAAAGAGGGCACAAGGCCCCGGATCGCCTTCCAACGCCAAGTGACAAGAAGCGTGTGGGCCTGAAAACTCCCCAACTCACCGCCAGCCTAGTGGGTCCCGCCGGTGGGACATGCTGTGTTACTGTGGAAGGGATGGAGATCAGCCATGACTCATGTATTTGTTTCTGTAACCTTGACATTCTAAATTGGATTGGCGTAATCTTTGGGAATGCACGCATCTCTTTTGTGTGTGACACCTCGCTTTCCATTTCCCCAATCGTAGTGACCTCCTCTCCGTTTATGGATGTAGTGATGAATGGTGATTGGCAGTCTTTATCCTCAATGTCATGGGCGGCGATGTTTCATGCAATGCGCCATGGATGATTCCGGCATGTCATGGGAAACACCCCATGTCTCTCGTCGCATGTGCCGTTCTCAAGACATCGCTGCGACCTTTCCTAACGCCACTTTGGCGGTTGGTGAAACAGCTTGAGGAAAGGTACAAATTGGCAGTGTATTTACGGAAGGATCCACCAAGGCCGGGTTGGGATCACCC
The DNA here is from genome assembly GCA_037447605.1 of Zygnema circumcarinatum. Classification (NCBI taxonomy): domain Eukaryota; kingdom Viridiplantae; phylum Streptophyta; class Zygnematophyceae; order Zygnematales; family Zygnemataceae; genus Zygnema; species Zygnema circumcarinatum. Next base: position 3,275,132 of record CM074810.1, on the reverse strand, counting down.
TACACCTTGGTGTGGGAGGACGCTCGCCTCAACCCTCGCATATAAAGCGCATCCATGTTCCATCTTGCCCATCGTGCTGGGCGACCTTCCTCGGTGGTCAGCCAGGCCCGCCGGGGCTGTGGCTCCGTTCTCACTTCCTGCCACCATGCTGCCTCCATTGGAACTTGAGTTCCCACCGCATGAAGACATTCAAACACTCAAAGCTCTATCTTAGTCACCCACGCCCATAACAATGTAATGAAGCTACAAGACAAGCACAGCTGAAATCACAATGAGATGCCAGAGAAAGCTCACTTCGCCTAAAACTCCTTATAATAAAAATGTCTTCCCACAATGAAGTTCTCCCACTACTTCAAGGTCCCTCTTACTCACTACACCACTCTATTACCAAGTGTAAAGTGTTTCTAGGCAAAGACGAAAGTAAAAATACTGCACAAGACCCGAGACTCAGACAGTAGCGCGGTGGCCGCTCATACACAAAACTATGCACTGTATTTATGAGGCCCCGCGGACGTGACACACATGTCACGCCGCGCCCGGCCATTGCAAACCCATGCACTGAAGTCCGGTGCGGGCGCACTTCAGTGAATAATGCCGACCGGCCAGCCGCCAGAAACCTACTTCGGGCAGCCGCTTACCTAGTTCTTGTCGGCTCAGAGCACGCTGTCTGCATAGCTACGCTGCCACAAGCCCTTTCCCGCTGCCCGCACTGCCGCATCAACTCGCTGACCCACATTAAGCAGTGGTCCACGCGGGCGCATTCCGCTCAGCCGCCAAATATCTTCTATGTCGCTTCCGCCACAAGAATTTTAGGTAACGGACCCGCCTCGCAGCAGGTTCAACTCGTGACCTCCCTGCAGATTCACCTAAGTGCTTTACCATTAAAAGGCAAATCGCTGATGTAAGTACTTCTACCATACAACCTCATGTATATGTTGCCACATTCTCCCTCACTCTAAACCGGCTCGTCTCTAGGCAATGTTTTCACGAAAGCGCCGTTTCAAGCTCCTTCTTCAACACATGGACCTACTGACTTGGCCGCCTCCTCAACCAATCCGTACCATGCTCGAGATCACGGTGTTTTTAGGTGATTGCAAAAATACCGGCAACCGCTTTTGATACACAACGAACTCGCTCAAGTAGCAGGTTCGAATCAGACCTCTCCCTGCATTCACCTGCTGCTTTACCATTAAAAGGCAAATCATGATGGGTAATACTTCAGCCATACAACCCATGTATAGCGTTCTTTCATATGCCTACAAGCCAAGGCCAAGGCTGCAACCAATCAGTTGTAGGCAAGGCCTCAGACAAGGGACCAAGGCCATCAATCAAAAGTTGCGCCAGTCTCATTCGCCAAGACATGTCACGGCTGCCTAATCACACATTGCTCAGATTCACAGACCAAGGGCTACACCTGCTAATTCGAAGTCGAAGACCGATATTCCTAAATCTAAGAGCACTACGCCAGGAGCCCCATGTTTTACAAACCGAGTACCACAAATAAAGTTAGCAGGTGCCATACAATGTCTAACTATCATACACTAACACTAACAATCTCCTCTGGGACTCGGGGCCTCATGGGCCCTAGCCCAATCAATTGCTGTTTCACTGTTAGTTGTCTCCCCTGGCTGACTTCCTTGGTCAACATGCTCAACTCCGCTTTTTTGCACCTACAAATCTCACCACTATCATCCTTCCTCTACCAATCCTCGCACATACGATATTGCACCCTAATGTGTTGGTTCTCTCATAAACACGTGGTTCTGCGAGGCTATGACGACTGCCGCCCCGTGAAAGAGCCAATGGTGTTTGTAGTTGCTTACATTCATCAAAGAAATGTTGGAACCACATCCTCCTCTTCGCCGCATGGTGGCACGCCTCCCATGTACTTCCTTCGTGCTCGACGCCACCAATCTTGTAACTTCAGCCCATGAGATCGGCCTCCGCTCAGAACACAAATCCCGACGCCGATCGCGACAAGGCCAACATCACTCTAATCGTAGCCGGTGTACCCGACACTCGTTGGCCCTCTCAAATCGAGACCGTAATCCAAGGTCCTCCTTTCACGCATCCGGCAAAATCCGCTTCACTCCCCAATGTTCGTGACCGGGATTCTATGAACTCACTTTGCCGAGCTCACGGCTTTCAAGTCGACGGAGTACTATCATCGATACATTAAACTCCCCGATTGCCGACCAGACGACTGCATATCTTCGTACTCTCCGCGACTGCCGTATCATATCTTTTCGACAATCGCGTCACATTTCATCGGACTTAATAAGGACAGATTCCTCCATTTTGAACCGGGTAAGTACATCTCGCGCGCATTCTTCCTACGTTAAATAAGCTACCGCCCCCGCCTTCGCTAACCGCATTCCTAGTGAGATATCACGCTTCCCTGGAGTCCGACATTTTCAAGTTACCTTAAAATGCTTCAAATCATTGATTCTCCAATGAGAGGCTCACCATTATGAGGTCGCCCCACTAGGATCCCAACGACATGAGATCTCGCCTTTTCTTCCTGCTCTATTAACGGAATGATCCGCCTCGAATCAAGGCAAGTTAGAAATCCGTTACTCCGCCAGAGGTCATCAATTTTCTCGCACAAACTCGGTGCCTCGCTTCGCCCTGGCATGCACTCTTCACAAGCATCTACAAACGCAGATGCTCCTCGCCGACAACTTTTCCTTCGGCCGCATTCATGTAGATCTCCTCACGAGATCTCAGACGTAAACGCTGCCTTGATATCGAAGTTGATGTAACGCGTATCCCTCGCCGCCGCAATCAATATAGGGCACGGAGGGAGTTGAATTACCACGGGGCTGCTGTCTCAGTCGTATTCTCAGACGCCTGGCCGAAGTTCTTTTGCCACCAAATTGCCAGCCAGAATCTGCCATTAATTCGGCCCTCGCTTTCGCTTCACCTTGAACACCCACTTGCATCCAATGGCCCTCCTTCCCCTCGGCAGCTCCTCAAGTCGCCATGTGCCGCTTCTCCAACAAATCGGTTCCCACTCGCCGCCGACATCGGGCCGCTGCCACTTTCCATCGGCCTCTGCCGCGGCGCTTCCTCAAAGGTTTGCGTTCGGGTGATCATAAACAAGGCAGCCCGCGAGGTCCGGCCGTAGTCCGTAGGCACTCTTTTCCCTCGCATTCAGGTTATCTCGCTGTAAGGCCCGTAGTGACGTGCTCTCACCACACGCCGGGTGCTCCTCCGAGGTCCTTGGCGCCCGCCTCGTGTTGAAGAAAATCTCGACAAACCCGAGGCATGCTCACAACATAGCCTCTCGCCTCGCCTCCAAATCCTCGACTCCCCGCCCATGCAAAGGCACAGCTGCCGAGTTCTCTGCCTGACAGTGAGTGTGCAGCGGTGCCGTCTCCGGCCGGCGTTGCGCTCCCGCTATGCTTCTCGGGTTCACCTCCCATCACGCTTCCCATCGCTCAAGAGCTTCTCTCCTGGCCAGCCCTCGCCTCTCAAAGCGTGTTGATCTCCTCTAAAGCCGGGACCCCAGAGGCCCATGCTCCTCTTCGGCTGGCCTCACATCCTCGCATAATACAATTTCCAACCCCGCTTTTGGGGTGCGGGGTCTCACCTAGCCGAAGCCACCGCCTCTTCGGCCCACCGTAACGCCTTCGGTGCCGACCAAGCTGAGGTTCCACACCGTAGTGCGATCGCCCATGTTGTAGCCGAAGGTACCCTTCCACGGCTCGTGGGTCAACTTCTTCTCGCCTCGCTCGCACTGCCGGTCGCCAGCCAGCGCTTCCAGTCTGTGTGGGACAATCGCTGGCTTCCTCCCCACTCCACACCTTCGTGAACCTCGATCCTACATTGTAAGACGGGCATCTATTTCTAAGGCAAGCTGGGCGGTCATCACCGCCTTCCCAAAAAAGATGCCTGAAGGGGGGAATCTATCAAAGATGGTCCGCGCTATGTCCCCAAATGGCCCTATTGATCTCTCTCGCCAGCTCTCCATACTTTGAGGGGAGTAAGGAGTGTAGTACCTACGCTTTATTCCGCTGAGCTCTTCAAGTACCAACTCCTTCGACTTGAATTCTCCGTTGTCCGGAAGGCAAATGCCTTTCGCTTCTCGGAACACCGCCTCGCCCATCCGAAGTTCTGCCAATCTCAAAGTTCAAAGCTTCGACTTGTACTTGAGAATTTTCACTCAAATTTTCCTCGAAAAATCGTCGAGGAAGGTGATGAAGTAATGAGCCCGCCACGCCGGGTGTCACGGGGCCAGCCACAAATCGTATGTACTACCCCGCCTCGCTGAAATGATTCCTTCCACCTCAAAAGGGTCTCCGGGCGCCTCTACACACTTTTGGGGTAAAGTTTCAAATTTCTTCTCAACTATGTCATCGTTCAACCGCTTTATCAAATTTGCAACAAGCTTCTGCTGCGCCCCTGTTTAGATGACCAAGTCTACGTATGCCAAAGATTTATCAGACTCCCTCAAGCATGGCCATCACACCTCATCTTCTCTCCTATAATGAAGGTAATACGTGCCTCCCTTCTCATACCCTCAAATGTACCGCTCGACTCCTCAAGTGAGTAGCTACACAAGATCTCTCTCAAAGGTGACTTCGCACTCTCTTTACATACTTGACTAACGTGACATGAAGTTCTCGTTTCGTGCCGTGTGAAGGCACGCCACCGATGCACAACCGCTTCTTTCTTCTTCGATGATGTGAGTCGGCCTCCTCGAGGATCATCTTTACTACCTTCCTCGTAATCGCCACTCCTCCGTTGCCGCCGAGTGAATGACCGGGTCCTCTCCATGCGTCCAGAGTAACATTCGCTTGTCGCCACACATGTGCGTGGAAGCGCCAGAGTCGATCAGCCATGGCCGCTTCAGATCCGCAACCTGGATCTCCCCAACAAAATCAGAATGTTAAGTCAGCATGAGATTCGTCTCCACCGCCACTCGCTAACTGCGCTCTTGTGGCCTTGCTTCTGCATTTGAAGCATTCCTTGAATCCCTTCTGACGGATGACGATGCTCCTCCACCCCGACCTGGTGTTCTTGTTCTTGTAATACGGCCGAGAAGTGGCCCGCCTGTCGCGACGTAACACGCCCCAAGCAGGGCGTTCCCCACGGTCCGCTTCTACAAGACCTCCTCTTCTAATCCTCAACTTGAGTACCGCCCAAATACCTTCTCTCCTCGGGTGCCTCCAACGCCTTGGACAAGCAGCTCCTCCTCCTCGATCCTCCGCTTCACTTGCTCAAGGGTCATCACGTGTTCGTTAGAACAGCCTAAGAGTCGCGAACGCTACATCAAATCGCAGCAGTCCCCTGGGAACCGGGCTGATTTTACGGTCTCCCTCTAACTCAGCTATAAATCTTCCATTAGAGTATCAAATCTGACCATATATTCACTCAACTTCTCTTCCGAGGACATCTTCATTTTCCCAAGCTGCGTGTAAAGGCTGACTATTGTTACGTTATCCTTTATGTCATACATCTCCTCTAAGCATCTCCAGTACATGCGATGTGAAGTCTTAAGGCTGTCATACAAAGATGGAAGAGGGACTTCCTCACGCCATGACGACCGGGTGAGGGCCTTGTTGTCCTTGGCCTCATCCGGGCGTAGCGCTTGCTTTTAACTCCGACCGCCGCCCGCCATGGCTCCTCCGGCCGCACTGGGTGCCTGATGGTGCCGCCACCCATTCTAATGTTCTTGCCCACGCAGCAAGGGAACCAGCCTCGCCATCTCCACCTCCTTGTAGTCTCAACCATCGAACGCTGGATGTCAATCTCACGTGGTCCTCTCGCCACCTTGGGCTCGACATACCACTTGTTGAAGCAGTGGGTTCAAGCCTCACTCCGGCGTTACCTCGGTGTCAGCCTCCCATCAGAACTTGAGTTCCCACGATGAAGATATTCAAACACTCAAAGCTCTATCTTACTTCACTCATCGCCCATAACAACAGAATGAAGCTACAAGACAAGCACAGCGGAAATCATAATGAGAGTGTGTTAGGAGAAAGCTCACGCCTCTAAAACTCCTTATAATAAAACTGTCTTCCCACAATGAAGTTCTCCCACTACTTCAAGGTCCCTCTTACTCACTACCTCACGGCATTAATAAGTGTAGTACTCTAAAGAAGACGAAAGCGCTAAAAGTACGTATCAAGACCCCAGACTATGACGCTGTAGTAGTGGTGGGTTGCTTCCTCTATAATAAAACTATGTAATATAATATGAGGTCCGTGACGTGACACACATGTCACGCCGCTACCCTGGCCATTGCAAAACCCATGCACCGGAAGCCCGCGGGCGCATTCTCAGAATAGCGACCGCTAGCGCGCGTTCAGAACCCACGCAAGTAGTCAGCCGACCTAGTTCTGCCGCTCGCACGCGTCCGCATAGCTTTCACTGCTTCCGGGGCCGGGCTTCCTTCCCGCCTTTGCCCGGGCCGCATTACCCTGGGCCAGACTTCCTACCTCCTCGCTGACCCACATTGCAGTGGGTCCACGGGCGCATTCCGTTCGCCGCTAAATATCTTCAATGTCGTGCTTCACAACTCCGCTGTTGGGTAAATGGGCCTCTCCCTTGTGTGTGGTCGCTTTTACCTCTACCTTGGGTAGAACTCACATCTTCAATGAATTGCTCAATCACACAAAGCACACTAAATGCAAGAGAACAACTCAAATGAAATATTTTAAAATGTAAGGAGAAAAGCTACCTCACCCTTAAAACTCCTTAAGATAAAGATGAAATACAACTTGACAACACTAGAGCCAAGCTTCAAGCACCTCTACTCAAGCTACGTGAATAAACCACCCACTACAAGCTGAACTCTTCCCACTATCTCCTTGGCCCTAAGCAAGATAGCCTCACTCCCCAATGTGAGTCACGAGAAGGTTAACTTCTACCAAACAATCTAAGCCTTAAATACAATATGGCGCCATTAGTGACATTGTCACGTCACGGCCGCACATGCTACGCCTTGCAAGACCCTTATCCTGATCCTAATCTCAAGGCCAGCCGGGATCCTCGTGAGGGCTTGCACTCCATCCAAGACATCATTGCCAGCCGATCCGGCCACTTTTATCTCCATCCGCCCTCCACCGTAGGATCTGACTCTCATTACTTGGCGCCATGTGGACCCCCGTGACTCACGAAGTGCCATCGGCCCAGAGGCCGCATGTGCCTTCCTCTTTAACCCGACACGGGCGCCTTCCGACGCACCGCCCCTCCAAATGAGACATTATGTCAATTCGCACCTTTGTCGCTTCTTCGCCCAGCCATTCAAGGCCACTTCGGATTTGTCGCTACGCCACGCCACATCTGGACTCGCCACGCCGCTGGCCAGCGCTTTCACCAATACCCAATGTCCGTACATTCGAGGTCCCGCCTTACAATCAGACCACCGACGGGCCGCACCGGCTACTCCTTCGCCATGCCTTGCCTGCCAACAGACTCAAGGCCACGCGACACACCTCTTAAAGACTTGTCACGGGTCGCCAGACGCCCGCATAATGTGGGACACTTTTGAGCACACCCTCCTTAGAACTTAGTACCAACAACTTAGTGTACAACAAGTCCTTAACTACTTTACACTAACAGCAACTTTGCGCTCCGCGTTTCGCGCCCGCGCCGCAACCAATCAAAGTTGCGCGCCGTCCAGACATGCTAATCCAAGGCCGCCACTCAACAAAGCTGGGTGGCCCGGCCCTCCGCCATGTGTCGGGCCAAGGCCCAATCAAGCCACTGCTCCTCAGACTACGCACTCACAAGGGCGTGCGAGACTCACCCGAAATGAAAGTAATCGACATTCCTAAATCTAAGAGCACTACGCCTCAAAGAGACTTTGCTCCTACAAACTGAAAGACTACAACAAAGTTAGCCAAGGCCATACAATGCCCAACTATCATACACTAACACTTCCGCTAACATGGCTACCCGCCAGCTATACCGCTAGGGGATAACGCGTATGCTAACTTTGTTGGGCTCGGCATTCACCTGCAGATTTGCTGACTTCACAGATCCCCATTCAAAGTGTTACTTCGGATGGACGCAGCGGCCAGATCTCCTCGCATCGCCACACTCAAGACGTTCTCCATCCTACTCCGGGCAGTTGAAGTGTCTTTCGGCTACCAACTGGCCCCCGTATGTATGTTATTTTAGTGGAGTTGTTGTTAACCATGGTCAAAGCCCAATTGGACTTTTTCCATCCCACACCGCATCTCCGCGACAAATGATAGCGTATCACACCGCACTCGGCAAATCCCACATCCATCAAGCATCACGCGAAGTTGATACTCCTTATCTCTCGCCGCTATGCAATTGGCCAAAGCGGAAGTATGAGGGCTGCACCTGTTCATGGTGTACGCCATGGCGTACCTAATCGGTGATGTGCATGACGGCGATCGTGAATGGCGCATCACATCTACGGATGCGCTTCTCGGCCGCTCCACCCAAATTCCAACCTTTGTTGACGTAATTCAAGCGACGCCTTCCCGACGACCTTCCACAGGCCGCCACCTCTATCTGTAGGAGCTGGGCACACAACTCTTGGAGCTTTGGCGCGCATTTATTGTTAAGCCTAAAAGAAAGTTCCAAGAGATGCAAAGAGTTGACTAATTTACGGACAAAGGCTGGATGTAACCCGCCGTGAGTCTCTTTTGGGGTTTTGCATCTTGTTTGTTGGGAAAAAGATGGCTCGCCGAGGATGTACTGACATCGGTAATTCCAACAAGATCGTGAAAAGAATCGATTTGCTTTACCACGACGATGACTGTTGATCTTCACGGCCAAAGTGTTTACTTCACTTTATCTTCGCCTCGTGTGGGTATCATCGCATCCGCGGCCACGTAGTTCGGATGTGCTGCTAAAATCAGATTCTGACGTACTGGTCATTTCCAAATATGTGTTGCCCCTCGATTGACTAATGCTCCGCCACTTTCAGCGGTGATGAACGTAAATGTTCATTCTGCAATGACGAGTTTGTTTTGGCTTACTCTTTATGATAATCCCGTACCTCGCAGCATGTAGAGGTGAAACATCTCAACACGCTCGAAAAGTGTTTGAGGTCCTGAGGAAAAACCGCTTTTATGCCAAGAGGAAGAAGTGTCACTTCAGCAACGCGAATTGCTTTATCTTGGGCATATCCTCAATGATCAAGGTCTTTCGGCCCGATCCTGCCAAAGTTTCTGCGGTAGAAACTTGGGCAGAACCGACTGACTTGCATCAATTGCGATCGTTCTTGGGTTTTGCGAATTATTTTCGTAAGTTCATCCAAGGGTTTAGTAAGTTGGTTACTCCCTTTGACTAATTTGACACGCCCGTGTCCTCAGACGTGACCCCAATGCCGAAGTACTGAGGTCCGCACGCCACGCACTTGTTAACAAGCACTCCACCGCTTAGCTGACCCGGCCCAAACCTTATGAAGTGGTTTGTGATGCTTCTCGATTCGGCCAGCCGCCTTGTTTCAAGAGCATTTGCCAACCTCGGGCGCATGAAAGTCGCGAAAATGAATCCCCGGCCGCAGCAACTATTCGCAATGTAATGTGAATCGCTATAGTAGTTCACGCTGTAGATACGGGCGGTGTTATTTGAGGGGGCAAAAGCGGTTACGCTGTCAATGCATTTCACCGCCTTCACGACGTTCTCGGCCTGCCGCATCTTTGCTCAAAGCAGGCACGCCGGTCCGGAAGTTCTCCAGTAGCTGGATCGCTACTGGGTCTATCGCCCGGCAGGCCAATGTGGCGTAATCTACTGGGCAAAATTTCGCATCTTGCCTCGGATGGGCGCCGCTTTTGTCAACTCGAGCGCTGGTGGAACGAGATGACAGAGGTGCAGGCCGCCAACCCCGCAGTTCCCGCTCCAACACGCCACATGATCCCCGCACCAGCCGACGCAATGGGCCCTCCCCGCCTCTCCTCCTCTCGACCACGGATGATCCGCAGAGGGTATGCCGGGTGATCCTTTGCCTCGGACGCCAAGGTAACGGGCAGGCGGACAAAGCGGTGTCTGGCGCGATCTGACTCGTACCACGCCGCCAGCCGGGTCGTACTCCAAGGCCGGATCAGACGCAGGCAGCCTCATTCTCGGTAAGTTGGCACATCCTCCGCATCAGGTCACACGGGAGTTGCCAAACCCGAGGCAATCGCCCGCGAAGTTCCCCGCGCCCCGGACTCGAAAGGACGCAGCCGCATTGCACTGTCCAATCCTTGTCAACGCAACAAACCCCGCACTCCGGGCAGATCCTCGCCACGCGGCAACCCCCCTCACACACCTCCTTTCTAAACGGATACTGGTATGGCCTTTTGATCACGTAGATCTTCCCCGACACCTCGGGCAATGACTCCATCTCAAGCCTTTGTCGACGGCCAAAGACGATGGTGCATTTTGTACTCAACTACTAAGACAAATGGGCCGCATTTAGATTGCATTTGCCAGATGTTTTTACAAGTGCGGAGCTAAAGATGTCTTCGCCGTAATTGCGGAACCATCATGCATCTAATTTATTCTCCACTGCCATTTTGGACGGGTTAAGCTCAAAATCGCGGGACCGCCAGTATTGAGTATGTAAATTTTCCACTGCAAAACCGGCCGCCAGATAGACATCCCTGAGCCAGCATGCTACTGGCAATGCTTACCAGAGTCCACGTACCACCCCTTCTTCAATCCTCACAAAGATCCTTCTAAATCCCTCAAGCAACCAAGGGATCAGCCCCGATCCGGTGGGAACATGGGCGCCCAATGTAATCCCCCGATCCTTGGAAGTCGGTGAGAGGACCGGACCTCAATCCTCAAGTACGATCTTTGTCCCAGCTTAATCGCCCGAGGCGCCGCAGTAAGTACCTGTATTCCTCGCTACCGCCCAAACTCTCGCCACAAAGGCCTATGTTGACCGCCACACCGCATCTAACTCACCTTCAATTTGCGGGCTACGGCGTTGCCTTTCTAGCACGGGCTAACTGGAGACTCCAAAGCTTAGCGCTTAACACGTGCAGCCGCGTCTCGCCATCTAATCTCAAGGTCGTCGCGATCAACGCAGGTCAAGCACGTTGGATTTACTTCGCCCATACGGCGCGATCCGCCCTTCATGCTGATCGCTAAAGTTGCCCACCGCTAGCCACGGGAGTGATCCGCCTACCCTCCCCACCAATCGGAACTCGGGGCGTGAACTCGGTATGAAGTCGTCCATCTGCCTCAATCAGACAGGTGGTAGTGTCATCTTCCCGCCAATGCATCACCTCGCTGGAACGCTACATGGGTCAACATAAGACGCTGGAAGCCGAAGGCAATCTCTGACCACCGCTGTGAGCTCATAAACTTGTACTCAGAGCAGGGCGTCGGCAGAGAATGGGCCAGGGCGCTCTCGGGGTTCCCTCAGCCGCCCCTCACAAGAATCCTGGAAAAGCGGACTCGACCGATTATCACAGCCTCCTCCCGGTTATCACGTGAGTTCGGACCGCTACGCTGGAAAACCGCCTTTGTACCGGGCCTTTTGATTGCATTCTCACACCACGCTGAATCAGTATGCTCACATTCTCACGGGGGAGAATGTGAGCTTAAACGCCACAGCCTCTCACCCCTGGGTGGAAAGTGATTGGCCTCTCAGTGCCCCGCCGCCTTATGTTTCCATCCAATGCGGTACCTAATGGTTAGGGCATCGGATACTCTATAGGACGACGGAGGTCCTAGGTTCGAACCGTAAGAACTGGTTCATACGTGGGGGCACCACATAGTCACGGTGCGGCCCACATCACCCGCCAAGGTCCCCTCCTCGGCATAAGGGAGGATTGGGGATTAACGGCACCATCGGACCCATCCGTCCTCAAGGATTGATCTCGGCCTCATTATTGCGGGGCCCTTTTACTCTCCCTCTAAAGACTCACAGTAGGTAACTCCTCGACATTTTCAAATGAATTGCCTAACCGTCAATAAAGCACAATTAAATGCAAGAGAACAAACTCCGCTGAAATATGAAAAATGTAAAGTGAGAAAAAGCCACCGCACTTAAAACTCCCTTTAAGATAAAAGCATTTAAATACAACTTGACAACACTAAGTCGCTCCTTCAAGCACCTCTACTCAAGCTACGGAATGTCCACCCACTAAGCAAGTCAACTCTTCCCACTCATCTCCCTCGCCCCAAGTTGTACATAGCCTCACCTCAATGTGAGTCACTTATAAGGTTAACTTCTACCAAACAATCTAAAGCTCTTAAATACAATATGGCGCCATTAGGTGACATTGTCACGTCACGGCCGCACATGCTACGCCTTGCAAGACCTCATCCTGATCCTAATCTCGCGCCAGCCGGGATCCTCGTAGGCTTGCACGTGATCCAGCACATCATTGCCGGGCCGTGATCCGGGCCTCACCCTTTATCTCCATCCGCGTCCTCCACCGTAGGATTCACCTCATTACTTGGCGTCATGTGGGACCCCGTGCTCACGAGCGCTACCTCCCCGACCTAGGAAGCCGTACAGGCTCAATTTATCCCGACACGTGGCGCCTTCCGATTCGCCACCGTCCTCCAAATGAGCATTGCTGACTCCGTACTCGTCGTTCTGCTCCGCGCGCTGATTCGCGCCTCGTCACGTCCTGATTTGTCGCGTCGTGCCACGTCACATACTCCGACTCCGCCACGCCGCGCCTGCCACCGACCAATGCTGTACATTCGAGGTCCTGGCCTTACAAATCAAAAATTCACTGAT
>CM074810.1:3232269-3262359 GCA_037447605.1 Zygnema circumcarinatum | reverse complement strand
CTCCGCTTTCCACTTCTTTACAAAGCCGCGAGTAAAGGCTCTTCTTTATGATGATACTGCCGGGGGTAAGCATGGTCCGGTCAGCAGTCAAGGATGGATGAGCTTCAGAAATGCTCTTAGTCATTGACCGAGTCACCATGGGGTGGAGACGAATACGTTGACTACCACCACTTCGGCCCATTTCAGGAAAACCTAAAAGTCCCCACCAGCCAAGGGTCAAAATTTAGGTCATGAATTTTAAGGGAAATGGGAAATGGTTTTGAATTCTCGAGTGAAGGATTGAGAGCTCTCTGAATGCTAAGTTGTTGATTAGTGATCCGCATCAACTGCAATATATTCTTTGGCAAAATGGTTAAGTACCTCTCATGCTAATGATATTCTGATATGAGGACTGTCTGTCGGTGACTTACCAGGTGTCAGATGTGCAGCGGCTGCAGGGAGAGGAAATTCGAAGTCCGGTTCAATTCTGCAAGAAAATAGTGAAAATGAGTACAGTTTGGATGAATGTTATGGCAAAAGCTCTTAGAAATAGTCAGTCAAACAAAAGAAAGAGAGCATCTCAAAGCCTTTTGAACCTTTTGAACCTCTTTGAACCTCAAACCTCAATGACAGTAAAGGATCTCACGTCATTCTGAGAAAAGGTTCATCTTCTAACGTTGTGTCCTCCTTCGCAACCTACAGAAACGAGGTGGACAAAAAGAAGAGTGTCAAAGGAATGTAGAGATATTTGTCCAAGGCTTTTAGATGCATTTAGAGTTGCTTAAAGTTTAAGCTTCTAAGAGATAGCCCCATTAAACTCTTTCAATGTTGAGTCTGTCGATGGACTAAAGAATACAGGTACACCTACCTTACACCTTTTCGCAAAAAAAATCTGCCAAAGAACCCAAAGTGCATGACCACACTGCGATAACCCAGGAAAAAACGAGAAAAAATAGCTTTTTCCTAGCCTACAAGATGAGGATTAGGCTTTCGTCTGTACCGATGAAGCTTCTTGTTTGGCCTCCGTTATCTCCATAGCCGAAAGAGGCGACAGGCTTTTTCCAGCAAGCCTTGCCCGCACTACTTGGGCTGCAAAAAAACAACCCCAACAAGCAGATAGACGTTGATGATCACGAGGCCTTTCCTTTCCCTATAAATGACAGCAATTACAGCCTCTTCCTTCAGGATGAAGCTCTCGACAGGAACGAGCTACCTTATAAGTTGACTTTGTACGATAAGAAAGCAGCAATGCGAATCCCAGTCAAAGCAAGTTTTTCCACAATGAGAGTATACTTGTCAACACAACTTAACCTCATTGGACCTTTCACAGCAACTCGATTCAGCTCTTCTAACACGAAAAAAATATTTTCCCACAATTCAACGATGGATAAAAACGCTTCAAAATGAAAGCGCACTCACGTGCTTCTGCATCCGCCCCTGCAAAGTCAAACCACTCTTCAACAGCTGCGATCTCCTCTGCCTCCTCCTCCCTCGCAAGATCAAAGAACTTCGGAGAACAAATGTTCTCATACACAGGGTCGATCTGAAACTCATCACAAAGCCATCCCTCTCCTGCCATTCTTTCTCCTGCAACCGTTCTAAAACAGTAACTCCCAACAAACCCTAATTCGACACTACAGCTTCGTCTATTTCTTCTCCCCCTCCACCATTCACCTTATACAACAGATACATATATGTACATGCTTTACATGCATGAGAGAAGGTTCCAATCCTATTATACACAGCAGAGAGGCCTTCACTTCAGCCCAAGGAGGCGTTCAGCTCGGAAGCAGACGACCGTTGCAGCACCTCACGGCCGGTCCGAGGGTGCCGTTTTAGGGTTGCCGTTCGCAGGGCTCGAAGCCGGGCAAGCGGGGAGACGACCGTTGACAAATTCGAATTCACGCGTGCGAGGGAGCCTCCTTACTGGATTATCATCGTGTCACTTTGCGTCACGTCACGCTTGGTCACATCATGTCACGCCGTGTCACATCATGTCATGTCATGACATGACATGCCGTGTCATGTAACGACACGTCGCGTCATATCATGTCATGTCGCGTCATGTCGCGGCATGTCGCCTTACGATGCGTCACCTTACGTCATTTCATGTCATTGACATGTTTCGTCATGACAGACATGACATGCCGTGTCACGTCACGTCAGGTTGTGCCATGTGACGCTGGACGAGCCGAGGACATTGTTAGGGAGGCTGTGAAAATTTGTGTGGGAACTGCGAGGGGTGGTGTGGGCATGGCATGGCATGGCATGGCATGGCATGGCATGGCATGGCATGGGGGGAGCGACATGGAACAGGGAGCAGCGCGCCATGGCATGGCATGGGGGGAGCGCATGGAACAGGGAGCA
Organism: Zygnema circumcarinatum; assembly: GCA_037447605.1. Lineage (NCBI taxonomy): Eukaryota > Viridiplantae > Streptophyta > Zygnematophyceae > Zygnematales > Zygnemataceae > Zygnema > Zygnema circumcarinatum. Next base: position 3,260,013 of record CM074810.1, on the reverse strand, counting down.
GCGCGCCATGGCATGGCATGGGGGGAGCGCATGGAACAGGGAGCAGCGCGCCATGGCATGGCATGGGGGGAGCGCATGGAACAGGGAGCAGCGCGCCATGGCATGGCATGGGGGGAGCGCATGGAACAGGGAGCAGCGCGCCATGGCATGGCATGGGGGGAGCGCATGGAACAGGGAGCAGCGCGCCATGGCATGGCATGGGGGGAGCGCATGGAACAGGGAGCAGCGCGCCATGGCATGGCATGGGGGGAGCGACATGGAACAGGGAGCAGCGCGCCATGGCATGGCATGGGGGGAGCGACATGGAACAGGGAGCAGCGCGCCATGGCGTGAACAGCGGAGAGGGCGGAGGGGGCATGGCTCACATTGGGAAGCTAATGCTTTTAGTTCTTCCCGTTGCCCTTTCTTCGGATTCTTCTCCATCTTCCCTCTCTCACATTTCCATTCCTTCCTTTTTCGTAGTGTGCTCACATTGTCTCTTTTCCTCAGGCTTTACAGTGAATGTTTTAGCTTTCAACACCATATCAACAAAATATCTTATGTGCCTCGTCTTGATAGGTCGCCCATGTTATTGATACACTTTAAGTCATTCAAGTTTGTTTTTATGTTTACGTTCTTGGTTGGTCTTATGTCTCTCTCTCTCTCTCTCTTTTGTTGTTCGCTGGTCTTTCAAGCTACTCGGCGGTCTCTCACGTTCATAGGTCCTGCTAGTTAGCTCTCTCAGGTTGGCCGTAGGTCCCTCATGCTATAGTACATGCATCCATAAAACGCTCAGTTACGATCACAGCGTTGAATAGCGCTAATTCAAAAGGAGAAAATTGAAAAGCTTCCATTTGGCATTGCTTTCTAGCATTCACCATGTTTCGCGAAGGATAAAAACAACACCGATGAGAAAAATACACCCAGAGAATGTTTTATCCAGGTGCAGTTCCAGGTCCATATCGTCAGTTTGCACTTAGAGCCGGGTCGATCTCATTGCTCATAATAATCTGCTACAAAGGCTTCGCCATGGTCGTTTTAATGTCCATTTATCTTACAATTGGCTCGGGAAGCCGACTAGCCGAACATGCTGAATAAACAAGACTACCCCTTACAAATAGAATCCAGAAGATGGCTCAAAGCTCCCTGCTAATAAAAAGGTCGCTGTTGGACCTTGGGATGTCTAACATCACCATTCCCCACCATCTAATGAGGGGGGATATATTGCAGCCGATGGTCCAAGAAAGCTGTTGCTCCGCAATGGGCTGCTGCTCATTTTTTCTCAAAAAAAATTGAAGCCCACATGGTTTGTGAACTGGTGCTATAACAAAGTTTTCGTGCTTCCATTGCCCTTGCAGCCTCAATGAGATCACACGCGCTGATAATAATATTAATCAGCTGGTGTATTTCTCAGACTCGGCATCTCTCATACGATTAGGTAAAGCCCTGACCACAGCAAGAACAGGCTCGAAGAGATCGTCAGAACATATGAGAGCATAAAATGGTTGGCCTTATGGCCAAGCAATTTCTTTCAACTACTACCTCCTTTCCTCCCTCTCACTGCCATTCCCACATCTCGCCTCCCTTCCATTCTGACACCTGTCTCCCATTTCCTCCTTTTTCCCTCTCACACACTCCTCACCTTTCTGCCCTGCCGCTCCTTATCTCCCTCTCCTCTCCCCCGCCCTCAGCCTCCTTTCCTCCTTTCTCTCAATCGCAGTCCCACATCTCTCCTCTCTCCCATAGTGACCCGCCCTTTTCCACTTCCTGCAACAGCTGAAGAACAAAGGATCCGCGACTTCCCACCTGATTTCAGTGCGGTACAGGCTTCGTTCCTTGTGGCACCTTTCCCATTAACTTCATGAACTGGCCAAGTTAAGTAGGCAAACGGAGTTTGGTTAGTTTCTTAAACCCATCATGATGAATGAAGTATTAAAATTCTGTCAAGTTCCCACCCGTCCGAACCCTACAAACTCTTGTCATTGCTTAAATTCAGGGGTTCCGTAACTTTTCATGTCAAGGTGACTCTCAAGATACAAAAGTTCCACCCCTTTCACGTCAAATCAAAGTGGCAGCTAAAGAAATACCTGTGCTTGTCAAACTTACTTGCTTATTGAGACCCCAGGTCTTTGATTTAGATTTTATGGATATTGCCTCCGCTTCCAATCTACTGTCAATCCTTCCCCTGCATCCAAGCACAAGTATTTTTCGTTATACTTCTGCACATCCAATATGACACGCTCGTATGGTGATGAACAAGTTAGATCAGAACACTGCTTTGTTTTTGTTGGCATGCACCGGTATGGCTTGCTGACGAGAAGAGGAAAAGTTTAACACGTATAAACTATATAATATACTTGCATGCTATTCAAAGTTGAACTTAGTACGAAGCCTAGGTTGTGAAGCATATCGTTTCAATTCTAGACGCATTCAGTAAGTCAGATCGCTGGAAACAAGATGGTTAAAGAATGTTCTATCAGCGCTGTTCTATCAAAAGCAATCTATTTCGCCCTTGTTCCCACTCCGGGGAACTACAATTCATGTCAGCCGGTAGTGACAGTGCTCACATCTTCTTGGGTTGTGTTGACAACGCGGATGACATTTTTGGCTGATTTTCCACCATGACTAGCTGCCGCGAATTGGTTCCATTGTCTGACATTCTGTCTGCCTGCAAACCACAAACCAAGGAAGCAAACATCAATTAATTGCTGAAATTCCGAGGACAAATAGAAGGTGATCAATCAGAAAGCACGTTGCGAAAGCAGGAAGAGAGTGTAAGAATCTGGGAGGGCAGTGAAAGGGAAAGCGAGGGGGAGGGAGTGGGGGAGAGAGTGAGGAGAGGGGGAGAGGGGGAGAGGGAGAGAGGAGCGGAGAGGAAGAAGAGGAAGAGGGGCAGGGACAGGGGCAGGGGGGGCAAAGGAGGGGGAAGGGGAGGGGAAGGGAGAAGGAGAGGGAGGGGAAGGGGAGAGGGAGGAGGGAGAGGGAGAGGTGGAGAGAGAGGGAGAGGAGAGGAGAGGGAGAGGGAGTGGGAGAGGGAGAGGGAGAGGGAGGGAGAGGGAGGGAGAGGGAGAGGGAGAGGGAGAGGGAGAGGGAGAGGGAGAGAGGAAGAGGGAGAGGGAGAGGGAGAGGGAGAGGGAGAGGGAGAGGGAGAGGGAGAGGGAGAGGGAGAGGGAGAGGGAGAGGGAGAAAGAGAGTGAGAGAGGAAGAGGGAGAGGGAGAGGTGGAGAGAGAGGTGGAGAGAGAGGGAGAGGGAGAGGGAGAGGGAGAGGGAGAGGGAGAGGGAGAGAGAGAAGGGTGAGTGAAGGAGGGTGTGTTGCCTTTACCTCTCCTGCTGAGTGTGCTGCGGGACCTGGCGCAATGTAGCGCTTGGCGCGTTCAGCTGTGTGAAAGTGAAATTCCTGCACGCGTGCGGGCACAGTGATCAACAAAAAATCTGCAGATACAATGGCGGAATGTCTTGGACAAGGGAGAGAATTGACCTTAAAAATACTTAAACAATCCATTGTCTGTGTGGGTGAAAAGGCCTTGATAGCTTACCTGGAAATGAGTAAGCGGTCTTTTTGACACGAAGGGGAGCCCAAAATTTCCTTTGAATATCTGTACAAAGCTCACAAAATTATGGACATAAGATGAATATTTTTTTAACCAAGTGGAGGAGAAAGGCGAGGCTTATAAAGAGGGACAACATACCCTTGCATCAAGAGGTTTTGTTTTGAGCTTGGGACCATTCTCCACGTACTCATTTTCCAACTCCTGTGTGCTCTTCACTCTAATCACCACCACCCTCTTTGCCAAATCATTTGTTACATAGCCTTCAGAAAAATGGAAAAATATTATCGAAAACTTTTGTGCCAATTAGTGACACATGTGAGGACTCACTTTGTTGGTCGAGCTCGATTTGAAGCTTCAACATGACCTTCTTTCGGCTTAGAAAACCGAAAATCTGACAGGGTTGATATGACGTGGACCTGCAATGAAGATCAAGAGACTTCATATAACTAAAAATGATTTTAAGTGGCATTTGTGAACAAATTCTTTTTATTGGCCTCTTGATATGCCAAATTCCAACATGGGAGAATTAAATAAGCCTTTCAGTATCCAATAAGGACAAAGACTACATTTGGCGTAGTGAAAAAATCAAAAGGTTCAAGGTTCGAAGTTTTCCTCATACCTGAACCTCTTTCTCCCCCCGATTTCTATGTGCACGCTCCTCCGTTTTAAAATGGAATTCGTGGGGAACAGTCAACGGAGCATTAGAACGCGATGGCTCAACTGGGCCACGTGGCTCGCGGATCTGACATCACGCTTAGAAGGAGAACGAGGACTGTGTAAGTCTAAACAATCTCTTTCTCAGACTACAGAAGAAGGAATATGAGCCACTTAAAGAAATCCTTGCAAAAAAACATGCTCACACATTACATTACATTGCACCACCTGCTTCAACCGGGCAGGCTCCGCTTTGTGACTCCGTGAAGTCTGCGGAGGTTGGTCGCTGTGAGACGCATGCGACTCCGAACGACGGGTTCTGTGGTGCCAACAGCGTAGAGAAGATGAGGGAGTCGGAGAGGGAGAGGGAGGGGAGGGCGAGGGAGAGGGAGAGGGAGAGGGAGAGGGCGAGGGAGAGGGGGAGGGAGAGGGAGACGGAGAGGGGGAGGGCGAGGGTGGGGGAGAGGGAGAGGGGAGGGCGACGGAGAGGGAGAGGGAGAGGAGGAGAGGGAGAGGGTGAGGGAGAGGGAGAGGGAGAGGGAGAGGGCGAGGGAGAGGGGGACTGGAGAGGAGAGGGAGAGAGGGAGAGGGAGAGGGAGAGGGAGAGGGAGGAGGGGGGAGGGAGAAGGGAGGAGAGGGAGAGGGGAGGGCGAGGGAGAGGGGGAGGGAGAGGGAGAGCGAGAGGGAGAGGGAGAGGAAGAGGGCGAGGGCGAGGGAGAGCGAGAGGAGAGGGAGAGGGAGAGGAGAGGAGAGGGAGAGGGAGAGGGAGAGGGAGAGGGAGAGGGAGAGGAGAGGGAGAGGAGAGGGAGAGGGAGAGGGAGAGGGAGAGGGAGAGGAGAGGGAGAGGAGAGGGAGAGGAGAGGAGAGGGAGAGGGAGAGGGAGAGGGAGAGGGAGAGGGAGAGGAGAGGGAGAGGGAGAAAGAGAGTGAGAGAGGAAGAGGGAGAGGGAGAGGGGGAGGGAGAGGGAGAGGGGGAGGGAGAGGAGAGGAGAGGAGAGGGAGAGGGAGAGGGAGAGGGAGAGGGTGAGGAGAGGGAGAGGGAGAGGGAGAGGGAGAGGGAGAGGAGAGGATGAGGGCGAGGAGAGGAGAGGGAGAGGGAGAGGGAGAGGGAGAGGGAGAGGGAGAGGATGAGGGCGAGGGCGAGGGAGAGGGAGAGGGAGTGGGAGAGGAAGAGGGCGAGGGCGAGGGAGAGGGAGTGGGAGAGGAAGAGGGAGAGAGCGAGGGAGAAGGCGCGGGAGACTCAGTCCTGAAACCTTAAAGGTGAGACCCAATACCCTAAACCTCAAACGCTGAAACCCTAACCTGAAGCCCTAAGCCCTAAACCTTAACGCCTTCAACCTTAGGCCCTGAACCCTAACTTAAACTCTTAAACCTCAGCCCCTGAACCCCTAAACCGATACTGAAGTCAAGTCTTCCACTCGAACATACGCCGAATTCTCTAAACCCTGAACCCAGACCTTACACTCTAAACTCTTAACCACTAAACTCTAACAAATCTCGCCCTAAACTCCAAACCCTAAAGCCTAAAACCGAAAAAAATGTATTGTTTGAATGTTTAAACGATTAACATAATTCTAACCCTAAGCGCCAAGAGCACAGCTCTAAAGCTTGAAACTTACCATAGACACATTAAAGGCAATACGTTCCATTTTAGGGGTTTTTTTTTTTTTTTTTAAGGGACGTCGTTGAATGAAATACCTACTTCGTGGTTTCACTTAGAGAAGATATAGCAGAGTGGCACGCGTTTGCCAGTTGCGCGTTTTCAAGCAGGGTCCTGCAAAATGAGGGAGAGAGAGAGAGTGAGTGAGAGAGGGAGAGAGAGAGAGAGAGAGAAGAGAGGCAGAGAGGGGAGCGAGAGAGCAGTAGAATTAAATTAACTTAGCCACACAGCAACCGTGAGACCAGAGTATTGTCAATCTGAACTGAGAGATAGTAAGCTTCGAATGACTTTTCCTAGCAAAGGATTCAAATGCAAGTGACATCAAACATTGTTTCAATGGAATCAAATGAGATTTGACATGTCGATAGAAGGCGCAAAATTGCTTTAAGCAAAGGTACTCCACGGGCCTTGAGACTCGCCTCTCACCCTCTCTCTCTCTCTCTCTCTCTCTCTCTCTTTCACTCTCTCTCAAGACTCAGCTCTTGGTTAAGAAAGTACACGATGGAGGAGGGAGAACCTCACTTTGATTTACTGGATTTCATGGAATAAGCAACATCTATGGCACTTAGCAGCTTCCCACGCTGTGTAGCACTATGAGGAATTGGACGATGTTTCGAGGCGCTTCCAGGAAGCTTCTTCTCTACGGCTCCGCCTCCAGAGGAAGTCCCTACTTCTTTGCTGCTTGTCGCTTCCGATCGCTTCTTCTTCCAAAAAGAAAACTTGTCAGGAGTCTTCATGGGGCGCTCTGTGCCACACATTTCTTCAAGAAATGAATCACTACATAGTTGTGAAGTTGTGAGTTGTGAGGGATTATTAGGTTTGCAGGTTTCTATGGCATTTTGGGATTGTAGGTTGTAGCGTTTTCAAAGTTTCAAGGTTGTAAGCTATGCATGCTTACACATAGAGAGGGAGGGAGAGGAGAGGGAGAGTAATAAGTAGATTTTAATAGAAAATAGATAGATAATAATAGATAATCGATAGATTTGAACCGTTAATCTGTATGAATCCCTGCAAGAAGGGAGGTAATCTTCTTTAAGAAGTCTCCTTGTATAACCTTTCCTTGACTCACTTGTTATGCAGGTCTCAGGAAACAAAAAGGGATTTTAAACTCTTCAGACTTGGATTTGATCTTTTTTTTTTTAAATCAAAACATATTTTTGATCCTTGGAAGGCATTCTGACATACCTGAGATGCTGTTTGGGGAAGTAAACGTAAACCCATTTCCTGCTACCCTGCAGAAAATAGTGGAGGGAAAAAAACAAAATGCACAAATTTAAACTCTGTGTCATTTTTCAACACATTCAGGCCAGTTGAACTGTACGCATTCTACCGATTATATCAAACATTGCCCATTTTTGCAAATGATCAAACGGAAGTGGTGTAAATTAGCAAAAAAAAATGTACAAATGCTCCATGGGACATAGAAAGCGCATGGTCAAAGGGTTTACATGTGAAGTTGTGGTACTGCTGTGGATAATTTTGGCCCCTTTTCCGAAGCCTGGTAAAAAGTAGCAAATGGTGTCAGGTGAAATAATACTTTACTTAAAGTTATAAAGTTCACCTAATGCTCCGATCATCAGCACAGAAAGCCTTTTTATCTTCCCAGGAGCATGATCTCTTTAAAAAGATTGTATTCTAATCAAAGGTGAATTGACAAATGAAACAAGTTCTATTTACAAGACATGCCACATGAATATGCATCAAGAACATCGCAAAAGTATGCGAGGTATCAATTCTTTTCTCAGTCTTTGACTCTCCAAAAATCAGCCTGACATGCTTGATCATTTCAGCCCCCGCCTACTCCCTCACCCTCGCCCTCGCCCCTCCCTCTTCTCTCCCCCCCTTCCTTTCCCTCCCCTCTCTCTCCCTCCCTTGTCACTCACCACGATGGCTTGCTCGGAAGAAAAATTTATGTCCATGACTGAAAGGGGGGAGAGACATACTCCGGCCGCTCTCGCTCGGACAACTTGTCCTGCATGATGGTGTCTAGGAACAACATTGATCGGCAACATGAAATAAAAGTCATAGTTTATGCTATAGTGCATGTTATATGAGAAGTTTCCTTGAAACAAGGGAACTAACTAAATTCCTTCTCCGCCGCTGCCAAGCAGACACCTTTTCAGCTAAGCAATCGGCTACTTAAAATACAAGCGCAAATGAAGCTATGAACTTCTTATGAGAACTACTTCTTCAGTTCAGTTTCAGTTCAGTCCGGTTCTGCCCTGCGCTGCTGCAGGCTGCAAACATTCAACTTGATGCTGCTTTTCCTTTTGGTCGATGCTTGTTTTTTAACAGAACTACAGAAAGAAATCATCCTCGTTCAAATTTGCAGCCTTTGGCAAGTGACGTGGTCGTTTCTGCCATATATACATCTTCTGCAGCACTGATCATTACGAACAATCTATTTTTCCGCGTCCAATTAATAATTGACGAATGCCTTTTCCCTATGCTATTGAACATGTCTGCACTTACTAGACGTTGAAAACTCACATATAAAAGGGATAAAAAAAGGCAGACCAAAAAAAAACCTTACCTGATGCTACATCTGCAGCAGCCGTCTCAAACCACGCCTCCACATTGAGAATGTCCTCCGGCTTTTCTTGCTGCAGTAAATCGACATATTTGGGGGCGGAGATGTTCTCGTACGTCAGATCAATCTGCAGCTCAGTGCGGCCCATTGGCCTCCGGAATGCCGCACGAGATCACTCCGCCGCAGCGGAGTCCTGTCATGCACGACACTTAATCAGGGAAAGGAAAGCGCGAGGGAGAGAGAGAGGAGAGAGAGAGAGAGAGAGGAGAGAGAGAGAGAGGAGAGAGAGAGAATTCCGACAAGGAGAAAGCAACAAAGCAGAGCCTCCCTACAGAGAGAGCGACAGGATGAACACTCTTGCAACAAAGAGCTACAAGAGGTTACCTTTTACGAGTGAGGAAGGGGAAGAGCGAGCGAGAGAGAGAGAGAGAGAAAGAGAGGGAAACTTCCAAGGCGAAAGCAAAAAAGGCGAGCCTTTCACCGAGAGAGCGACAGAACAATCATTCTTCCAACAGAGCATCAAGAATAGTACCTTGTACGAGAAGAGAGAGAGAGAGAGAGCGCAAAAGAGAGAGAGAGAGAGCAAGAGAGAGAGCGCGAGAGAGAGTGAGAGAAAGAGAGGGAGAGAGAGAGAGGGGGAGAGAGAGAGAGAGAAAGAGGGAGAGAGAGAGAGGCCCCTCCTCCAGCAGGCCCTGCCCCCATTCATTTCTCCGCAGAGGGCGCCGCACGTGCGGAGGCTCTTCAAGTTACCGTTACCAACTTGGCCAATACTTTCTTTTTCTGCCCGATATATTCCATTCACCCTTGTGAAAAACGTCGCCCATTGGACATTTGTAGAACAAGTGTAATTTTTTCGGGTAAAAATTTGGTACTTTTTGTGGCCTAGCTGGAAAAAACTTATCATGTCAATTATACACGTGGCAAACTATTACTGGTTTACATATTAAGTTCGCACTTTTGTCTAATTTTCAGCTGCCCTTAACCGTTTTAAAGCGCCACGTCAGCTAAAACCCTGCATCTGATTGGCTGTCGATGCGACCTTCAGTTCCAAAAAAACTTTAGGCCGTGCTCCGGCAAGGAAGTTGGGAAATTGGCCAAAGCAGCAACGGTCAGGAAGCCAACACCCTAGATAAACCCTCCCTTCCGTTTATGCCTTAACCCTCGGCAACCTCTTCTTCTGATTCCCTGCCTTCAAAGCCTAAATCTAACCCTAATACCCTGATCTTAACCCTATACCTAGTACCCTAAGCTTAACTCTAACCCTAACCCCAACCCTTACCCTTACCCTAACTCTAACCCTATTATCTAATACTTAACGCTGATACCCTAATCTTAGCCCTATCCCTAACTTTAATACTTTAATCTTACCCTAAGACCCTAATCTTAACCCTAACCCTAACCCTAACCCTAACCCTAACCCTAACCCTAACCCTAACCCCAACCCTAACCCTAACCCTAACCCTAACCCTAACCCTAACCCTAATTCTAACCCTAACCCTAATCTTAACCCTAACCCTAACCCTAACCCTACTTCTAACCCTAACCCTAACCCTAACCCTAACCCTAACCCTAACCCTAACCCTAACCCTAACCCTAACCCTAACCCTAACCCTAACCCTAACCCTAACCCTAACCCTAACCCTAACCCTAACCCTAACCCTAACCCTAACCCTAACCTTAACCCTAAAACTGACCCTAACCTTAACTATCGGAGCCTCCTCTTTTCCCTCTGCCTTTTACATCCACACCCCAATCCCAGAGGCCCCTTCTTTTCCACTTTCCCTTCCCTTCAAACCCTAAAAACCCAAATTGCATTCACTCGCTCTGCCATGGCGCCTTCCCCCGGCGATATGCTGGCCCAGCTGGCAGCTAACCACCTCGCCATTGGCCAATACGAGCCCGCACGTGCGGCTCTCCTCGATCTGCACCGCCTGCTGCCAGCTGTATCGCTGCGGATCCTGCTGCACGTCGTCCGCCATGGCGGACACCTGCCAGGGTTTCTATGCTCAGCTTCAGTTCCGTCGCCTGCACACCTGGCATGGCTGTGCCTGGGGGATTACTTAGCCATGGAGGGCGACCCAGCACTGGTCGATGTGGAGGTGGTGGAGTTTGAACTCTACAAAACAATGCTGGAGAGCTCTATTAAAGAGATTGCTGAGAGATTGGATGGTACAGAAGGATACGGCCATGGCCATGGGAGAGAGCTGCCTTCTCTGAATGCAGGTGGGGAAGGAGATGTGGTAGGGAAGAAGAAATCTGGTGAGGAAGAGGGAGAGGGAGAGGGAAGGGAGGAAGGAGAGCGGGCGGGAGAGAGCACGGGGCACTGTTTCCAGCAAATGCTGACTTTTTTGAGAGACGCGAGGGCATGGGGCCTGGAGCCTTACGAGAGCGAGGAAGCGAAGGTGCCTGCAAAGCTGGAAGAGCTTTCAGAATCCATGGCAGAGGTGTTTGAGCTTGTTGTAGCGGAGCAGGCAGAACTCTTGGATGCGACGTGTCAGAACGTGGCAAAGCAGATTGAAAAGAGGCAATACAAACGAAATTTAGAATCGCAAAAAGCTGTAAATAGTGAAGGAGAGGCAGAGGAACGGAGAGGAAGTGATGCAAGGTTTAAGGCACAAACTGAGGAGAAAAATGAGTCTCAAGAGGGTCCAGGCATTCTTCCTGCGCTTATACAGCAGGCCCATGTGAAGGCTATTGTTAAACTTGCAAGTAGCGGAAGCTTCTCACAGGCTTGCATACGCCTGCGATTTTTAAGAGAAGAGTTCTTGAACGCTTCTGGCGATGGATACAGGTAGGTCTACTTTACATTTTCCTCACGGAATCTCTATATTCTAAGGTTTCTGCATAAAAAATATTAAGGTTGTACGGGTTCTCCTTTTGTCCTTCATTTTGACGCTCCAGTATATCATTGGAGGTTTAATCATACGTTATCTTTCACTTGTTCTAAGTAAAAAGACTATTTTTTTCGTTGACGACGAGGTTTTTGTACCATACCAAATCGGAATCTATGGCTATAGCATAAGTTTTATGAACTTTGCAGAAAATCTTTGTACATTCATGTAAATGGTCTCATTGTTGCCAAATTAAGGTTTTTTCTTTCTTATTCTCTTTATTGTTATTTGCTGAGGAAAACTTGAAACGCAGACTAGACCATGAAGGTGCAACTAGAGATTATGGTCTGGCCCAGACAAGTTTGAATATTTCTTAATTTGCATCTTCTTGGGTTTCAACCACATAAGCTATTGAACCTTTTAGCCGAATCAAGTTAACAGTGAACTAACATGTTCTGGAAGATGCTTACAATTAGGAGAGGGTCTGTTGCGCAGTGAGTGCAGCGGCATGTTCCAATCAATGCTAGCTGCTGTCTACTCTCGAGGAGTACAAGATTCAGAAATGCAGGCGAGAGCGGCTGAGATGTATGAGGCTATGATGGCGAATGGGAGTGCTGCACTTATGAAAATGCTGGAGGTGCGTGGGCCAGTAGTCTATCTCCCTAGTCCATTCAGTGCTAAAAAGAAACATGATCCCTTATGAATCATGAAGGAAACGTGTGGTAGAAGCATACGCAAACGGACAGCATTCATTCAGAAAAGTCTGCAATTATCAAAAGTGTGAAAGAAGAAGGTGTGAGAATTGTATCTTTTCTTTATAAAGCGTTCCTTTCGACGTTGCAGGCTGCTGAGGATGAGAGAGTCCATGAGGAAGCCCTGCATTACAGCAGCAACCCTGAGCAACTTGCAGCTCCTCCATTGGAAAGACTCCATTTGACTCTTACCCAGCTTAGGGAAGCAGAAGATCAGCTCCGTGAGGATGGGGTAGAGCTGCGGGAGGCAGCCATAGTAAAGGCAGTGCGAGAGATGTATCATTATGCTCGGGTGGAGAGGAAACACCTGCTTTCCTGCGTGCTTGAGGATGCACTGGTGGCTGTGGGAAAGAAACATTTCCAGAAAGCAGCAGATGTAAGTGGTGAACTTTAGTATTGATTGATTGAACCTCTTTACCCTGCAGGTAAAGATGTTTGTCGTCTAACAATTTCTCCTAACGCAGGTAAAGCATACATTTGTTGTTGCTTCTGAAGCTGATCTCTGTGTTTCTTTGTGAAAATCGAACATTTTGAGCATTGGTTCCTTGAACCATTCTTCGTTTCTGCTCATTATTGTGCAGATATTGGCACCTTTTGTGAAGTTGCGACCTCTCGTTGCAGCCATGGGATGGGATCTGCTAGCGGGAGATACAGATTCTCGCAGCCGAATGATGCATCTTCTTTGGGAAGTTCCTACATTAGAGGAGGAGGAAGAGGAGGAGGGGGGTGGGAGTGAAACTGCTACAACACAACCGGCGGATGGGTCTGCCAAGGTTTCTTTTCTCCCTAAATAATGCCTTTCATTCTGGCTAGAGAAGAGCCCATTCAAGTTCCCTGTTCTGTCAGCATTATTTCTCTATCTCCCGACCATTTCCTTTTCTCCATACTTCCGAAAGACTAGGAATGCTATGGCTGCTTCCAGTTCTCCCTCACCCCACGGGAAGTAACAAACAAAGTCTTCAGCATTTTTCTGCCTCTCTGACATTTCCTTTCGCCACTTGTGCTCATCCTCTAAAGGGCCCTTTTTGCATAACTCTCCAGATGAGTGACATCCCTGATTTTCCAAAATGTTTCGCATATCGTGATATATATATGTATTGAGTTCTTAAACCCCAACTGCAATTTTTTTTTCTCGCTGTCCACATCCTTCTTTGCAGGAATCGTGCATTGACCAACTATGTGACCAGCTCTGTTATCGACTACGACTAGCTTCATTTGTTGCATCCACTCACAGAGCAGCTCGTGAAACTCAACGTATGAGATTGGTTGACTCGGAAAGTCGAAAACCGGTCGCTGATTCGTCGGAATTTGTGGCCCAATTGGTTTTGGAACGGCTCGCCATTCACTCTCCCATTCGGGTATCTGCCCTTCTCTGAAATTGTTGCAATGTACTCTCTCCTATTTTGTGTTTGGCTTTCTCTCTCTCGCAGTAGAGCATGACAACCAATGATGGGTGTCTTTCAAACTATTCTCGCATTCCCGTTTTCATACAATCCCATGTATGTGCTTTCATTTGTCGTTCGAATTATTCTTGTGTAGTTCTTTCTTACCATCCCATGTATTTGCTGTCATCTCTAATACCAATACATGGGGTTGGCCAGGTTTTATTTGATGTTGTTCCTGACATTAGTGCACATGATGCCATAGCTCTCATCAGTCAGCAACCTCTTGGGATGGGTCCGGGCTCAGCTTTACGGAGGTAAGTGGTCATTTTCTTTACTGCAAAGAGTGGAGGTAGAGATAGGGGTGGCTAAGCTCATGACGAAAAGGCTTTGCTTCTCATTAATTAGCTTCGAACTTGTGTCGTTTGCGGCTGAGATACCCTTTGGTTTTCACCCTTCAGTTGAAAGTATGGCGTGATTCTGGAGTCTTGAAGAGGGTGTTCTGAACTTCTTTGCATAGTAATTTTGGTTTTAGAAACGATGCTTAGAACCCACAACTTAAAACTTAGAACTTAGAAGTGAGGTGATGACAATTTGGAGATTGCAGGGCATGGGATGTGGAGCTATTACGCATGTTCTATGCCATTCAGTCGGCCGTTCGTGCTTTTGGCACAATGGAAGCTGCAGCAGCAGATAGTGCAGGAGGGGCTGCACTCTCCGGATTGGATATGGAGACAAGCAAGCATCTGGCAGAGCTGGAAGACCACTTTTCAGCCATTACTACTCCTTCTCGCAAGGCACTGATTTCCTCTTCCCTTCCTTATCTCAGAACACCATTCTTTTTCAGCATTTTTTTTTTTTTTTTTTCCCCCTTTTATGTCTAAGTCCTTTCTGTCTTTCGAAGCCCTTCTCTTCGTGGGGAACTTTTAGTTCGACCAGCCTTTAAAACCTGTTGTTCTTTCTCACTTTTCTTCCTCTCTCTCTCCCTTTCTCCCTCTGTTTGCTGTTGCTTTTCCCCCCATGCAGCTTTGGATGATCGGATTCGTTGTCGATGTTTTGCATATTGATGCCACCACTTGGTCAAATTCGGGACCCTCAAATAGCAAAGAATTCTCCCGTTCTATGCCCCCCTCCAGTCCTCAAGGCTTGAGCCCCTATGACAGCCCTCTCTCCCATTTTGAAACAGCAACTCCACCAGAAGATTCCGGTCCGGCTGTAGAGTTTATCAGTGCAATATTAACTCTGCTTCGAACCCACATGCCTCCTTTAGGAGAAGAAATCGAGGGAGCTATGATGGGTCATGGTAGTAATAGTAGCCCCTTCAATATGGGAGGAGGGAGTGTATGGGGAGAGCTGACTGGATTAGAGCCGGAGAGAGTGGGGAAGCCGGCATGGAAGGAGAAAGCCCAAAAACTTTGGAAATTTTTGGATGAATGGGATTGGCGGTTGGCTGCTTTGCAAAGAATGGCTTCTGCCGGACCTGTTCGAGTTTGGCAATGGCATGAAGCTCTCGCAGTATTGAGAGCAGCCCCATCGACTCTTCTCAACATGTGGGATTTCCTGAAATTATTCTATTTTGTTTTTGGGTTTTTTCATTTTTTTCGGGAAGGAGAAATGAGAAATTTTGTGGTCCCCTTTTTTCTGCCGTTGGGTCAAAGAGAGTGATGAAAAATGGACAAGGAAAAGTCTTTTTAGCTCTTATGTGAGGCATGAGGTCAAGCTGCGAGATATGTATGGGCACTCCGGTGGCAGGAAACATGAAAAGATTCATGAGGCTCTTGAGATGTGTGTTAATATGTATGTGTTAATGATATGATATGTTACTGATATGTGTTGTGATATGTGTTAATGGAGTCGGGGCAAACGGTGGAAATTTTGGCAGGTGTGTGCAGAGAGCGGAGTATGCATTGGGGGAGGAGGCAGTGCATAGGTTTGCATTGCCCCCTGAAGAAGCTGCAAGTCTCCAATTGGCTGAATGGGTGGATGGAGCAGTTGCTCAAGCCTCAGTAAGAAAAAGCACCATACTTTGTTCCTTACAGTTGACCACATTGCTGCCTTTTTGGCATGCATTGAGCTGTGGGAGTATCGTATAATTATAACTTACATCATGGTCATGAGATCAACATAACTCTACATGAAACGCATTTATAGTATCTGAGATACACAACTTAATCTCTTCAATGTAAGTAAGTCACGAAGTGTATATTTCGAAACAGGAGCCCAAAATGGGTTTATATCTTTTCTCGATTTGAAGCTTCTAACGTCTTTGCATGCATGGAACAACCCCTTCTACGTTTTCACCTTTTCTTACATCCTATATTGTGAATGTGAATGTTGTATGGCAACTGTTAGATGGATGGAACAATATCACGTGTTGCTAAAGGGGAGGAGTCTCTCGACTTTGCAGCTCTGCATGCGCGCCTCTCTCCTTTTGCTAGTGTGAGCATCCTCTCTCACCCTCCTATCTGCTTCACAAGATATCTCACTAAGTTTCCTTCCCTCCATACTCAAGTGCTCCCTGCTAAATATAGCATAAGGTCGAACTCTCATCAATCCCAAAGTAGAGATTGGACCTTGTAAGATGCCTTGTTTGCGAAGATGACAAGGTTGGTTTTACTAGAGGGGATCGTCGTGATGGAGTTATAAAACCCACAAGTCTCATTCTGATCTCTTTTTTCACTTCAATCCACTCCAATTGAGTGGAGGAAACTAACATGAAGTTGTTGAGTTAATGATTCTTTCCCCCCTTCTCTTTTTACGTATTTTCAGGTAATGCTTTGTTTGGATGTGGCAACTGCGTCTGCGCGTTCGGCACTGACTGCTTCCCGCCTGCTGGAGCAAGTGCCCCTCTCCCTCTCTCTCTCTCTCTCTCTCTCCCTCTCTCTCGCTCTCTCTCTCTCCCTCCCTTTGTCCCTTTGTCCCTCTCCACCCCCCATCATTCATATCTCAAAAATCTATGGTCCTTCGGCATTATAAGCAGCTATAGAAGAGAAAAACATAAATCTCATGTCTACTTCATGAAAAGAATTCATGTGCATTATTTTTTTCAAAAGAAAGCTCTTGTGGAAGTTAGACAGCCTTTTAATCTTAACAAATTTAAGCGTGCTTCCTTAATTATCGCTTCCTGCTTGATATCTCCTTGTTTGGCTTAGTTGTGATAGAAAACTCCATGTTGATTCTAAGGTTACCAATTAGTGTGGTTGAGCAAGAAGAACTGCTGTGTGTGCGACATCACAAGCAGCTATGGATGATGCAAATCAGACTTCTGTCAGCTTAATAATGGAATTGTACGGACAGTAAAATTCACCAAAAGAAGAGTGCCTTTTCTAAAATCTAGGATGCCTTAACAGTTTAGCAAGTTTATTCTTTCTGAGGCCAACATTCATGTCATTGATGTCTCTGTAAATTTGTTATCCTTGCCTTCATGTCATTTTTAGACGACCCTTTCTGTGTAGTTGGAGGATTGAAAGAAAGGTTTTGGAACAGAGCTATGATGAGCCTTAACCAGTTCATGCCAGTTCTGCTACTGATGTTCAGTGATCGAGAAACTGGATTGCATTGCCTGAGCTTTGTATCCTTGTGACCTATAAACCATTAAAAGAAAAGAAAAGAAAAGAAAAGAAAAAACCCAATTGCTTACCTCTTAGACGAGCGAGTTTGATTACTGTTGTGATGATCCTTTTGTTATCGATTTTGGAACCACTCTCCATTTTGAGCCCGTATTTTTTTCCACTCCATGTTTTGATGCTTTCTTTATCTTTCACAAACTTCTTCTGCATTTCCTCAATTCTCGCTTATGGAGGGGCTCTGCAGGCTCAGTCACTCATACCTCAGTGCGAGGTGGGCGGTCAACCCCAGTCAACGCAAGCAAACAGAGACCCCCGCCAAGAGTCTGCAATGGTTGGAATTGCAAAGAAACTTCTTCAAAGACTGCAAGAGATTCAAGCCCAAGTATATAATATAAGCCCACATATCCCCACATTTCTTCTTGGATCAGTGAAAGGATTGACGACAGAAGAGATTGTCCTTGTGAAGATAAAAACATGCTGTCAATTACTCTTTGTATGTTACATTACCTTATCCTTACCTTACCTTAATTGGGGTTGATTTGTAACGAAGAAATGAGGGTTTGTTGCTGCAGGATCGCTCTAAGCCGCTACATGCGCTGCTGACAGATTTCGACCCCTCTGCAGCAGGTAGTGAAATCTCACGTGCTGCACCGACACCTCGTGCCATCATGCAGCTGCAGCAAACCATTGAAGAATGCTATGAAGGAAAACGCCACTTTCTTTCAGGTAAAACGCCCTTTTCTTCTACTTGGGTTTTTTCTCGGCAACCTTTTCCATTTTCCTTTCCTTTCCTTCCTTCCTTTACTTCACCTACCTTCTTTTGCTTTCCTTTTATTATTTATTTGTCTTATTTCATTGTTAGGGAAGTGGGAATTGGCTTGAATGGTGCAGCTAAGCTTCACAATTTGGTGAAAGCACTTGCATCCCCCGAAGAAAACCCATCAGAGCCCCACTTAGCAGCTGCTATGCATGCTCTTAAAGGGGGAGAAACTCGCTTTGCTAGCCACCTACGGTTCAGTCTTGGCCCTAATATAGGCTTGCAACCCTTCCTACCCTCTCCCACATCTCCTCCCACTCCTGTATCGTCAACATCATCCAGGGAAGTCTCATCTTGGACTCCTCCCAGTAGTAGAGGAGTATCTAAGCCTACCTCTCCCACAGGTCTGAGTTCTCCCTATCCTTCGAGCCCACTAAGTCAGATAGTTCCGGGAGTAGCTATAGTGAAGGCTAAGGGGTATCTGCCAGCATTCATTCATTATGTGGCAACTATTGGGGAGATCGTGGACGATATTGAAACCACTCACATGTTCAACTTCTTTTCCCTTATATACGAGCGACCGAACGATGTAAGCCCTTGCAATGCTGCCTTTCCTGTGCAAATTTCGTTGTAGAAATTAGGAAGTTTATATATGCTTTTTGGAAGATAAAACTGAATCCCAGACACTGATAGGATGGATTCAATTGTTGAGTGTTGAACTCCCTATTGAAGCAGCACTCGCTGCAGTGCTGCATGGATATAGGATATAATTGCATATAAGAGCGGGCGAAGGAGAGGCAGGGGAAAAGAAAATGATAATGAAAGGGGAGTGGAAGAGAGAGAAGCAGATGCTTGCTGGTATTGAACCCTTCTCTCAAAAACTGACCTTTCTATTGCTAATGCATGTAAATGGTCACCTCTGGTTTGATATCTGTGCAGCTTTTGACAAGACTGGTCTTCGAAAGAGGCAGTGCAGATGCTGCTAGCAAAGTTGCTTCCATAATGGGAGCAGACCTTGTACACCAAGTCATCACTGCATGTGTTCCACCTGTCTACCCCCCAAAAAACTCGAGAGGATGGGCTCGAATTCAACGACCAACCATGGCTTCTCCCTCCGAGAAGAGACTACCTGGAGGAGGGGGAGGGGGAGGAGGAGTAGGAGGAGGAGGAGGAGGAGGAAGCAGTAATAGCTCAGGAGGGAGGAATTTATATCCACTGCAGTTGGATGTGGTTAAACATCTCCATGAAACTTCGCCTGTTAGAGCTATTTTGGCATGCATTTTTGGATCAAGCAGGTTTACATCTCCTCAGGGAGATTCCACATCTGTGGGACAACAGAAAGAGGACGGACATGAAGCTATGGCGAGAGTGCAGGCAGCAGATGCAGATCGGAAGTTTCATGATTTCGCTTTGGAGCACTCTCTCGCGTAGGTCTCCCTCCCTCCTCTCTCCACTCTCTTTCCTCTCCCTCCCCTCCCGCTTCCATCTTGGCTCTTTCCTCCTTCCACGCTTTTTGGGCCCCTATGTCATTCTCCTCCCTCCGATGTTCTCCTTCCTCCTTCCTCCTTCCAACTCTTTTGCTCTCCCTCTGTCATCCTCCCTCCTCCCTCCTCCCTCCTCCCTCCTCCTTCCACCCCTTGTGGCCCCCTCCCCCCCGTCATGCTCCTTCCTCCACTGTAATCCTTCCTCCTTCCACCCCTTTTGCCCCCCACTGACATCCTCCTCCCTCCTCTCTCCTCCTCATTCCTGCCTCCTCATTCCTACTCTCCTTCACATCTCCAGCTATCAGGTTGCAGTAGGTACTCCCAAGTTGAGGGATGATAGGATTCTTTCTTGAGAGTATATGTAAGTTTGTCCAATTCTGATATGTGCCTCTAGATGGGGAGTGCAGATATCCTGCTTTGCATCGTTGGATTCAATTGCAGACAAATATTCGGAAAGTCGCTGATTCGCCTGCTGCATCTCGGAGGTCGAGTGCTGATGGGACAATGCCACCTGGCAAGAGACCGCAACGGGTGAAGAGATTGAGACCTCTGGTAATGGGCTGCTTCCACATAATCATGATGATAATCCGTTGACTTTAAAAAGTCAAGTATGGTTTATATTTTCACTTCAGTCGTTCACAGGAGGTTCAGACAGTATTACTTTGTGGGTCGGGTTTTTTTCGGTTGATTCGATTATTCCTGACCTTCATGTGGATGTTTTTTTTAATACAATGTTGCTCTCTCTCACTGTGGGCAGGATGGGGAGAGTAATGTGAGCGTAGAGACCGATCATACTCGCCATCGTCACCAGTCCGAAAGTGGGAGACCCTTCTGGGGGGAAGGGAGAGGAGGGAGTGAAGGAGGGGGGGAGGGAGTGGGGAGGAATGCGGAGAGTTTGGACTCACTGCTATCAGACTGGGAGAGCCAAGGTCCATACATAGAAGCTATGGAGAGGTGAGCAGCTCCTTTCTGACATGCATTGTAGCATAACTGTCTCCTTCATTGTGCCCTGACCCCTAATTACCCTAATCCTAACCAAAAGTAATGATATGTAGGACTGTATGATGGTCGAAAACGAAGCTGACTTCTCTTTGTGGGTGTTCTCCAACATGGGATGCAGCTTCATAGAAGAGGGAAAGTTGGGAGAGGCCCTCTCTCTCGCAGACAAATGGCTCCCAGATGGGGCCCCTGACAAACTGCTGCAGCTACTTATGGAAGAGAGGGAGGGGTATGGAGGAGCAAGGAAGAAGAGAGAGAGAGAGACAGTAGGAGAGTACAAGAGAGGTAGCCGCACAACGGACAGCTGGCAGTTCTGCATTCGTCTACGGGATAAGGAAGTTGCGTCGAAACTTGCTTTGAAGTATTTCCATTCGTGGGATATGGAGCCTGCAATGGATGTGATGCAGATGTGTCTGTGCCACGTGGCGTTGGATGATTCGATCAAAAAGCAGGTGGGTGAGAGGTGTAAGCTGGGAAAGTTGGCACTCTAAAACGGGTGGAAGATTTCACCAAAATTTGTTTGACTTGCTTAGTTAGCATCCTGACCAGCTAGTCTATACCACTAAAACAGACTAAAACTAACTCCAACCCATGGAAATTCTCTAAGAAATGTTTTCAAGCTACATTTTTTGCTTCGTTTTAGGGATTATAAAGGCTACGTTATCAAACTGACAGTTCTTTAGAACTGGTTTTCTGGATATTCAGGTTCAAGAAGCAAAAGAGCTTCTCGCAAGGTGTGGGAGAGTGCTAGAAGCTGACAGTCAACTGCACACGTGGCAGGAGGTATCTTCTCGATTTCTTACCCAATTCCTGATAACACATAGACATAACCAATCTTGGCAATCAATTAATCCAATCATAACATAATCAATCTTGATCTCATTCTTTTTCCCCTCCTTTTTTCTAACTGGTAGGTGGAGGAATTCTGCCTTAGCGATGCGGAAGGTTTAGCCCTCCGATTGGCTGAGAGAGGAGCTGTTTCAGCTGCAGTAGAGGTAGCACAAGCCTATTCTCTCCGACCCGAGCTCAGACAAGAATTACAGGGCAGATATTTAGCCCTGCTTATGGTGGGAGAGGTGACTAAGGGAGGAGGAGCAGCAGTTGGGCTACGCTATGTAGAGGACCTGTCTGGAGAAGATGCTCTTCCAGTCACTATGGCGGCTATGGAACAGATCGAAAGTCTTCATTTGAAGCAGATTCTGGTGAGTGAATGTATGGGTCGAAAAACAAAACAAAACAAAACAAAACAAAACAAAACATGCTCGGTTTGGCAGATGGGTAAGATTCTTGAGTGAGAAAATGTAAAGCCTCTCTCAAGCTTCCCTCTCTCTCTCTCTCTCTCTCCCCTCTCCCGCTCCCTTACATTGTAGGTTCGTTTTTTGCTACGACGAAGGAGAGCGGATTTGAACCGGGAGGAGGAGGAGAGGTTGAAGCAGCTCTCTTTGGGGCTTCAAATGCTTCGTCCGCTGCCTCGGTTGTGGCAGCAGCGCTGTGCAGCTGTGCATGAGCAACCCTCTCTCATTCTGGAGACTTTGCTCATGTGGAAGCAGCTGCATTCAGCTCAACAGGTGGGGGCATTTCTCTTCCTCTCTCTCTCTAACACTCTCGTTCCCTTTCTTTCCCTCTCGCTCTTTCTCTCCCTCCCTTTCTCGCTCGCTCATGAGCACACTCTCTCTCTTTGACTCTCGCTCAATCCGCTTCACCTTGTCTCTCGCTGTGTTGCTCTAAAACTCTCTCGCTCTCTCCCGCTTCCCTCCTCTCTACCTCTCCCTCATGATGTCAATTTACCGACGACGGTTTTGCAATGCAGTGCCTCGTACAGTCCCTCTCTTACTCCCTCCCTTCCCTTTCCTTTTCTTTCCTTTCCTTTCCTTTCCTTTTCTTTCCTTTCCTTTCCTTTCCTTTCCTTTCCTTTCCTTTCCTTTCCTTTCCTTTCCTTTCCTTTCCTTTCGTTCCTTTCCTTTCCCTTCCTTTCCTTCCCTTCTTTCCTTCCTTCCTTCCTTTTTCCTTTCCTTCCTTCCTTTCCTTTCCTTTCCTTTCCTTTCCTTTCCATTCCTTTCCTTTCCTTTCCTTCCTTTCCTTTCCTTTCCTTTCCTTTCCTTCCCTTCTTTCCTTTCCTTCCTTTCCTTTCCTTTCCTTACCCTTCCTTTCCTTTCCTTTCCTTTCCTTCCCTTCTTTACTTTCCTTCCTTTCCTTTCCTTTCCTTCCTTTCCTTTCCTTTCCTTACCTTTCCTTTCCTTTCCTTTCCTTTCCTTTCCTTACCTTTCCTTACCTTTCCTTTCCTTTCCTTTCCTTACCTTTCCTTTCCTTTCCTTTCCTTTCCTTTCCTTTCCTTTCCTTTCCTTTCCTTTCCTTACCTTTCCTTTCCTTCCTTTCCTTTCCTTCCTTTCCTTTCCTTTCCTTACCTTTCCTTTCCTTCCTTTCCTTTCCTTTCCTTTCCTTTCCTTCCTGCAGCTTCTCCATGAATTCCCAGTTCTGCGAGACGATGACCTCATAATGACGTATGCTGCTAAAGCCCTAGCCTCCGACCCATATCGTCTCGATACATATCGCCTCGATACATATCGACTCGATTCTTTTCGCCTAGATGAGTCTCGCCGCTCTTCCGGACCTCAAATTTCGACCTCTCCAAAAGCCCTAACAGGCCGCCTTCCAAACCCAATCAGCACAAGCTTAAGCAGACTTCAGAAAGAAGCGAGCCGAGTTTTTCCATGGAATAAAGGATCGCAGAGGGAGAGTCCACAGATGAGAGGGGTGGGAGGAGAGGCTCTCCCTCAAGGAGGGACGGCTGAAGAGGAGGGGCAGCCCTTTTCTGCAGGGAGATCATCAGCAAGTGCTTTTACTATGGGAGAGTGGATATTGACAGGGGATTCAGTGAAGGATGAGGGGGTGAGAGCTGCACATCGGTATGAGAATGTGCCGAGTGCGGCTTTATTCAAGGTGAGGTAAAAAAATAAACTAAAATATATTATAGAGACACATACGTATATATATATATGTATGCGTATAAAAGAAGGAAGAAAATAAGTAGCCAAAAAGAAAGAAAGAAAGAAAGAAAGGAAGAAAGAGGGAACCTTGAGGTGGTTGAAGATGTGGGTTATGAGGTTTTTTTTTTTTTTTTTTTTTTTTTTTTGCAGGAGCTGATGGGGCTCTGCTCAGATGAAACCTCTGCAGCTTGTGGGGCCCTCACAATCTGCAGTGATCAAATCCGCCAAAATCTCTCCTCCGATAAAGTGTGCGATGAGAGCTCGCCGTGGGCCCTTGAGCGAGCATTGCATGCAGCGAGAGCATATGTGGAAGTAGGCCCTCTATTCCTCCACTCTTCCCCATTCTTGGTACAGATTCAGCTATAGAAATGCTTGAGGAAAAGGCCAAAATGAAAGTACAGAAAGTCTGCAATTTTCGGAATATCTTATAGGACAGGAAGGGAGGGCTCTCTCCTGCAGGCTCTCTCACATGTTAGAGGAGTAGCGCTGAAGATGACAAATGGGACTGATACCCCACGGAGCGGGAGAGGCCCACAGGAAGACGATGAGCAAGTAAGGAGTGAGAGCATCCGTTCAGCAGAAGAGGAGCAAGAGGGAGAGAGAGAGAGAGATAGTGCTAGTTTTATCACTACAGGTGCTCATATACCCTCGAATAGAGGAGTCATATACGAGTCACAGGAGGGGAGAGGTAGTGGGAGAGGAGGGAATGCAGAGCAGTTTTACAGTGCAGGGACGAGCCCTAATCCGAACGCCTATTTGGGAGGGAATATGGGACCATCCTCCAGTGTTGGCCCTTCCCCTGCTGCTAGCTATGGAAACCTCCTATTGGTGGGGCAAACGCAAGGAGCGGAGGGAGGAGGGAGAGAGGCAGGGAGAGAGGCAGGGAGGGAGGGAGGGAGGGAGATGGGCAAGGGGGGAGGGAGCCCAAGTGAAGGAGGGAGTGCAGGAGGGGCAGAGGTGATGGCTGAGCTTCTGGGAGAGGTGGAGGCTTGGCTTGCTCGGGTTGAGCTTCTGCAGTCTCTGTTTTCTAAGAATGTGAGAGCGGCTATAGAGGATGTGGTAGAGGAGGGAGGAGCTGGGAGACTGAGAGATCGGCTTATTGCTGAAGAGAGATATGAGCTCGCGGAGGAGGTTTGCGAAAAGTGTAAGGTATGTACGTATGGCATTTATTGTGTATTCAACAGAATCAAATGGAAAATCAGGAGTGGGAGAGTGCGATACGGAGAGGAAAATGAGAGAGAGATGGGAAGTTGAACGGGAGAGAAAGTGTCAATGGGTGCAGGTCGATGCAGTGCCACTTTGGATAGCATGGGGACAGACTCTACTGCTGCTGGAGAAGTATGAGGAGGCACGCTTGAAGTTCAGGTTTTTGCTCTCCCTCTCTCTCTCACTCTCTCTCCCGCTCACTATCTTACTCTCTCTCTCGACTTCCGCTGTTCTCTCTCCCCTCCTCGCTTGTGCAGCACCGAGAACATGTGCTGGAGGTGCATAGCTGAGGATTGGAACACTATTTAGAACGATGTTAAATATGGGAATTTTCGGCTAAGGGCACAGATGAGTTCGGCTAGAGGCTATGATGAATTGATGCATTGTGTTTTATTAGTATGAATTCTGTATATGAGATGTCCGTAGATCCTGAAGTGGAGTCATAGGGTTGAAGGTTGAAATATAGGGTGAAAATAGCAGGGTATATTGGACAGAGACTGGAGTAAAAATGTCCATAGCAGATGGTGAAAATAAATAATATGTGAGGATGCAAATATGAATTGCAATTAGTAAACAGTGTGGGATGCATATAGCAGGCTGAAGGGTAAAACTACTCAGGAGAAGGGTGATGATGACTATGATAGTGACATGTTGATGGTTATGGGTTCTGCAGAAACGCCATGCAGCTGCATTGGGGTGATCCTACAGAGGTCATTGGAGCCATTATGAAGACCCTAGAGACAACCCTTCCAGTGGATGTTGGGGCTGCCGACACTATGTAAAATTTCCTTCCCCTTTTTTCTGCATTAGAATGCCACCCTTCTTAATCTCCTAAAGTGGCTAAAGCTTACATACAACAGTAACATCACTTTATGTTTTGATTCCCTAAACAGGTATAAGCAAACGGCTCGATCTGTATTGTACTCCTATCAGGATGCCCTAAACCCAGAGTCCTACTTGGATGCCCTTAATTACCCTCCTGCTCCCCCTAGAGGAGGGGGAATGAGACGTCACTCTCTTGATTGGGGAGACTTAATAGGAGCACGTGGGATAGAGGGAGAGAACGAGGTGCCAACGAGCCATCTTGAGCCTGTGCGATATCAAGAATGCCTCTTCTACCTCTATAAAGTACGTCCTATAAAACCCAAATACCCTAAAACCCTCGTTTCCCCCCTTACCACTCATCATGCACTCAACCCTGCCTGTTTTTCTGCCTCTCTCAACATTCTAAAGCCCATAAAGCATTACTCTATGCAATTGATTTAACTTAATTTAAACTTATTACCTCGAATGCCTCTTCTACCTCTATAAAGTACGTCCTATAAAACCCAAATATCCTAAAACCCTCGTTTCCCCCCTTACCACTCATCATGCTCTCAACCCTGCCTGTTTTTCTGCCTCTCTCAACATTCTAAACCCCATAAAGCATTACTCTGTGCAATTGATTTAACTTAATTTAAACTTATTACCTCTCTTTGCAGTATGCTAGACATGAGGTCCTCCCCTTCCTCTTCCGACATGGGCGGTATAAGGAAGCTTGTCTCCTCTTCCTTCCTGCCGATCACGTTCCTCTCCCACCCGGCCCCACCTCCTTCCCTATCGCCACTCCTACCTCCTCCCCCCAAAGGCCGGATGCTCTCGCAAGCGAGTATGGGAGTTTGGATGATTTGTGTGCCCTTTGTGTTGCCTATGATCAAGTGGATACTCTCGAACAGGCTATCATTTCAAGGGGGGTATTGGAAGCAGCTTTGAGAGGCAGTACAGAACCATTGGCTCAACATACTCTCGCAACTCTGCAACGAATCTGCACTTACTTTGAAGGGCATCGCCACTTTCACCATCTTTACCGCTTTCAGGCAAGCCAATTTTCTAAAGTCGATACATGGATAAATTGAAACGGAGTGATGACAAGAGAGAGAGATCAAGACTCGTGAAGGACTTTGGATTAAGGACGAGGAGAGATCAGAATCTTGATTTGATTGAATGTGGTTTAATTCAGGTTTAACTTTGAAGTGTTTGAGTCCTACGGTGAGGTCTCTGTACTCGTTAGTCCGAGTCTAAATTCTGATCCAAATGCTCTGCTTTGTGATTTGGTTTGATCGTACAAGGATGTTCTGAAGGGATATCCGCGATCCCGCGCCTGTCTCTCTCACTCCCTCTCTCTTTCTCTCTTTCACTCTCTCCCTCTCTCTCACTCTCCAATTTGATCCTAGATTGTTCTGAAGGAATATCCGCTACCTTCTCTCCTCTCTCTCTGTCTCTCTTCCACCCTCTCTCTCCCTCCCTGAATTCCTTCTCTTTATTGTACAGTGTTCTCCTCTCTCTCGTTTTCTCTCTCTCCCCCTCTCTTCCCCTCTTGGAATCTCTTTAAAAAAATGGAGAAAAAATGCCGCCAGTCTCTCCCTCTCCTCCTCATTCCCGTGATCTCCCCCCCACCTCTCCCCCTCTCCCCTCCTCCACCTCTCCCCTCTTCCCCTCTCCCCCCTCTCCCCTCTTCCCCTCTCCCCCCTCTCCCTCTCCCCCCTCTCCCTCTCCCCTCTCCCCTCTCCCCTCTCCCTCTCCCCTCTCCCTCTCCCCTCTCCCTCTCCCCTCTCCCTCTCCCCTCTCACCCCTCTCCCTCTCCCCTTTCCCCTCTCCCTCTCCCCCCTCTCCCCCCTCTCCCCCCCCTCTCTCCCTCTCCCCCCCCTCTTTCTCTCTCTCTCTCTCTCTCCCCTCTTTCCCTCTCTTCCCCTCTTTCTCTCTCTCTCTCTCTCTCCCCTCTTTCCCTCTCTCCCCCTCTTCCCTCTCCCCTCCCCTCTCCCCCCTCTCCCTCTCCCCTCTCCCCCCTCTCCCTCTCCCCTCTCCCCTCTCCCCCCTCTCCCTCTCCCCCCTCTCCCTCTCCCTCTCCCCTCTCTACCTCTCCCCCTCTCCCCTCTCCCTCTCCCCTCTCCCCTCTCCCCTCTCCCCCCTCTCCCCCCTCTCCCCCATCTCCCCCTCTCCCTCTCCCTCTCCCCTCTCCCCCCTCTCCCTCTCCCCCCCCTCTCCCCTCTCCCTCTCCCCTCCTCTCTCCCCCCCCTCTCTCTCCCTCTCTCATCCTACCCATCTGGGCGGCCTCTGCAGATGCTGGCGAAGGACCACGTGGCAGGCGGACTGACCTCCGTACAGCTCTTCCTTAACTCCGCTCAGCTCGAGGAAGCTCTCCGCCATTTGGACCGCGCAAAGGTGAGAGGGAGTTAGGGAGGGAGAGAGCGAAAGACTGAAACTGGAATAAGAAATAAAACAATGACAAAAAATAAAAAGAAAAAGAAAAAACATGTAGATTCAATCATCAATGACCCTGAAAATCTGAAAATTCTTAAAAAAATTCGACGGTAAAATGTTGGCAAATGAAGAGCTGAAGATTAGCGGGAAAAGCTTCCGGATT
>CM074810.1:3212990-3232169 GCA_037447605.1 Zygnema circumcarinatum | reverse complement strand
TTCTGCATCTTCTGACTATTTCACAGGCAGCTGACACAAACCCAGTTAAGGAGATGTGCCGCCAATGGCTGTTTCAGCAAGGAGTCCACATTTCAAGCCGCAGGAAGAGTGAGTGAACCTCTTTCAGGACTTCATGTGCTTAGTAGGAGTAAGACAGGTTAGAAGTTTACCTGCGATAAAAAACCTGCATGATAGGTAGGTTTGCTGTCTTTAGGGTTTCTCGAGCTCGCTTGGGGTTTGAGGTGTTTTTAGGTTTTGAAGGTTAGGGTTAGGGTTAGGGTTAGGGTTAGGGTTAGGGTTAGGGTTAGGGTTAGGGTTAGGGTTAGGGTTAGGGTTAGGGTTAGGGTTAGGGTTAGGGTTAGGGTTAAGGTTAAGGTTAAGGTTAGGGTTAGGGTTAGGGTTAGGGAGGGTCAGGGCTAGGGCTAGGGTTAGGTCTCAGGATTTTCAGGTCTTCACGGTTATAGTTAGTGGGTTTTAGGGTTAGACTGAACGTCAACAATGCATGGTGAGGTTCTCTGAGGAGTCGGAGCTTCCAACGTGTCCCTTGGGTGGTGCTAACAACAGGGTTTGCATTGCATGTGCAGGAAATGTATAGCCTCCTTCCATGGTGCGAGGATTGTACTGTACTTCTATTTACATGCACAGTGGGAGCTGTGGGTATTGAGACCCCTCAAAAGGGTCCATGTGCTCCTGACGGGTAGTTCTCCATCCTGTTAAACGGAGGACAGTGTTCCATCGGAAGGACAATCGCCAGGCAGCAGTTTTCTTGCCTCTTCATTTTTGTACAGCAGTTCAGTCATGTTGTGACAATGCCTAGACAGCTGTCAATGTTCAATTTCTCGACATATCTAATGTTGATAGTGTACAACATGGTAGCATGCTGGCATGGTGATGTTGTTTTGTTGTTATCTTTGTAATGCCATGTTAAACCATGTTGCGATATAGAGATTTGGGGACAGGGACTCCCTGAATCACTCTAATGAAAGATACAAATGTTCACATGGTGTGGTCTGGTTACTGCTAGGACATGCATTCTAAGTCATTTAATAGGTGTTACCTGCAACCCCTAATACCCTCAACCCCTAAAATCTCGTCCTGTCCTAAAAGGTGTTCCTTCGAACCTAAAAAACCTTCATGAAAGGCAGCCCTCAAACCCTAAACACACTTCTTAAGTAAACCAATCAAGATCTCATTATTAGCTTTCACAACCTAAAACTCGTCCCTCAAACCCTGAAACCTTTCCTTACCCCAAAAGGCGTAAAGGCGACTTTGATAAGAGCACTTGATGCTTCGGAGCTTCGGTAAAACCCTAGAAAAGCTACAAACTAACCCTGAAAACCCTAAAAGTGAGGTAATGGAAGGTGCTTCATAGGGCTCCCCCAAAACCGTCGCGGTCTTATGATCCTGAATCGGTTTCGTAGAGGCCGAGCATGTGCCCATCCGGAGCTCGCAGCGCTGCCACCTGTGCAAGCAGGCGTCCTTATGTGGCTCCAAAGCGTCTTGGAAATGGCAGACATGGCCACAGGACAGATCAAGACAAGCTAATAATGGGCCGGCTTTGGACAGCCAACTTGTGTGAGGGAAAAACTGCCCCAAGATGACATGCTCACAAATGCAGCACGTCCTGAATGCACATAATAGTGAAAGCCTTGGAGTCAATAGGCCTGACGCCTCGTTTCCAGATTTTTCTCTTATGATTTGCTTCATAAATTCTAAAGTGATGCAACTATTTGCCAAAAAGGGACTCAAAGCATGTCGGGAAAAGGCTGTCTTGATGATTGAGACCGTCACACTGATTGTGGAGATCCAAATTAGGACTACATAAAGCAAGGGAATTAGACGATAGACAGACAATTAGAGTCCATAATTTTGTTTTGCAGGTGCGATTTTCTGCTACCAAACGAAAAGTCGGGCAGCGTTTTAAGTGCAATCTGCAAAGCGCATCTGACCTTGCCACGTGACTCGTGCTTGATGGGGCCGTCAAGCGTTGCGCCCATTTTAAGCAGTCGCAAAACCGTAGAGTCGAGGTCCGAAACATTAAAAGAGAGAATTGGGGAATAACCCTTTGAGAGATGCGCTTCACTGAAACCCACTAAGCATACAATCATGAGCTTTTAAGAAAGAAATGCGTCCAGTTGCAGTTAAGATGAGTCCCGGGCTGCCGGCTACGCTTGAAGGGTAGTAAACGGCAGTTCGGAGAATAGAATTTCTAGGTGGTTGGGGGAATTACGATTACAGTTCATGAGATTGAACTCATTAGGCTTGGCTTAGGCTTAGGGCATGTCGAAGAGAACTATAGATTAGGTTCAGCGATTAGTCATGAATTAGAGCCTACCTCTGTCGGAAAGGCATCACTGTTAGCTTCATTTTTTATCATGGTTGGGATTAGGTTTTCGGGTTAGGTTTTCGGGTTAGGTTTAGGATTAGGGTTAGACTTACGATTAGAGATAGAATCAGGGTTAGGATAAGGATTAAGTTTCAGGGTTAGGTTAAAGTTAGGATTAAAATTAAGCTTAGGGTTAGGAATAGGGCTAGGGTTAGAGTTTGGGTTAGAATTAAGGTGAAGGATAGGGTTAGGGTTAGGTTTGGGTTTGGAATTGGGGTTGGGTTAGGGTTGGGAATAAGTTAAGGGTTAAGGGTTAGGGTTAAAGGTGTAGGATAGGATTAGGATGAATGTGAGGATGATGGTTAGGGTGAGGGTTAGGGTGAGGGTGAGGGTGAGGGTTAGAGTTAGGGTTAGGGTTAGGGTTAGGATTAGGATTAGGGTTAAACTTAGAGGTTAGAATTAGGGTTAGGGTTAGGGTTAGGGTTAAGGATGAGGGGTTAACAAAGACACGGAGGAAGGCACCCCGGAAAACCCGGAGAAGCGCCACGTGGCGCGCACCTGTCCACCTGCTGCAGCGTGATGCGCGCGTCGCCCGCCTGAAGCTGCGCCCACCGCAACGTGGCAGCCGGGAGAAGCTGCAGACCGAGACCCTCCTCATAGAAGCGCGCTGCTGCTGCCACGTCACGCTGCAGAAGCACTACCGCTCGCAGCTTCACGCCCGCCATGGCCGCCTCCTTCGCGCGCTTGAGGCGGGGGCCGGGCCGAGGGAGGGAGGGAGGGAGGGGGAAAGGAGAGGAGGGAAGGGAAGGAGAGAGAGGGAGAGAGGCGGTAGTGGGGGTGGAGATTCATCCAGGTTTGATACAATCTAAGTCTGATTGGAGAAATGTCGTGGGGTGAACTCAGGATTTGGTGAAGGTGAGTGGAGGAACTACACTTTGCAGCAAGCATTGGTGCAGCTCATATTTTATATTTCTTATGTGCATGTAGGTCGGACACGCACTCGGCAGAGAGCAAATTGTTTTCGAGCAAAATGGGATTTTACGCAGGTAAAAAGTAAAAACACAAAAAACGATAGAACACATCATAAAGTCAATGTACAATTGTAAATTGATAAGTCGAGGTACAAAAACTGAGGTTGAAATCTGAAAGCGAAACCAACTTGGAACTTTACAGCCTCTCAATCACTTTATCAAAA
The DNA here is from genome assembly GCA_037447605.1 of Zygnema circumcarinatum. NCBI lineage: Eukaryota > Viridiplantae > Streptophyta > Zygnematophyceae > Zygnematales > Zygnemataceae > Zygnema > Zygnema circumcarinatum. The sequence goes on along the minus strand of CM074810.1, from coordinate 3,228,648 downwards.
GGATTGGCTTTACATCTTATTTCCCACAACTAGGGTCCAAAAAGCAGACCCATTCCGTTCACATTATGTGAACACAAGTTGAAGTGACCGCTGCATTCCTCAGACAGAATACCCAAATCACCCAATGAATACTTGAATCACTTCAACCCTAATTCCTCAAAACGAGTCTATTTCCCTCTCCTCTTCACCCACGCTGGGCTCCCAACCCCCCCCCGAAAGGAGGCTCCAAGTGCAGGTCAAACCCATACTGCTCCAATGGCCCGGCCCCCTGACCCTCTTCAACACTACCAAGACCCAAATTTAGGTCAAGTCCCAAGCCATAATGTGGATGGAATGTTGAATTTTGGGTCTGTCTCCCTCCCCCACGTAGTTGATTGTCCTCCACCTTTTGGGGCCCAAGATTCAACCCATTTAGAGCCCCTCCATACCGTTGTTGGGATGTGAGAGAAGAAACACCATCCTGGCTGCCTGTAGGCCTTCCCAAAGAAGACCCAAAGGGCCCTTTTCCTCCTACCACTCCCTGCTGCCCCTGTCGGCCTTCAGCCCACCTCTCCCTCTCCCACTCCCTCTCCCTCTCTCCCACAGCCATGGACGTGGTTGAAACCCCACCTCCCACTCCTTGCAACCTCTTATCTCCTACCACTCCTGTGGTGCCCACAGCAATCCCCATGGCACCCATACTTCTTCCTTGAGAAGAAAAAGTTATTGACGAGCTTCCAGGATGTGAAGCCATAGTCCACCTCCCCGCTTGCAAAGCAGTAGGGTTTCTTGCAGAATGTGCATTGGCAGGAGAGGGGTTTGCAGAAGGAGCATGGCTAAGCTGAGAAGTCACAAAGGAAGGAGCAGAGCTTCCAGCAGAAGCAGACCCAACCCTCCTATCAAGAACAGGCTTCATCTCCTGTTGACGCTGAAGGGGGAAGTTGGGAGTGGTAGGAGCGGAGGAGAGAGGGAGAGGAGTCACAATAGACTGCAACCCTCCTCTCGCCGCCATCGGAGGGTGTCCAGGGAGAGATTGAGAGGATGGAGGAGTTTGTAAAGATGCAGGTTTTGACTCATCAGGGGGCGACTTGTTTGGAATTAGAACCCCATTTGGTGCCTTTTCCACCCACCCTCTCCCAAATGGTATATTCGCACCAATCGCCATTCTGATTTTCTCTGCTGCAATCTCCCATCCTGCAGGACTCAAAGCTGCAGCAAAATTCGCAAGGCTCTTTGCGTATGCGAGGCGAAGATGACCGCCAGTCTGAATAGAGGGAGTGAGAGAGACACACAGAGAGAGGATGGGAGAGAGACAAAGAGGGGAAGAGAAAGAGAGAGGACAAAAGGGCAGACACCACGTTAATTTGTGTAGCGGGAGAGAGGGAGAGAGGACAGATAACAGCAGACAAACCATGTTAAAACGTGTAACCTGTAAACAACATGTGCAAGTATTTGATATGCAAAGTAGTAGAGGGCTATTCTTTACCGGGGCGATAAGACCTGATTCGCAGCCGGGAGCTGCAAGAGGGGGTCGAGTTTTGGAGGGAGGGTTGTATGTCATCCTGCGACTAAGGACTGACTTTTTCCCATCTCCTGCTTTTGAAGGACGCCCAGCTCCAAGATCTGCAGTCATATTTTCTCTGATTTCAGTCACACAAAATCTCATCCAACATATTTTTACTTTGGGAAAAAAAAAAAAAAGGGGAAACGCTAAAAAATTCCTAATCGTAAAAGAAGAAAAACTCCAATCCACTAGAAAGGGAATGATGGGTCTGCACACACATACCCTGTTTCTCTGAACTGCCAAGTTCTACATGCTCTCCCGCATCCTCTCCCGCATGTCTCTCAGCTCCCACTCCTCCTCGCCCTCCTCCTGTCTCACCCTCTATGGCTGCTGCACTCTCACTCAGAACTTGCATCCCCCATGCTTTACTTTGTGCGACAGTCCTCGATCTCGCTCCACCACTTCTTAGACCAACAGATTTCCCTCCCTTCCCTCCCCCTCCCTTCTCCATTGCTGTTGAGACAGTGACCTTGCATGCATCTCCGCGAGCTTCATTCGTTCCGTCAACTTCTGCGCCATCTGAATCCTCCTTCTGTTCTCTCTCTTGTTGGGCATAGCTATCCAGCTCTGCCGTTTTGCTCTTTCCACCTGCACGAGCGAGTGGCAGTTGTCGAGGTGAGCTTAAGAGAGAGAGAGAGAGAGAGAATCTGGGAATTTCGCCAACAAAAACCAGGTGCTAACTGATGGCCCAGAAACCTGTCACTGCGGGCCTCTTCCAACTTAGCAAATCGCCGTGAAGTTTTGTTTTTAGAAAACGCGCCATGCATATTTATATCCGGCGAAAACATTACCCCTGTCTCCTTCCTTCCCCTCCCCTTCATAACAACATTCCTCACCTTCCTTCACTCTCGTTTACCCTTCCTCCGAATCCTTAATTCACCTTATTCTTTAATCCCCGACCCCTCCCACTCCCCCTCCCCCTCCCCCTCCCCCTCCCCCTCCCCCTCTCTCACACCCGCTCCCTCTCCCTCTCCCTCTCCCTCCCCCTCACTTTCTCGCTCTCCTGTACCCCCCTCCCTCCCCTCCCTCCTACCTGCCAACTTCATGGTGCTGATTGAGCGTCTGCGAGCCTTCTCACTGTCGGCAGCCATGGCTGCTTCTCGTGTAGCGGAGGACTCCTCAGCCTGTAAAAGCGTGCCAAGTGTCGCTTTGGCAGCTTGAAGAAGGCGAGGCAGCATTTCCTTCATAGCTTTCGCCTGCTTGTGATATATGGTGGCCGCTCCGTTGTACAGCATAGCGTTGTTACAGATCAGCAGCACATGCTCCTGCATGGAACAGCGGCAACTGGCATCAATGGATGAGTCATCTACACCAAAAAAACCGTGACAACTGAAAAAATCTGAAACATAAAAACCTTGAAGATGACGAGAATTGGTCGTACATTCGAAATCACAGCGTGAGGTGTTGTCTGTATGACCTGAGTGTTGAAGCAGCTCTTTGAAAGAGGAAAACAAAAATAACTCAAATTAACTCTGCACTCATTCGCTTGAAAACGCACCTCGAAGAGACTCCAACTGGTGTATTCTCCGTCATGAAGTTTTTTCCGCATTGTGCCGAAGTCCATGGGTTGTTTGATCACATCATAGTAATCTGTTATCTGCCGTGCACACACATCCAACACATACTCGTCTGAGACCATTATATAACTCTGCAAAGCAACTCCTTGTCAGCACTTATAGCCACTTATAGGTGAAGTAACTTAGGACGCTTAGTTAAAGAAACTAAAAAGTTCCAGTTCCAATTCCAGTTCCAATAAATGCTCGCAAAAAAAATAGGTCAGAGTCAGTAACTAATACATAAGGAAAAAAGCCTACCACAGTGGCGTCAACTGGCTCAGCGAACACTCCATATGTGTCCTTCCTGATCCATTGAAAGGACAACCTGATACTCAGTACAATTCCTGATACCATGGATGGGGCTTCGTCATGCGCAAAGGAGAGACTCCAAACAAATAGAGCCCCACTTAATGTGAGAGGAGAAGAAACTCACTTCTGCAACTTGTCAAGAATGCCTTCAAGGGACTTCTTGGGTACCCCCCCTCCTATCTCCTCAAAGGTCACCTTTCCTCCTGCAGCAAGCAGGAGAACAGGAGAGGAACTCGCACTTAAGCGGAGAACTACGGCTTGCGTGTTTAAAATCACTCTGTTTGGTGTATGTGTGTGTGTGTGTGTGTGTGTGTGTGTGTGTGAGAGAGAAAGTGAGAGAGGCGAAAGGACGTGTGTTATCATCATAGCATATGAGGACGTTCAGTGTACCAAGAACATTCTAAAGATGACAGCTAACAGTTTATCAACCACCAAGTTGTCGTCTTGAGAAAAAAAAAGGCCAAAACCGTCACTCTCATGAGTTTACTGCCGCCAAACTCGGCGTATGCACATGGCTATTTTGTAATACCCTCGACGCCTGTTCCTTTCGTTGCAAGAGAAAGAGAATTTAAGCACCTGAAGCAATCTTTGATGTCTTCGGTGTGGGCTGTACTTTCTTCCCCTTCTTCGACTTTGAAGATTTTTTTGGAGTTGGAGTTCGCAGAGGGGGACTCCGCAAGGATGGACTCCGAAAGGAAGGGCTCTGCACTTCTTCAGATGCAGGCTTTGGCTGCAATCAGAGCATGAAGTTAGAGCGTATCCTGACGTGCATGAATAAGTAACCATTTGAACCACAAGAGGCTACAGGATTACAGTGAGCGGAATTTCCACATGAATGAGACGAAAGTAGCGTACTCGAACATAGCGAGGGGGGAGAGAGTGGGGAGGAGAGGGGAGGAAGAGACAATGAAAAGGCTGAGAGCAGGAGGAGCATAGAGAGTGAATTTGGAGCCAGAGGATGAAGGGAGAGGAGCAAAAAAGAAAGAGAAGGTTGTACATGACGAGAGGGAGCGAGTGTGATGGAAAAAGAAAGAAAGAAGAGAGTGGGAGAGAGAGGTAGGGGCGGGATAGCGAAAAAGGGAGGGCGAGGGAGGAGAAAGATGAAGGGGACGAGGAGAGTGGGGACTGGGAGAACAGGTGGCCTTAATTTGAGATAAACAAAATTCAGCCACATCATGTCTGCCGCTCCCTCCTCACCTGCCGCAGTCTCCTCCCAACCGGCTGCTCCTCCTCCTCCGCCTCGTCAGCCTCCACCTCCCTGACCCTAACCCTAACCCTGACGCCTTCATCGCTCTTACTCGAGCCCGAGTTCGAATCTTCTCCTCCTCCCTCTCTCCAATCCCCTCCTCCTCTCCCTCCCTCCGCCCCTCTCCTCTCTCCTTCCCCTCCGCCTCCTCCATTACCCCCTCCCCCCCCCGCCTCCTCCTTCTCCTTTCTCTCCTTCTTCTTCCTCTTCTTCTCCTTCTTCTTCTTCTTCTTCACCTGCAGCGCCTCCTCCTCGTCCTTCCCTCCCTCCTCCCTCCCCCTCTTCCTCCTCCCTCCCCCTTCCTCTTCCTCTCCCCCTCCTTCCTCCCTCCCCCTCTTCCTCCTCCCTCCACCTTCCTCTCCCTCTCCCTCCCCTCCTCGCTCTCTCTCTCCCTCCTCTCCCTCCTCCAACCCTAACCCTAACCCTATCCCAGCCCCTGCCCCTGCCCCGCCCCCCTTGTCGCTCCGCGAGCGCTTGGGCAGCCGCAGCACCACGCGCAGCTTGCGCTCCTCCATTGTGTACGGAAGCGGGCTCACGGTCCATCAACTAGGGTTAGTGGGTTCAGGGTTCAGCTGCCTCCTGAAGGCTGCCTGCCGCCACCCGCCCTCGCGCGAAGAATCCCGATATATCGGAATATCAAGTGTACTAAATCGGAATAACCACGTGTCAGCACGGCATTCGTTGAAAAATGTCACCTGGGAGACTTTCGGGCTCCTTAGGGGCCACATGTCAGCACCCCATTCGTTGAAATATTGTCAAGTGTGAAATTCAGGGTTCCTATGTGGCCTTAGTGTATCGGGAATACTGGAACGTATCGGATATCGTACTGAATATTCATGAACATCTTTAAAGCCCAAAAATCAAATATGCAGCGATCCAACGGCCAGAACCAGAGATGAGATCTGGTGCATATCCAACGGCCAGAAACCAGTGATGAGATCTGGTGCATATCCAACGGCCAGGAACCAGAAATGAGATCCAGCGCATATCCAACGGTCAGGAACCAGAGATGACGCTCGTTTCTATTTAACGGTCAATTTTCCATCCCAGCAAGCGTGGCATATCCAACGGCTGCTGACCGGATATCTGGCACGGGGTTATCCAACGGTTGAAAATGGACTCTTGCAGACCTGACATATCCAACGGCTGTTAGGCATTTGCGAGCGGTTTCTCGTGGTTCTCGCTGCTGCCTTGGTCCTTCTCATGTTTACGAGAAAAAAATGGCTATTCGTGTCACATTTTTTTGTCCATTTCCTGCGGGGCGTAATCCTGAAGCCAGCCTAATCCTTTGCAGCCCTAACCCTAACCCTAATCTTGAGCAGCCTTAACCCTAGTCCTAATCCTGAGCAACCCTAACCCTAACCCTAACCCTAGTCTTGAGCAGCCTTAACCCTAGTCCTAATCCTGAGCAACCCTAACCCTAACCCTAATCTTGAGCAGCCTTAACCTTAATCCTAATCCTGAGCAACCCTAACCCTAACCCTAATTTTGAGCAGCCCTAACCCTAACTCTAATCATGAATAGCCCTAACGCTAACACTAATCTTGAGCAACCTTAACCCTCATCCTAATCCTGAGCAACCCTAACCCTAACCCTAACCCTAATCTCGAGCAGCCCTAATCCTAACCCTAATCCTGAGTAGCCCTAACCCTAACCCTGTCCCTGAGCAGCCCTCGAGCGAGGCAGATTGCCAGCTCTGGAGGGGATGCGAGCGGCGATACCCTCATTGCCCTCGTCAAAGCGGCTGCTCAAGGTGCGGAGGAGACCTCATGCCGAGGTCGTCTTACTATTGTGCAGGTTCATACTTAGCTCGGATGTGTGTTGTGCATGCCTGATTTCTTCTTGCGTTTTGCCGCATGGGTAACTTTAGGTTTAATATATGTCGTGCACGTCTGTTTACAGGGAAGGAGAAAAAGGAAAGGGAGAATTGGGGAAAGGGAGGGAGGGAGAGAAAAAAGGGTTTTTTAGGATTTTTTAGGGTTTTTAGGGTTTTTAGGGTTTTTCCATGAGTGAAAGAGTGAATGCATGTGTAATTACAGGCTTAATTTCGACATGCATGCATGTTTTCTGGCTGAATTCTGCACATTCTTTTCCTTTTAGGTTTCATGTGTGTCAAGCATGTCTGTTTTCTGCATGCATTCTTCACATTTATATGTGTAGGTGTGGTGTCATTCTTGCTCGGCTCTTTTTGGTGCATTCTGCAAATGACTTTTTAGGCTTCATTTTTGTAAAGCAAGCATGTTTTCTGCTTGCATTCAACGCATGTACGTCCTATGCTGATGTTATTTGCAGCCCAATCCTACGCAAGGCCATACTATGCCCCTAACTCCATTTTCAAATTCTTACCCTTCACCCATGAAACCCTAAATTCTGAAGCTGAACCTCGAAATTCTAAACTCGTAACCTCTGCATCAAGGCTTGTACTCGTTTGTTTTGAATTTTAAACCCACAAATGCTGTCACTTATGTTCCTGTTTCATGCCATTGTTGTCGCCATTCGTGCAGTGGACTTTTCTCACAATCATGGCTGAAGATTTTGAAGATTCTGAAGATTCTGAGAGTGAGGAGGTCCTTGAGATGTTGGAGGGCCTTATGACTATGGCTTTGATATGGGATGACTTGGGGGAAGCGGAAGAATGGGCTTTGCTATACCAAGATCTGGTGAATTCCCAACTTCGCCGGAAACGGGTGGCAACATCAAAGTCAAAGTCACCTGAGTCCTCACCAAATCGTTTGCCGAAGAAAGCGAAGATTGCCAATTTGGAAAGTTCAGCAAGCAAAATCGCGGACGGTAATTCGAAAAAACTTGACTGGGAGAAAGAGAAGAGAGAAGATAGCAGCAATAGGCTGATTGCAAAACGTAAAGAGGTACAGAAGCGGAGGGAACAAGAGAAGGCTCGCATGAAGAAGGAAAAGGCACGTTTGGCAGAAGAACGCCGTTTGGCTAAAGCTCAAGCAGAAGTAGATCATCAATGGGAACTCGTACGGAAAGCAGAAGAACGGCAACGGTTGGCAGCTCAAGCAGAAGCAAAACAGATGTTCGAACTCGTACAAAAGGCAAAGGGAGGAGAGCAACGGTTGGAGGTAGCAGCTCGAGCAGAAGAAAGTCAAATGTGGGAGATAGTACAGAGGGTAAGGGGGGAAGAGCAACCCTCGGAGGTAGCTAGAGCAGAAGAAAATCGTCAGTGGGAGTGCGTTCAGAGTGTAGAGGGGGAAGGGAGGGGAATGAGTGAACAAACGGAAGACATGCGTCGATGGGAGTTCGAGTGTAATGCAAAGTTGGAAGAACAACGTATGCTCATTGTGAAATCGGCTCTTGACGCAGGGCATTCAATAGACCAAATTGAGCGACTGTTAGAGATTTGTAAAAAGAAATAAGTCACGGATTGTGATAGAGAGTGAACCAGTTTGTTGTAGAATATCAAGTATGTATGTGTGTTCTTCACATTCTCCAGAGGCTAATTGTCATGTTCATGATCATGGTTATGGTCGCCATGAAATGAACGATCGCTAATGGCCAGGACCTTTCAGTCACGACTATGGTTGTGACCATGTAATCTAATTTCAAATCAGGACTTAATTTTTAAGGCAAAATTGGATGGAGGTTGTAACCGGAATTGAACGGGGGCACCTTGCCATCGGCGAGCCGCAAGTTTAGGGTATTTTTGAACTTTTTGTGTTCCCTTTCCACTTACCTGCTCTTCTCCCTTCCACCTCCCTTCCTTCCCCTATCTCTATCTTCCCTTCACCCCGCCTCTCCCCGCTCTCTCTGCCTCTCCCCTTCACCGCCTCTCTCCTTTCTCCACCTCACTTTCTCTCCCCCACTCTCTCTCCTCCTCACTTCCCTCTACCCCCCTCTCTTCCCCTCTCTCTGCCTGTCTTCCTTCATGGTCTCCATGCCCTTTCTCCCCCTCACTCGCTCCCTCACTCTCCCCCCTCTACCCCCTCTCGTCCCAACTCGCTGCGTCACTCGTCGCTGTCTCTCTCTCCCTTCTCCCCCTCACTCTCTCTTTCACTCTCTCCCCTCCTCTCCCCTCTTTCTCCCCTCTCTACCCCCATCTCGTCCCCTCTCGCTGCCTCTCTCTTCACTGAGTCACTCTCCCTCTCCCCCTCACTGTCCATTTCACTCGCTCCCCCTCTCCCTCTCCCCTCTCCCCTCTCCCCTTTCGCTTTTCCTCTCTCTTTTTCTCTTAGCTTCACTGTCTCTCTCCCGCAGCCTCTCCTTCACTCTCCCTCACTCCCTCTCTCTCTCCCTCCCCCTTCTACTTCCTTTCTTCCCTTCTCTCTGCCTCTCCCCCTTCACTCTCCCCCTTTCCTCTCTCCCCCTCACTCTCCCTCACTCTACCGCCTCTCTCTCTCTCCCGCGTACCCCACCTCTTCCACACTCTCTGCCTCTCTCCCTTCACTGTCTCTCTCTCCTCTCTTCCCTCGCACTATCCCTCACTCTATGCCCCCCCTCTCTCTGCCTCTCCTCTTTCCCCTTCTCCCCCTTCTCTACCCTCTCTCCGTCTGCCTCCTCCCTATCTCTCTCCATTTCCCCCTCTCCCTCCTCTCCCTCTCCCCCTCTTTCCTCCTTCGGCCTCCCTCTCTCCCCCTCCCTTCCACTCTTCTTTTCTCTCTCCTCGTTTCCCCCTCTGCCCCCTCTCTTCCACACTCTCCTTCTATCATTTCCATTTCCATTGTGTGGGTTTATATATAAAAATGCCTAACCCTAAAAAACACTCTAACCGGCCGTCACTACAAAATAAATAATACCTAAAAGGCGAGTAGTTACTAACAAAACAATTCCTGACCGGGGGGGTTTTCTAACCAGGGGTAGAACCAAGAAGAAAGTGAAGATAAGTGTGAGTAAAGATGTGTGTAACATGTTGGAAGTGACAAACATGTGCGACTTCAATTTGGATGATATGACGATACCTAACCAACTTCAACCAATTTCAATCACTCTTTAGTAAATCTTAGTCAATGAAGAAACGTCTCTCAAGACACCTAAAACAGAAAGCTCCTTCATCGATCATTAGCTGGATGAGATGACAGCTTCTTTATAGCATGCAATGTTTGCAAACCGCCGAGATTTTCAGATCGAAACTTGAAAGTTCGCCTTGAGAGTGGATCTAAAGGAGACAACTTTGAAACCCTCTCGTGACCCTTTGTTTCTTAGAGAAATTGAGCTCTGCAACCGAGCAGAGACTCAAACCCTAATTCCATGGGAACCCTAACATCTGCACGCGCTTCAGCAGCCATGAACGGGCGCTCTGTGAGGAAGAAAAGATGGAAAATAACGCCGCAGTCTTTGATGATTATGCTTCCGAAAGCGCTCTCTTTTTTGGTCCGAGCAACAGGAAAAAAAACACTTGAAAGGGGCGGCTTGCTCAGAAAGGTTTTTAGGGCATGGAGTAGAAGAAATATGACCAACTTTGGTCTTGGACACTTACCAAGAAAGCTAAAAGATACATATTTTCAGCATTCTGTGTATGGAAGAGCCCTTGAACGGTTACGAAAGGCAAAGACAAGCTCTCAGAATGCGGTGAGTTCCTCAGAATCCTGCCTGTTTCTCAAGTCACTAATAACCTAAAGGTGCATGGAGATTGTAAGTCGTAACCCTAAAATCCGCATTGCAGGTACCTGGCAACAAGAAGCCTTTTCCAGCAACCAGTTGCCGTAGTCTTAATGTAAAACACGTTGAAAATGAGTATTTTAAGGAGAGATTCAAGGAGATTCCAGAAAGCAGAACTGCTACATCGGCTGAACTCCGAATACAACAAGGGCGAGAAGGCTATTGCATAGAAAAGGAGGATGATATCGGAGCCGCAAAATGTGATAAAAACTGGCAGACGTTTCTGAAACCCTTGGCGTTGAGGGCGACCGGGAACATGGAGCTCTTGAAAGCGGCTTTAAGAGGTTCAAAAGATGATGTTGTTTGGAGGGGAAAGAGGAATGAAGTAGAGATTAAGAGAAGCGATTTGAGCGACTTATGGGCTCATGCTTGGTTAGGGGATGAAGTGATCAACGGCTTCTTAGGTCTTTTGCAGGTAATGAATGTACGTAATTCCCTGCGAACGTGATTTCCAAAACTTTAAGTTTCTTGTTTAGTCTTGTTTAAGAAAAAACATCGTTCTTGATTGCCCATTCATTCCTTCCCTTCTCCCTCCCCCTCTCACTCACTTTCTCTCTTCCCACCTCTCCTTTTTCTCTTGGCTAATGCCTGCATTTCTTTCGTGTTGCTTCCCCACTTCTCGCGTATATCTCAATCTGCATGTTAGTCAAGTCAGTGTGTAGGTTAACATATATTATCAATGCCTTCACTGCCTTGTAATCAGCAACTTGCGAGTATGAGGATGATTGCGTTGGTCAGTTGTAAATAGAAATCGTTGACAAGATTGTGATATGAAACCACTGAAGCTTACCCTCAAGTACGATGACTTTGTATAGCAAATTTGCTGGATGGTCGTTCTGCACTTATTAACTATCTCAGACCTTAGATTCATATCTCGAATCTCAAATCTTACATTGCATAATTGTGATGATGTCGATGGGTTTAGGCTCGTGCGGATGCATTTGCAGCCGCAGGACGAGGGTAAGCATCTGCACAAGTTCTCCTCAGTACTTCTTGCATTCAGCATTCCTCCATGGGAGATATATAAAACCCTAAAGTCTCTGACAGTTTGGGAGCCATAACAGTTTGGAAGGAGAGGGCTCCATGTGTTTGAAAGTATGAGAGAATCACAATGTGGTTGTTTTGTGTGGCAGTTTACATGTGCATTTCTTCAGCACCTTCCTTTTCACCAAACTGACAGGTGTTCCCAAGACGAGTTGCACACTTCCGACCGAGTTCAACTTTCGGGGGGTTCATAGGTGGACTCGAAACGTGGTGAGTGTTGAACCAAATCAGCTTGGAAACATGATTAAAAAAAATCCAGAGCCTGTTTCTTTCGTGAATGTATCTTGGCAACATACTTTAATGAGCAACAAAACGAATGATTTTGAAGGAACGGTGATAGAATCTGGATGTTGGGTGGGAGAGGAGGTCTTTTTCTCATTCGTTTTCTTTTGGGTGGGAGACAGAATCTGTTCAAGCAGGACCTACTCTTGTTACCAGTGAACCTGCATACCCCTCAGCACTGGTAAGAGAAAAAAAAAAAAAAAAAAAACTCGTTTGAAACTCCTTTGTTGAGTATAAGCCTTCGCAAGTATTTGGAATTCTTGGTTTCTAGGATTTGGGCACTCCCCACATTGTTAGGGTTTGCTGATTTGCTTATATGGTGGGTATCATAACAGTGTTGTATGGTGGTGCTTGCACAGGATTCTGGTAGCTTTATATGTGAAACAAAAGCGAATTGAATACTACGATTCCATGCCTTTCCATGGGTGGTCCAGCAACGTAGACTATGTGCTGAATACGGCAAGTTCACTTTTCTGAATCCTCCTTAGATATCTCCCTCTTGCAGGGATTTGAAATTCCATCTTCATTATCCGCTGTACCTCTTGACTGCTATTTGGCTACAAACAACATTTTCTCTACTTTTACACTGTCCCTTTCCAGATTGCATTGTCAAATGATTTTTAACAAACCCATATTTTGAGGGTTTTCGGGTTTCCTGATTAGCCAGATATAGTGCTATTTTTGCTAATCTTTCTGCGGTTCATGACTTCTGCGATTGGGTTTCGCATGTTCAGGTTGAGAGATACATGCATGCGTTGGCTCAAACTGAGAACAACAAAGACTTTTCTTCGGCAGAGTGGACCAAACGGAAAATGCAAGAAGGCGTACCACTACAGGTCTAATCACCTCTTGCCCATTTCCCTTCCATAGTAAACTTTCTTATGGCTTGTAAACCCCCCTCCTCCTCTTCCCCTCTCCCCCTTTCCCCACTCTCCCCCTTCCCTCCTCTCCCCCTTCCCTCCTCTTCCCCTCTCCCCCTTTCCCCACTCTCCCCCTTCCCGCCTCTCCACCTCTCCCCCTCTCCCCCTCTCCCCCTCTCCCCCTCTTCCCCCTCTTCCCCCTTCCCGCCTCTCCACCTCTCCCCTCTCCCCCCTCTCCCCTCTCCCCTCTCCCCTCTCCCCTCTCCCCTCTCTCCCCCTCTCCCCCCTCTCCCCTCTCCCCTCTCCCCTCTCCCCTCTCCCCTCTCCCCTCTCCCCCCCTCTCCCCTCTCCCCTCTCCCCTCTCCCCTCTCCCCCTCTCCCCCCTCTCCCCTCTCCCCTCTCCCCCTCTCCCCTCTCCCCTCTCCCCTCTCCCCTCTCCCCTCTCCCCTCTCCCCCCTCTCCCCTCTCCCCTCTCCCCTCTCCCCCTCTCCCCTCTCCCCTCTCCCCTCTCCCCTCTCCCCTCTCCCCTCTCCCCTCTCCCCTCTCCCCTCTCCCCCTCTCCCCCTCTCCTCTCCCCTCTCCCCCTCTCCCCTCTCTCCCCCTCTCCCCTCTCTCCCCCTCTCCCCTCTCCCCTCTCCCCTCTCCCCTCTCCCCCTCTCCCCTCTCCCCTCTCCCCCTCTCCCCCTCTCCCCTCTCCCCCTCTCCCCTCTCCCCTCTCCCCTCTCCCCTCTCCCCCCTCTCACCCCTCTCCCCTCTCCCCCTCCCCTCTCCCCTCTCCCCTCTCCCCTCTCCCCCTCTCCCCCCCTCTCCCCTCTCCCCCTCTCCCCCTCTCTCCCCCTCTCCCCTCCCCTCCCCTCTCCCTCCCACAATGTTGTGTTCATGCCCCCTCCTCCGCAGGATGATGATGCCGCCTGTGGAGTGTTCCTCTGCACCTTCGCAGACCTTCTCTCGAGAGGGGCGCGCCCTCCGTTCCAATTCACTGCCCGTGACGTGACAAGGCTGCGGCATGGCATGGCGTCCTGCCTCATGATGGGGAGTCTCCCCCCATAGGACATACAACATGAGGGGGCAACAGCATGAATTGTTGCAGATGTTGCCAAGCAAAGGCAGGCTCAATTGTAGGAGAGAAATGTAGAAGAAGAGTGTGATTATTACTTAGCTATTTTTTCAACCAACTTGTTCTTATGTACATTGTACGTTTCTTGACAAATCAATATATTTCCTCACCAAGGGAGCCCTCAGGCCTCTCTCTAGCTCCTACTTGGGTTCCACATTGCTTCCTATTGAATAAGCCGTCCTATGAAGTTTATTCTCCTACCACAAGCCGATACAATTCCCCTCTGTAAATGCGACAATGGATAGCCTATATACATGCTATGCACAGCCATCCTACTAATATGCCTCTTCCTCGTTCTACCACTCACTCGTAACTGCCCTAAGCCTACCAAAAAGAGCAGTGACTCCCCACCTAAATCGGCTTTATTGGTCTTTCTCCTCCCTTAGGAAAAAAGCCCCACAATTGATTGTAGCGGGCTTGGCAGGAGGGCCACTTGAGCTTTGATTTGTGAGTGATGATTCCACAACCCTCCTTCACCTTCCCCTCCGTTGCATCTAAACAAAGCTCCAAATCGGAGACCGCTCTCACAAAGAAGTAGCACTCTCCCTCATCCTTCCCAAGTAGCCATAGATTGTATATGAATGCTTGGCTTATTTCCCCGAGACGGCACCGCTCTCCCTGTGAGCAGGGCCCTCTGATAGAAAGCTTACTGGCCACATTCCGAATGGTGATGCTCTGGTCAAAGTGGCTCTCTATGGTCCACAGTTGCTCGGGATCATCCTCATTCAGATCCTTCATTCGTATTTCTGGAAAGTTCACTTTTGCCTCAAGGTCTGCTGAGAGAGCGTGCTCCTCACTGAGTCTTGAGCGGATGGTATAGAGGAGGCCCTGCTAGAAACGAAGAGCAAATGAGGCTAAGGAAGGAGACTTTTTCCGTTCACCAGGTCTCTGGGTGGGCCGGCAGATGTTGAGGGAGAGGAGGAGAGGGAGGGAGGAACAGGGCAAGGTGGAGGGAGAGGAGAGGGAGGGGGTGGGGGAGATGGAGAAGGGGGCGGGAGAGGAGGAGAGGGAGGGACAGGGCGATGGGAAGAGAGGGGAGAGGGGGGGGAGGTGAGGGAGAGGGGAGGGAGAGAGGAGGGCGAGGAGAGCGAGAGGGTGGGGAGAGGAGAGGTAGGGGGGGGGAGGAGGAGAGAAGAGAAGAGGAGAAGAGAGGAGAGGAGGGCGAGGGAGAGGAGAGGGAGGGGGAGAGGAGAGGGAGAGGGAAGGGAGAGGAAAAAGACGAGGAAGAGGGAGAGGAAGGGGACTCACCAGCGGCTCTAAACCCCACATCTGATGAAGACCCCCTTTCCAATCGTAAGCAAGGATGTGTTTTCCTTCTGAAACTTTCTCCTCGGAAATATCAAGATAGAGTGGGTTGCTGCCCGGAGCCTTTAGGGCGAAGTAGCCTTGTCCTGCATCCGGACCTAAAGTCCACAAAATCTTCTCATTCTCCTCCGTTGGATCATAATCCGTCAAGGAAACCTGTACAGATGCCACCAGTAAAACACAACCATATTTAGACAAAGAAGGTTGACGAATAAATTTAGAAGGTAACTAGAACAAAAAACGGAACTCAAACTCAATTTCTTTTCGATTCTAGACGCTTCTCTTGAAGCACAAAGACTATATCTATAGAGTTCGTAGTTCGCAATGAACTAAAAAACTGCATAAGAAACTTGACCAGGAATTAAGCCAGATTTGTTTCTTTTTTTTCAGAAAATCCTGACAGCAGGTAGCATAAATAGAACGAAAAGCAAATTTCTGGCTAACATCGCGTCAACTTCTATACTCCAGAGTATTGCAAACAGCCAATTTTTCTTAAACAAAAAAACGAGGGCAGGTCTCAATAAATTAAATCCTTAGAGCACTTTCGCTTCGTGAAAAAACAGAAAGAATTTTCCCTTATCTCAAAGTGTTAGTACAGCAGCCAACACTTTGCTGTGACAAGAAACGCCCTTAAGCCAGCTTGGTGCTAAACCAGAATGCAAGTCACATTGACACCCAAAATTCTGCAACAGCTGGAAAAAAAAAATTCCTCACTTAGCCACACCTAACCACTGTCGAAGCATCCAAAAGCTATGCACACACCCCCAGACCAACCCTCCC
>CM074810.1:3192990-3212184 GCA_037447605.1 Zygnema circumcarinatum | reverse complement strand
CCTCCCACTCCCCCTCCCTCCCACCTGCTCCTGCTCCTTGAGCCCCTCACCCCTTTCTCCCTCTCTCTTCCCCCCCCCTCCCGCTCCCCCTCTCCCTCCCACCTGCTCCTGCGCCTCTCTGTGGCAGAGCGCCTGCCCCGTGGCCTTGTTCACGAGCGCGAAGCCCTTTTGCGCGCGCCAGCTCTCGTCCACCATCCAAAGTTGGCGCGCGTCACAGCCGAGCAGCGGCATGAGCACAACCCCCCTGTGGGGGTGCGCTGAGACCACATACGAAGGGTTGGCGCGCGACTTTATCCGCACGAAGCGTTCGCCGCCCACGAGGGGGCCGAACGTGCAGGAGAGGGTCCACGTGGACTGCAGAATCCACTGCCAGCTGGACGCGAGGGAGGGCTCGTGCTCCGCTGCAGGCTCCCACATGCTCCGCCGCGGAGGGGGGAGGGCCCGCTCGCGGGCTGCTCTGCTTCGAGCTGCTGCTGCTGCTGAAGGAGAGAGGGGGGAGAGAGAGGGGGGAGGGAGAGAGGGGAGGGAGAGAGGGGAGGGAGGGGGGAGGGAGAGAGGGGAGGGAGGAGGGAGGGATAGAGGGGAGGGAGAGAGGGGAAGAGCGAGGGGGAGAGGGTAGGGGGAGGGAGAGAAGGGAGAGAAGGGAGAGGACTCGTTAAGGAACAGGGGGTCCGTGGCGGTCTGGAATACCGATTCTTAAAATTGGCGCAAACAGACACTTAATAGGAGTCGAACATAAAGGAAGTACATCGCACATTTCCAAGTCGCTGTTTCCCGCCATTCGGAGTCGTCAAACCCTCGAAAACCCAACGAATGGGGCCAATCACAGTTTGCCGAGTCACTATAACATGTGACGTGTCAGGATATGATTGGTCCTTTTGATGACATGGCACATTTTGATTGGCCAGCTATATTGAGAGAGCTCAGTGAGAGGTCACCACGTGGCAGTCCGCAATTGGACCTCGGAGCCACGACGACGTCGACTGTGATTGGCGGAGGGGACCGTCGGCCAATGGGAGCGCTCGCAGGTGTGAAGACAACGGTCGGTTTCCTTGTGGAAAATTGGTCCTAACGACATTTAAGGCAGTTACCGTGATGTTTCTTGCAACGGCTACGCCGTTATACAGAGTTTCTGTTTACCGTCTCTGGCAAAGTGTAATACTGACCGTTAGATGTGCCACGTGATCATTCGAGACGCTGGCCGTCAGATCGGCCACGTATGCACAGATGGGATGAAGACCGTTGGATCTGCCACGTGTTCAAATTCAGCCGTTGGATATGCCAGGTGTACCTAAATGAAATGAAAACCGTTGGATTTGTCATGTATGCCCTAATCAAATGATGGGCGTAATAAGACTGACCTTTGAAGGGGGAAAAATGGCATGAGCTGACCTTCGTGTTCAGCGGTTTTCTGAAACCGTAATTTTGAAATCAAGTCGGTGGCCTAGTCATCGTGAGATCAATGCCACTTCGATTCTCCTAATCTTGAAATCTAATCTCTAGGGTAAGGAAGTGATGAATCTCTGCGGTACACACTTTTTAGCCAGTTCCCTTTTCTTTCATCCATCGTGAATTCAATGCCAATTCGTTCCTGCCTTTGAGGTTCCTTTTTGGTTTAGCTGACTACAGTCCTTAGTCGAATAACCTGTTTGCAGTCAGTAGGGTAAGTCAGGCAGGCACAGACTGGCAGGGAGGGGGGGAGAGCAGGAGAGCGCGCTGTGGCAGGGAGGGAGGGAGGGAGGGTGAGAGCAGAGAGGAAGGAGGAGTGATGGCTGCGTCGTCGTTGTCTTCTTCGTCTTCTCAAGGAGGGCTGGGGTATGTTTGTTTCCCCCAAGCCCATTGCTGTTGCTTTTGCTCCCTTGCCCCCCTCTCCCTCTCCCTCTCCCACTCCGTCAATGATGGCTTGCTTGCACTACACACTGCAAATGATTTTCATGCGATGGAGGAATATCTCAAACAGTCACTTAGGGTTGTGACAATTGTGTTTACCAATCTTGCTTGTTACGGCTGCAAACAGAATTCGTCCTAATCGATGTCCCTTTCTGAGGTTTTAGAATGCAGGATTGGATCCTCCCTGCTTTTGGACTTGGTCGGGAAAAGATGGGAGGACACTGCTGTCCGCGCCTTCCTTGTTTCCACCTCAAAGAACCAGAAACTCCTTGAAGAGGTTCACAAATATGCAGCTCTTGGAAAGAGGAAGGCTTGCGAGTATCACAACTTCAAGCAGCTCGGACTGTCAATCTGCGTTGAAGGAGGCGTGATTGAGGCAGTTCACATCTACAATGGCTCACAGAAGTTCGCTGTGTTTGGAGGAGAATTACCATACAATTTGAGGTGAGTCCCTTGCAGAGTATTGTAGCCAGAGTTCACAGGGGAAGGAGCTTGAGAGAGGAGTGGATAGCAATGCTGGGATGTTGATTATTGAGTCCAAAGATGTTTCACAAGGCTTTCGTTCGTCTGAACTGCGCCTTGTCTCCTTGTCCATGCATGCAGGATTAATATGATGAATGCGGAAGTGGTGCGTTTGCTGGGGGAGCCTGATTTGAAGGTGAGGTTTGAACATTTGGATTGTTTTCTCCTTCGATTGTGCTACATTCTGGTCCTTGGCATTACTATCAGCATTTTTCCCTTGACTCACTCCACCTTCTTAAGCACATCCTCCTCTCGCCTCTGTCCTCCCACCTTCCCCCCTCCCCTCTCTCTCTCCCTCCCTCTCGCTCTCCCTCTCCCTCTCCCTCTCCCTCTCCCTCTCCCTGTCCCAAACGCATCTTCTTTTCGGTTGTCTGAGCACAGGAAGGAGGAAGCCGCAAGGGGCCCATCACAATAGGCTACAGCAGTAGAGGGCTCCAAATAGTCTTTGTGGGAGATAGCTGGGAGGACACGACCAATCCGATCGACTGCATAACTTTTTACGGAGAGAGCAGCTCTTGCGATCAATGAACCAATGAAATGTGTAAAGGACCTGACAGTGCACTGTGCCAATGTGCAGTATGAACATGGGTGCGTTTTGCCATACATGAGCATTAGAGCTCCAACCCCCATCCTTCCAGTGAACTTGATCATGCTTTCGCATATGTCATGGATACAGTCACCTGGCTTTTCATCTATCCCATAGCTTTCGGTTTTACATGGCTTCAACTGTCACATGGTTTCATATAGCTTCTACCATCTTCATAGCTGACTTTTCAAGGTCGAGTTTCCAGTGAAGATACCTTGACTTAACCAATTCCATTTCGCCACATTTGCTTTCTGTCCGATTTGGCCAGCTGTGAGAGGATCATGGGGTGGAGTGTACCCTCAATGGATACTGTACCGGCCCTCGTAGCTGAAAAGGTTCAATTTCACATCTGAAGGAGAGACACACAAAGACTAACAACTGACACTGTAGCAGACGCACTTTACATTAAAAAAAAAATGCTTTGTGTACACCTTATGGCCTACACGACAACGGCATTGTGAGGGACACCAACATGATGAACATGACATGGCCTGGCATGGCGATGCACATGGGCCACCACATCCATGGACCACGTCCGCGTGCCACATCCTACATACACTAAATTGCCAAATTGGGAGCAACAGATCACGGTTATCCTACTGACAGGACAGGCAGTGAAAGGGCATCTAAGCCACGAGAAAGCACTCTGGAGTTCTATAACTGATGCCTACATCATTGGAACTGGATAGCCATACACTTTCAGCCAAGAAAGCGCCCACCACTACAAATAGAGAGTGTGTGAGAGAAAGACGGGGGAACACAGATTAGAGTGAAGCGGGAGAGAGTGCGTGTGTGAGAGAGAAGCGGCGTGCATTCAGAGTAGACGATTGCACGCGACCATCTCCCTCGTTTGAAATGCCATTAGGAAGGGTCGGGGTAGTTGTCAATCTCCCTGCCGAGCTCAGGCGTAGGGAGGGTCCATGAGTGCCCACTGAAACACTTGCTCGTATTGGACGGCTGCCCTCTCCCACGACATGTCTAAGGCCATGCCTCGGGTCATGATGCCCCGCCATGCCTCCTTATGCTTACGGTATGTCTCAATGCTTGTCCACATGGCCTGCAGCATCACACATACCACCCCAGTGAGCTCTCTCATAACACACGCTCTCTCTCTCTCTCTCTCTCTCTCTCTCTTGACATTGTGTAAAGGTAGACTCTATGCAAACGCCAGTAGAAAAGTCAGAAACCTGCAGTAAGAGACCCCCCATACGCTTTCATTATGAACTCAAACCCGAACTAACTTAACCCTATTTTTCCAGTTTCAATGATCGCGAGGGCAGAGGAGAGTTGGCTGCTTACCCCCATCATGCCATCCACTGAAAGTGGAGAAAATGTCCACCTGCTCTCCCCAATCCCCCGCGAGCACCTTTAGGTCAGGGAATACGGCACTGAACTCAAGAATCGAAACCTCTACTCTCCACTGTAAGAACTGACCAATCGCCGAGCGACTGACTGAATGATAAGGCACATAAATTTGTACAAGAGCAGGTCTATGGTGAGAAAACGTGAAGGGGCATACCCTGTTCCGGCCCCTGCGCCTCCATTCGCGAATGGATTATAGTCTTCAATTGTATCCTGACGACCATCACGCGAACAGTCAGAACGCCGTGACAAAGGTCAGCGTTCCACCAGAACGAATTCACTCTAATTTTTTGTTATTTTTTTCCAAGCCCTTACTTCATTACATCTTGATAAAAGTAGTAGGCTGCACAGTAATGTTGATAAACTCACTCTGAGTCCTCCCGTGCTATGAGCAACTGGCACTGTTCCGTATCTCATAGCATAGAGCTGGTTCAAGCCGCAGGGCTCAAACCTTGACGGCATAAGCAAGATGTCACACCTGTCACAGGCCCCATTTCCCTCTTTAATTCTCATTCTTTTCCACAAAAATTTCCTCTGGCTATCCACCCGCTTCCACATACACCTAGTTTTATAGCTGCAGATTCTCTGTTATTGCCGAGGCCGCTACAAACGTGAATCCCACTCCTCCACCACCACCATGGCGGATTTGATTGCGTCAATATTAAGTCACTGTCGGAGCACCTCGACTAATGATTCCCGTAAACTTAACCTATTTCAGCGAAGCTGATTGTGATATGCCAATATCATGTGGATGCTGACTCACCCTGCAGTAATGCGATGTGCCATAGGAACACTGAATCCAACCCATCCTCGAAATTTTTCTTTGTAAGCACTTTCAGCCCACGCCATCCATGTTTCAATTTCCGGGTCGCCACTTCCAAGCATCACCTGCAACAGGCCACGTCAGAGGAAGGTATCGTCGTCACATTCGAAAGTCATTTAACAGCAGAAGCTGTCAATGAAGCTTTCACCAACTTCACCTATAAAAGTCACAACAGTAAATGTTTTTCAAACAAGGGTCGAATAGAAACACTCCAAGGTTCATGCTTTCGGTGCCTCAGCACTGCCTAATGATCAAACTTAGGTTCCAATGGTCGTTATGTCATTAGTTTCTAAATCAAGATCGAACTCCGTTCTCAGGAGTGCAAATTTGAGGCCACACGGCCCTGAGCCTCATGTGTTGGTGGCGAGATGGAGAAACTGACCAGTTGAACATCATCTCCCATCAGCTGAGGCAGTGCTGCTTGAATGATGTCTGGGCCCTTCTGGTGGTCTAGGCGGCCAATGAAGCCAATCTGCAGAGAAGATTCACAGGCCTTCAGAAAATAGAGGCAGGTAGCAATCAGCATGTACACCATCGATGCCTGTGATGCATACACTCATGCACGAATACATGAGCCAATGCCTACACATCTACAACGATCACTTACAAGTGGAACATCCGGTCTAACAGGCAGGCCCAGTTCCTTCTGCAGAGCCGCCTTGCATTCAATCTGCAGCAGCACAAGCACTATGGTTGTTCAGAAGAAGCATTGCAAGAACCTGAACAATCTAGCAATAATTTCAGTGGGAATTGGTGCAGGTAGTACTGTTCAAAAAACAGATTTTTTTCTTAAACCTAGGAATAGTGTTAAAGTCTACCAAACGGTATTCCAAATCTGTGTGATAAATATAACTTGCCGCATGCATTTTAAGAAAAAAGGTGAACTAAACATAATATGCCTCTACTAACATGCCTCGAGGGGTCGAATCTACCTTGCCAGACAGGTCTTCCAATGAGAATTGGGATGGAATGTGCTTGTCTGTAGCCGGATTCCAGTCGACGATATCAACACCGTTGGTAATACCTGCGAGTATTCCCCCAGAGTCTTAAGCCTAAGGAAATACTTCAAGAAAACAATGTTTCCTTTTAAGGTCGCAAGAGCCTCTATATCAAAGTCGACATTACTTCCGAACCAATCCTTCAAATTGGTCTAGCTCAGGCAACCACAACAACCAGGATGTGAAAACGAGATGGGTAGAGAGAGAGAGAGAGAGGCAGAGGGAAGGAAGAGAGCGTGAGAGTCTCACACTACTCACGATCCCAACAAACTGCGTCTTGAGACATGCTAATCACCTTCATAATAAGTACCACTCTGGTACCGCAAACAGGTCTTGGTATGGTATATGCTATGATTAGTATTGAGAACGATTCTAACTACATAGAAAGAGCATTGGACCAACCATCCTTTCAGCTTTCCTACAGGTGTTACACCAAGACTCTTTTAAACACAAGGAGCATTCCTCAGCCATTTCAACAGATGGGAGTCTTCCAGGCTGAACTATCAAGCGCCAGTAAAGACGCGAAAACCCGAAAAGTGGAACGTCCATCAACAACGGTTCAACTTTTCATTGTGATGGATGGAGCTCCTTAATCCCGTGTGGCCCACCAGAGAGCTACTTGGGACCTTAATCGGCAGAACGACCTTTATCGACCTTTACCTGACTATTAAGCTTTCAAGGAGACTGTAGCATACCATTGATTACTGTGCCTCTACTTCTCAATAGGCCCTCCAATCCCCAACCACCTTCTTCGGTAGTAATCTCCCAGGCATATCCCTGCACCAATTCGAACAGCAAAATGAGTGAGATATATAGGACAGAAGAAACCTGAGAGGGACGGAAGAAAAAATGGGTTAGGGATCGCCGAGACGAGCAGCAAAATGCAGGAACACATCTGAAAACGTGCGAGAGTCTCAGTGAACGGAGTTCTTCACAAGTGAAGTGTAAGGAGAAAATCCAGCACGTGCAGCCTCTGACTGAAAGTTTTTCTTGCCTATCTTGCTTTGTTGCATCACCTGACTAACTGTCAAGATACGGTCCGAAGTCACAATGGCTCCCTTCATAATGTTGACGGCTTCTCCCTTGTCAAGTGCATGCTTTCGAGCCCACTGAGGGAATACCCACTCAAGAGCGCCATACCATTCAGAAGGTAAACCTAAGTTTCCATATGTTACACCTGGCTCAACCCCCTGCCGAACCATCCATCCATCAAAAAAGGGCCAGAATGAATAGACGTGATTTTGAACTGATGGCAGCTAGCAACAGATGGGTTGGACAAGAAAGAGGAATGTCCACGTAGAATCTTTAGTGATCACTGTTTTGATTGCTAGCGATATGAATGAACATTCACAGTGCATGCATGAGCGTGAGAAATTCTGAAAGTGTTGAGGTGAAGAGAACTCCAAACTTTCCTCCTTAAGAAATTTATCAGACATTCGACACGGACCTGATGGCGCAAGTTGTGTATGCATAGGATACATCGAGCCTTGGTGTAGACGTTAAATTTTCGATACTTTGCAGCCAAAAGCCTGTTATAAACAAATGAAAGTAAGAAATTAAAAGCTTCCAAATCTATCTCCAATTTTCAAATCTAAAGGGCATATCTGTGTGAAGGGGAAAAGGGGAGGAACGAAAGAAAGGGAACCAAAAATAAGTGGGGAGCTTCCAAAAACAAACGCTAGAACTTCCACTCCCTCCAAAATTGCATCTCTGTATTTGAAGTAAGCACAAGCCGGAAAAATGCTACAGGCATAAAGAGCTGCATCAGTTGCGGTGACAAAAGTAAAACTACATATGGCACAGAATTAACTGCAATTATATGCTCTTGTCTGCCCCAAATGCTACATCCCAGCATCATAAGTGAAACTTACACAGGAACAAGACCAGCATGCCAATCATTAGCCACAAAAAGCACATTCTCTCCATATGTGAATCCTCCCAGGGCCAATTGGAGAGGAGCTTCGCATGCTGCATGGCAGAGAATAGTGAAACGGAACTGCGCATGATGCACATGGAGACAGTGCCAAAAGCAACAAATCAGTGGTTTGGCCTTCACCAATCAGCCACAATCAAAACGGTGCGGCAGATGAACTGCAAGGCAAAGGAAACCTTTCTTATTTTGATTTTTAAAAACTTCTTAACATAAACTAGACTCTTTAAAAAGGATTTACCTGGTTGTCTCCAAAGGCACCACGGGAGTCACCATATGGCGTTCCCGGCCTATGGTATGATGGGTGGTCCACAAAGACCTGAATTTCACATCAGGAAATTGACTTAAGAGGAAGAGCAAGCCTATTACAATGATCGAGTTGGCACAGTAAGACGTCCTCAGAAGTTTGTTCCAAAAAACGGAAAAAGAAATGCAGCAGAAAGTTGTAATTCAGTCTTACAGCCATTTTATGAAGAATTGGGCGATGTATAGATACACTTACAAAGTCCACACCATCACGATACTCATGAAAGAAAGCAACCTCATGCTCTCCGTCAAAGCAGCCGACTTTAATACGACATTGACAATCAAAAGCCCCCGCATAGAGGCTGTCTGTCACTCCATTCATGTAGCGGGGCGAGACCACCATCACTCTGTGCCCTCTCTCTGCGAGCGAAGCCGGGAGGGACCCGACCACATCTGCCAAACCGCCAGTTTTGGAGTATGGAGCCACTTCTGAAGCTACAAAGATAACACTTATTGGATTATCTGTTTTCTTCACGACCTTGTTGAGATCGGTTCTGGCAAGCTCTGCATTTTTCAAGTCATTCTGTCTTTGCCCGACTGCCGCTGCGGGTTCCTCCTCGGGGGCTGCAAGCAGCATAACACCCAATATATCAGAAAAATGCTTTTCAGATTTAGCAGAAACAGGAATAACGATCAGAAATCCATTGGCAATTCAACGCGTTCACTACTAGTCGTCATTCGCCCACATTTAGATTACACTGCTGTTGAAGGCTCATTGGTGGAGAACATGTTCCCTTCGCTCTCTTTGCCTCACAATTTCACTGCTGCTCACTGCGCTATATATTAGGAGTATCAGCTGACCTTTTTCGCCGTCTCTAATCTGCATACTGCCATTAACTCAAGCCGACATCTGCAGGGCTCTCTACAGAAAGAGTAAGCTAAAGAGGTGCAAGCAAATACAATATACAGTAAAAGACCTATTCGAATAAGTAATAACCCTGCTTCCAGTAATATAGCCGTCAGCTACTAGTCAGCTAGAAATACCTGCAATAACCGTCGTAGCAGCAGCCGATACTGGAGCAGAAATAGGAAGATATGCTTCTTTGAGCGCAGAAACTGTATCTGTAGGAGGCAGAGCACCTATCCTTGGGCGAGTTACATCAATCTGCGCTCTCCTTACATCTCCAGTCTCAACTGAGTCCGCACTCGCGATTGCAATCTGCTTGCGCAGCTTTTCGTTCTCTTCCTCAATCCTCCTGATCTCCTGTGCTATCTCTTCCGGATCATTTGACACCAGCACATAATCGTCTGGGAGCTCGTCCTGCACTGACGCTGCTACCGGTGCCTCTTGCACAGGAACAGGGGAATCCTCACCCAAACTTACTGCAACAACGCTCACTGCTGCTCGCTCCACCTTCCTCCTCTCCCTCATTGCGGCAGGACTCTTCAATGACCCCTCCCTTCCAAGAAATGCCGAACTCAGCGAAACTCCTGCCGGCCTCACTGCCCCGTGTACCATCCTCACTGCAGGAACCGCACATCCCCGCAGCGCAGCATTCGCAATAACCTCCATCTCTCTACTCCCTACACAAATCGTCCCCTCCCTCTCCTCTCTCTTTCCCTACCTCCACTCCCTCCCGCTCCCTCTCTCTTTCCCTATATCTCTCCCCCTCTCTTTCCCCCACTCTTACCTCTCCTCGTCTCTCCCTCCCTTTCTCCCTCTCTCTCCCTCTCCCTCCCTCTCTCTCCCTCTCTCACAGTGAAATATCTGCAAGACAGCTTCCAGCCGCAGCTCCAGGATCTTCCAAAACCCTAAAAGTGAGTTTGAAATGATCCGACCAAACAAAAAACCGGTACTGCTCCCCTCACTGCTTCCAAACAAAACCTGCCAGCCGGCTGCCAGGAAAAAACTGCCGACCGTCTTTGACCGGCAAAATTTTGCGCCTCTCCGAGGGCGAACTCGCCGGCCGGCAGGTCGTTGGGCAGGCAGGAAAATTCTGTCTCGTTCCACGACAAAGTTTTACGATGTCGTGTACGGTCCAGATATCCGCGACAAGATATCGGACGGTGAATATCGTTCTGAGGAAATTTCGGCCAATGAGAAGCGGCCGGGAGATTTTTAGTTCTCGATGACGTGCCACGTGTCGAGCTCAGAATCCATGCAGAGGACGCGTGGCGTATGGACAAGAAACGGTGGACTTCTGGCCTGAGACCGGTCCACGTGGCACCGAGGACCGCGGCGCCGCCGCATAGCACTAGCGCAGGGACTGGAGAAGGCGACTAGACTTTGGTCAAAACTATGACTAAGAAAAATTGACTAGGTCAAACTCGAGAACTCGTTGGGACATGCGTTAATGGTTAACCAGGGTTAGGATTTAGGGGTTACGGTGAGGGTTCAGGGTCGAAGGCTTGGAGTTCAGGGATTAGGGTTTAGTGTTTAGGGGTTAGCCCGCTGGATTGGAGGGCTCAAGGGCATAAATGGTAATGGTAATAAGTCTGCTTTGTTTGCACTTGGCAACCAAGTGAGGCATCTTGGTCGATGGCATCTGCTGCTAATTCTGACCAGAGAGGCGGTTTAGTTTGTTTGATCATGCCTTCAAGAGATTCGTGAAGTTTGGTGAAGGTGTGGGAATGAGCAGCTGAGGTGGCTGGATGGTGCTCTGAAAGTGAGAGCTTAGGCCTGAAGGGAACTGCCCCACCTTTTTGCGTGAATGTTGTGTCAAGAACTTAGTGGCTTCACCTAACATTTACCTCTGATTTCCCATTCCTTTTCTTACACTGTAAACGTCAGCGATTTAGTTCCTGCCCTCCTCTGCACTGCTGCATTTCACGGCCGTCCAATACAAAAGAAAGCGAAACACTGATTTGGCCTATCTCAGAACCACGAGGGCTATGCAAGAGGAGAGAAATTATTATCTGCGCTGCGTCTCATTTCCAGGTCAACCATATCTTGCAGTTATCTCATTGGCAGCCTAATTTCCGCTCTGAGGAACAATTTATTTCTACCGGCCAAGCAGCCTTCCCTTTGAAAGGACATACGAACGATGGCCTCATCCCCTCCCCTTTCTCTCCCTGCAGAGACTCCCCTCTCCCACTCTTCCTCCTCCCCTCTCTCTCCCTGCAGAGACTCCCCTCTCCCAATCTTCCTCCTCCCCTCTCTCTCCCTGCAGAGACTCCCCTCTCCCAATCTTCCTCCTCCCCTCTCTCTCCCTGCAGAGACTCCCTCTCCCAATCTTCCTCCTCCCCTCTCTCTCCCTGCAGAGACTCCCCTCTCCCAATCTTCCTCCTCCCCTCTCTCTCCCTGCAGAGACTCCCCTCTCCCAATCTTCCTCCTCCCCTCTCTCTCCCTGCAGAGACTCCCCTCTCCCAATCTTCCTCCTCCCCTCTCTCTCCCTGCAGAGACTCCCCTCTCCCACTCTTCCTCCTCCCCTCTCTCTCCCTGCAGAGACTCCCCTTTCCCAATTTCTCCTCATCGCCCCTCTCGCCCTGCCCCTGTTCACACAGTGCGGCCGTCGAAGGATGTGATATGAACAGCAGATAGCTCTCCTCATGGCGCCGATATGTGAGTCCCCCATGCATGCGCAACATGGGAAAGGTCTTCATGAAGCCATACTGTCACCTTGCGAGTTCGCAAAATCTACCGAAATCTGTCTTCCCGCAACCACAGACCTGGAGATACGAGGACACTTGTGAAAGATGAGTTTAACTAAAATCTTCACCCTTAGCTGTACAGAGAACATTTGAAACTGGGGGGGGAATGGGGGGAAGGGGAGGGGGGGACTGGGGAGGGGGGGAGTGTCTAACCGATCAAGCAGTCGCTTGGCCATGACCGCATCTTTGAGAGATGCATAAGTAACAAAGAAATTCGGATCGTCCATTCGCGCATTCTGCGAGCAAAAACTGTCCAATTCAAAATCAGGTCGTGCTCATCTCATCATTCAGTAGTTTCTTGCAATAGCTGATAATGCACCTCCGAAAACCTCAAATACCCCTTCAGCACCATGTTTCCTGAGGCTTGGAAGATTGATTGATTGATTGATTGATTGATTGATTGATTGGTTGATTGATTGATTGAGTGAGTGATTGATTGATTGATTGAGTGAGTGATTGATTGAGTGATTGAGCACATTGCAGCAGCACAATTAGTCCAGGAAGATGTGGGACCCACCACCACTTTGCCTTGCTTTTCAAAGGTTGTGAGCACTGCTGATGTCGGTGTGCCAGGAAGAAGACCCATCACGGAAACCGTCCTGCCCACCAGGAGGAACAGACTACAATTTTTCAATTTGTTTTTCCAATCTGGGTCCTTACTCTTGTCGTTAAATTAGCGAAAGGAAATTAAAGAAACCCTGCATTCTACCAGATTTTCCCAGTCCAACAAACCTTCATAAACCTTACCTACTTACAACTACTTTTTGTCCTGCTCGCACATAGGATTCTACATCTTGGGAATTCAAAGATATCACAAATGCTTGACACTTTGCAGAGCCATCGGCAGACATGAAATCCATGGACAGCTAAGGAAGAACTTCATCTCGCTTAAGGAAACATTGGATAAGCAGAAGTGGCGTAGCAAAACTAGAATTATTTCACTACGCACCCTAATGTTATGTCTACTTTCGATACTATATTTGCCTCATATCTACCTCTATACCTCTATCAAATATGTGAATGCTCACCTGCTTGCTCCTTGTAGTCTGCTGAACTGCATGGTGTTCCGGGTATCTCCACCATTACTTTTCTGAGCTCGATGAGCCGGATGTTCGCAGTTCACATGCCGTTGAGAATGTGGAGCATTCGAACGATGGGACAATAGATGGGGAAGAACGGGAGACCGCATTTCTGTTAATCTCCCTTCATTTCTCGACATGTCACCCCTGCCTCTTCCACCAGACCTCTCCCATTCAGATGATTCAACAGACCCACCTCCGAAAACTCCCATAAGATCCGTTGTTCGAATCTGAACCTGCTCCCTAAGTCTTTCTTGCTCTTTTCTCTTGCCTCCCTCTCTGCCTCTTCCTGCACTCCCCCCTCTTCCACCGTCAATGTTTCCATGTGCATTAGACGTCCACTCTCCTCTTTCACTGCCGTGAATGATCTCCCTCTCATTCATAAGTCGATCACTGTCTCTCCTCCACTCTGCTCTCCCTACTCCTCCCAGGTTTTCATGTCTGTTGTCCCAACCCAAAAGAGGGTCCTTCCAATAAGGAGGCGCAGGCAATGTCACATTTGAGGCACGTGAGTATGATCTTGCAGAATCACCATTTTCCTTGAGTGTTGTAAATGACGGTCCAGTTTCTGCAACTTCGAATTGCCGAGGAATAGCAGGGGATACATCCTCCTTTCCATTCTGCCATTGAGGAGCAGCTGCATGAAACTCAGACCCAAGAGGCAGCCGAGTTTGCTGATGTCTAAAAGAACTTTCCTTTTCCCTAATATCAGGACCCCTCTGACTATGCCATTTGGAGCTTCGAAATCCATCTCCTCTCAAGTTTGAACCGCCATACTGTATTCCGTCTCCAGTCAGAGCTCTTTTTCCTCTCCCTTCATCCTGCAGACCCCTGCCCTCATCTCCATACTTCCTCAACATATGAACGTCTGTTTTATGTGAGAGCTCACTTGACAGCAATTCAGCCCGCTTATGGCGATCTTCAAATAATCCTCTTTTCAGCTGCTCAGTTTCATATATCGTTTCATCCATTCTAAGGCTGTGTGCTTTCTCCCCACCATGGCTTCTCCAAGACATATCCACTTCTGCTTTCCTTGCAATTGCTTCATCTGCAGGCAATCGACTACCCCTAAATTCCCTCCCACCAAAATCACGGGCAGCTGCTGAAAAACGGGTTTTCCCTCTCTGTTCCACAAGGCTAAATCGGGATTCCTTCCTCCGCACATCCTCCTCTCTCCGTCCCTCTATGTCCATTCTCGCATTCCTACTACTGATAGAACTCACTCCCTGCTCCAAAAATGCATCTCTTGGATGTCGCACGTATTTCTTCTCCACGGTTTCTTGCCGCAAAGTATCCATGGTTGGTGTTGCAAGAGGAAAATCCCTCATCTCTCCATGAAAGGGAACCCCATCTCTTGCTCGTCTATCTGCAGTAACTCCATCCATACGCATTGGTAGCATGGATGGCTGAGAATTCCTCCTATCAAAAGGGGAAGGTCTTTCTAAAGCGTCCACCGAAAAGTGGGGCCAAGAAGGATCACGTTGATTTCTTGGAAAAAAACCAGTTCGAGGTGTACCATCAGTGGTCGAAGTATCTTTCCACAACATCATGTTCAATCCCTGAAGAGAGAAAGAAGCAAAGAAAGGGGGGGGAGAGTCGGGTGGTTTAACACCAAGCAAATGAACACAGTTACTGATAAGACAGACCATGTGGGGCATGGGAGTACGTTTTCGTCTTATGAGACTGTTTAATACCACAGCTGAAATGTGTCTTCGCTTGATTATTAGCGGACACAAAAAACAATACACACTAAATGGACACACAAGCAATAAGAGAATAGTGAAAGATTTTGAGAACAGTCCCTCTCTTCACCTTACAAAGGCCCATGTTCAACTCAGAAACGTATATGGAAATCACACTACAAATTAGCAATCCATCCTACATTCTCAAGCCTACATTCTCAATTCTTTTCACCTAGACGTACCAAGAAAGGACAAAACAGATCACACTGCGTCTTTCATTGTCGGTCGCATGGTGAAATTTTGATTGGATAAGGTTGCAAACAATCAAAGAAGAGAAGAAGTAAAGAAGAAGGTTGTACCTCAGCCGGAGGCCTTGAACCCCTCTCCTGCAGCATAGATCGCGGTACAGGCAAAATTCCACCCTGTGGTGGACCATCTGTAAAGAGAGAATTTCGTCTTCCACTATAGCGGGGGGGAGGAGGAGGACGAAGTCGTTTCTTACTGCTGCCAGCAGACCTGCCTGCAATAGAATGAAAAGCGAAAAACAAAAAGAAATGAAAAAAAAAAAAATGCTAAGAAGATGCTAAGGAAATGCTAATGCTGAGTGGCGAAAAACGTGGGGCAAGTGAAGGTAATGTGTACGTGCTTGCTTCATCCTCCAAAAATAGATCGACCAATCTTCGTAAGCAAGCAATCGTTGTTTACAGTAGGATACCTGCAGGGGAAGCTTGTGCTCCGCCTCGTGGTTCGCCCTCTTTCGCACTGCAAGGAAAACGCAACAGACTTTCAGTGGAAAGGAGAAATAGGGAAAGGTAAAAATCATGAGACTGGAAAAAGTTGTTCCCCTACAGTGGTTCGGAGCCTCTTATCTACACGACCAGCTAGTGAAATCAGTAACATGTCACGGTTTACAGTTCTTCAATCAGAACATCGATAGGGCATCACTGAAAGGACTCGCGAAACTCGTGTCGTCTGTAAGCACATCGAAATATTCTAGAGAAACAAAATGGGCTTTATTCCTCAGTCTGTGACATCATTTCTACCACGAGGGAGAGCACTCAGAAGTGCACGGCCCAGAGCATCCAAATGCATAACCCTGTACTACATGACTCAATTAGACAGTCAAACATACCTTTCTTTGAGTCGTTTAAAGTCATTGCCAGGGATGCCATTGCCAATGTCCTCTGTTGCCTTCACAGAATTAGCACCTGGCTGAGCCTCTTGTCTCTCAGAAATAAACTTCTCATGGGGTCGTTTTCTGCCTTGCATGTCTTCAACTTCCTGGTTGTGGCCGGGTGGTATTCCTTCTGCTTCCTGCTCTTCGTTTTTGGAATTCACCATTGTAGCACTTGCTGTCCCAGAACTGAGTTGCTGTATACGGTTCCCATACACATCTGAAAACCAAATGAGTGTGCCTACATTTCATCGCTATGCTTGCCAACTTGGCATGTTGGCTTTGGCTTTGGCTTCAATACCGTCAAATCAGTGCCATAACCATGACTTCATATTCACTCACACGAGACTTCATGCGACTTGTAAATCACAATACATTCTTCCATGGCTTGAGATGCCCCTGCTTGTCTTCAAAGGATGTGCTCCACCAGGAAAAGCTACCAAGTCTATAACAACATTGAGCAAATAAAACCCTGTCGCGGGAAAGACCTGCCGAATTTGTGCGGCCCATGACTTGGTAAAGGAAGCCGTGAAATTTGCAACCGGAGACATTCCAAAGACGCAAGCAAAGAAGTAAACTGGTCCTAAAAAAACCAGCTGCCCAAACTACAGCATGCAATTTAAAAAAATCAGTGTCGCTAGCCCCAAGATGGCAGTTATCAGTTGGTTGAAATAAGCCCTCTTCACATAACGGTGCAGTATCTGACTCCTCATGTTGTTCGTGCATCCGAAAAAAAATACACGTGCTTTGTTGGCACTTGTGTCCGGCTTCTGCTGTTGTTTGGCCAAAGGTGCTCCAAACAAGCCAAGTGTGCAGCAATACCAAAGTAAACAATTGCCGGTAGTTTAAATTTCTTTGCCCCAGTGATGCCATGCTGGAGCAACTTAAAAAGTCGAGTACTGCAGATACATAATTGAAGGGTCGACCTACAAAAGTATCAGGCCAGGCCGATTTGTCTGTCTGTTATTGAAACGAATGACAGACAGTCAGGAGAATCCTCTAGCTGCTCGCAACATAACCGATTAAGCAACCATCCGCAAGGATCCCTCTTCTTGCATGACGGAGTGAGACGTGAGGATGTTCGCGGTGCCTCGGAAGGTCTCGCTACTCAGCTTGCTTCATCCGACTATGCCAGTCGAGAATCATCATATGGAGGAGCGTATAATTTCGACTTAACACGCATTCCAACATAGCATGAAGCTGGTGAAACAGCTGTACTGCCAGTCTTGAAGACAACACGACGCAAGGAAAAGTCATAACCCTGGCTGACAGCAACTGCTGGAGCACGAGAAAGGCGACGTGACAGAGAGAGGGAGAAAGAGAGAGTGAGTGAAAGCGAGTGAGAGAGAGAGAGAAAGAGGTACTACGGATCTCCGAAATTTATCTCCAGTCTTGAGATAACCCCAATTCTGTCTACTATTCGTAAAGCTGCAGCTTATAAAAAAACATGCGCAGATAAACGTATGAGAACGAAGTAGCCCACAAAGTGAACCGCGTAGAAGTTGAAAATCTGGCAGTACAATAACTGCTTCGGCTGCGCGGAGAGCTTCTAAGAGTTAACGATGAATCAGATTGCTGAATACTGGATTCTCAAGGGTCTCGTAATTCTCCCGTAGCCGAGTCTACTAAAACATACCAAAGAAAAGTACTTTTTCCGGTGGATGTACATCTTGCCCGCAGTGTATTGCGCTCCAAAAATCGACGACAAAAGCGGCCCCGCTTACTTGGCAGAACCTGGCAGAACCATCTCCAGCCGCTGCTGGAGTTTGGAAGGGTTTGCAGAAAGCCTCTTCTGCACCGTATTCACATAAAGAGACCAAATATTCCAGGCCGGGAAGCCTACACCTAGGCGACAGCTGTACTCGCAACCCTAACCCTAATTCCAACGAGCTTGCAGACCTACTGATCCTCCTGCTCGGAGGCTTGCTTGAGCCAATACTCGCGTGGTTTGGATCGCATGTTCATGAAATTCGTGCACATCTCGCTGATATATGTTCTTTCTCTCCCTCTTCCAAACCTTTACACTGGAGCCTGCACCTCTTCCAGACGCGCCTGATATCCCCATAACCTGCACAGCCGCACCCTTTGAGCTCCTTCGTTTACCTGTATTCCCTCATTAGGGACCTCCTTAGCAGCTGTGGAAGAATCCTCCTGCTGCACGCCTCGCCTGCCAGCCTCCTCCTCCACCTCCTCCTCCTGTTCCTGCTCTTGCTCGGCACCTCCGCCACCCCCTGCAAGGGCAGAGTCTTCTCCTCTTAATTCCGCCTCCGTTCCCTCCTCGAAGCCATAGTCGGAGCCCTCGAAGTCCACGAGCTCCTCCTCCCCTTCTCCCCCGTTCGCCGCCATGGCTGCGCCGTCCCAAGCTCTCAGCTCTCCTCTTCGCCTCTCTGTTGAAGACGTCCCATTCAGGGTCCTTTCTTAAAACGTCATCCAATCACAGCATGCCACGTAGAGAGAGTTAACACGTGGCAGTCTACCATTGGCTTTCGCCTCCTCAGGGTTCCTTCACTAGGGCGGAGACCCGCCCCGAGAAAGGGAAGGCGGGAGACAGGCCGTACGGTACGGTTCGTACCATATTGTACAAATCGTACTGTACCTTCAAAAAATAATTTTGATACAAATAACCACGAGGAATTCAGAAAGGATGACGTGTCAGCCACGTCGTCGCCACGTAGGCAAAACACGCCATGATGGAAACTGGAGGCGCTCAAAAATTTATAGTTTAATTTAACAATTAACAATTATTGTCGTGGTGCGATCATACCTAGGCTACTATGCCGGATCCCGTCAGAACTTCACAGCTAAGCCCCTGTGTCGCACCCACCACAAACCCTTTGGAAAATCGTCATACTTTTGAGTTTTTCACAGCTCGCTCGACATGCCCACTTCGTGTGTTCGTTTCGCTTCACTCGTGTTTTGTACACGTCTGTGTCTCAAATAGGACCTTTCCTCTTGTCTGAAAGTCATGATCTGAAGTGTTCTCACAATGGCGCGGCCATCAAGTGTTACTAGAACAACACAAAATGTCGAGCCAAAGCGGCCCGCTCGCAGAGCGCACAGTCCCAGCCTCTAAAATTGCCTCCTTTTGCCTCAAGGGTGGACTTACGCATACAAAGCTTGGGGGGGCTTTAAACCTTCCTCATGTTTTGAAAAACCAACACATTTTTAGTTATTTTATTTTAGTTTTTATGTATGTACATTATGTATTTTATGCAGAGGCAGGGCTTAGCTTGCCTTAGCTAGCCCCCCCC
>CM074810.1:3161735-3187626 GCA_037447605.1 Zygnema circumcarinatum | reverse complement strand
GTTTGCGCTTTGTAACCGCCAAAACGAAGGGATCCATTGCATCTTCATTCATGTACACTTCAACAGTGAGCAGGTCCTTCTTGGGGACAAGGTTGTACCACATAACAGAAATTAGGTCGTGTCGATTCCGCAAGTCAAGAGTAGCAAGCAGCCCCTCGCAGAATCGTCGACCTGAGGCGTAGAATTTGAATACATTCTGTCCCTCCTTCATCATCAAAGGGTCATCTACACCGTCTCCTGAGCCTAAAAGACTAAAATTTTTCTCAAATATCGCATTATCTGAAGCAAATTGCTCGGCCCACGCCAGCGCAAGCTTCTCATTTTCTTTCCTTCCTAGCCAATAATTCACTGCATAGAATGCAAGAAACAGGCCTGACAACGCTTCAACTACATACCCTAAAGGACCAGAGGGTCTCTTGAAACCCTGAGCTCCTGACTTTCTTGAAAAAAGGCTCTCTCTCTTCGGTTTCTGCTTTTTCAACTCTCTCTCCTTCTTCCCAGCCTCCTCCACAGTCTCCTCTCCCACCGGAACGCCTTCAAATTCTTCATCATCCCACACTGCTTCTGTCATTCTCCGACCAATATCTCTCTCCCTCACGTCCTCTAATTCCTCCTCCTCCGAATCCTCAATCTCTCTCTCCGGCGAAGTCCGCACTCCCCCTCCCCCTCCCTCTCCCTCTCCCTCTCCCTCTCCCTCTCCCTCTCTCTTCTTTTCAGCTGCAGGAGGACCCCTGTCTGTGTGAAATCCAGACCTTATTGGCTTTACAGGAGGACTAAGCAGAGGGAGGCCGTCGTCCTCCTCCTCTTCAAGATCCATCTCGTCTCCAAAGCCTTCAAGCTCCGTTGCGTCTGCGACACCATAGCCGCTGCTGCGAGAGATCTCATGCCCGAGAACAGAAAGAATGGAGAGCACTGCCAGCCACCACCATAGTCGGTCCAGCCGAAAGAAGAGCAGCCGCATGCGCGCCATGACTGCGCCGATCGCTATCTCCCCCTTCCCTCCCTCTCCCTCTCCCCTCTCCCCCTCCCCCTCCCCCTCCCCCTCCCCCTTCCCCCTCTCCCACTCTCCCACTCTCCCGTTGCAGTGCCTCTCTCGCTCTCTCTCTCTGCAGGAGACGGAGCCACCGCCCAAATTCCAGAGCCTACACTGCTGCACCCCTGCAGTTGCCAGAAATTTATTTTTATCATAATGTGTGCGGAAATATTGCCAAAAGTAGTCCGCCCACCCCTGCGCGTACGGAAGCAAGATTTTCGCCAGAGGTTCCATGCAGGTCACAGTTCTAGTCTCAGTAGTTTCAGAAACTAATTTCCAATGTTCCAGTTAGCTGTCTCATGAAACAGCAACATAGAAGCTCATCATAGAGCCGGCTCTGTGCCGCTCCTGCAAAAGGTTATACACTGCCACGTCAGCCTCATATTACGTGGCACGTTGCCATTGGTGTAAGTTTCTTCCTGCGCTGCCCTGGGACGCCCTCGCCCCTCTCAGAAAGATTTCATTCTGCCCGCCAGCCGTACGGCAGCCGCAACATAGGGAAAGGCCGTACAACAGGGCGATGGGCCTCATGGCGGGCCCGAGGACCCCTAACATCAACATTAGGGGGTGTCAGACTTAAAAAATCCTCGTAATACTAAGAACTCGATATTCGTAACATTTTGTTAAGTCTGACACCCCCTATTAGGAGATGTTCTGGACGACTACCATGCTAAAAATAAACAAGGAGGAAACACACCCTCGAAACATTTCGTAACAGTTGGCCCTTCGGGACTCTTCATTTCCGTAATAAAAAAATCATCTACAATAATCGCATCCATTTCTTTACAAGGCCTTGCCATCATTTCCCCACCACACGAATAAGCCACAGTGACAATGGGAAGGATGGGCGCTTATCCCCTTGATACTTTTACTTCGTTAATGCGACCAAAGTTTCAAAGAGGGCACTGCACAAAAAAGAATGATGTGGACACACATGTGAAAGATGCGGCCTCAACAAGCAAAATAATTTAAGAAGACAAGCACTAGACAAGACAAGCTACACGCTAGTTCAGTACGCACTGACGGAACGGAAGGGGGATGACAACATAACCCTAATCGTGATCCAGTTACAGCCGTCCTTGTCAACGTGACCGAACGGAACGGAGCAGAACTGAATGGAGTGAAAGGAGAGTTAGATTTCGCTTTTGGTTTTTAAAGTTTGCAAGTGGGGAGTGTACTCTGTTTATTTGTTTTTTTTTTTCTTGTTTTTAACGAGGCAAAAGAGTGGGCCTCCTCCGATATTAAATTCATCAGTTTACGTGAGAACAAAAAGATGCACCAAAAAACTGAAACTGAACCTGAAACAAGCCATTTCCGCAAAACGTTCTCGATAACTTCCTTTCTTTCACATTCCATTGAAGCGCATGAATCGGAAGCTACATGTACACTAAACCGTTCCGTTGACCGTTCCGTTGACCGTTTCCTAGAACTGCAAACGGGCCTCCTTCATATTGAGGTAAGGACATAGCCTCAAGGCCTAAAGCAACTTTCTGTCGCTAAATGTGAAAAATGGCATTAATTGTGTTGCCGCTATTCTTCAACCATTTAAAAAAAAAAAAAATTGACTTATCAATCATGTAGCAAAAAAGCCATGGCAGAGGAAGAAAAGCCGTCACCCTCCTATTTGCAGCTGCTTAGGTAATCCCTCCATTGAACAGGCTCATCTACTGTATGCCAATTAGCAATTACTCCCCTTCCTCTTGTATTTCCTCGTCTTCTGGTACACCTCGCAAGTAGAGCACATTGTTACACCTGCTTTGCATAACCAATGCAGCAATAACCACAAAAGTACAGAAGTCATAGAAGTTTCATTATGGCATTTTCTTCTACTTCAAAGCATCTTTTGCTTAAAACCTAAGGCTCGGAGGTGAACCATGTGCCTGGTTGGAAGGAACTCCAAATGAAAATGAATGACGGGGCATGCATCAAGAGGGAAACATGCTATAGTGAATTGCCAACTAAGGGACAGGTTAGGGCAGCGGGAGGAGAGAGAGGAGGGAGGGAGAGAGGGAGAGAGGAGATAGGGGTCGGGAAATGGGGAGAGAGGGGGAAAGGAGAGGAAGATGGGTAAGGGATTAAGGTGCAAAGGGAACCTAACAAAGGAAGAAAGGGAAAGGAAGAGGAAAAGGAAGAAAGAAGCGAGCAGGGAAAGGAGCGGGTGAGATCTGAAGGCAGTAATTCAACTACGGAGAACGAAGCAGAGGGGGATGGAAAATCAGAAACAGAGTGTAGAAACCAATTTAGTTCCATCGCATTACCTGATAAGTATTTCCCCAAGATTGCCTGTGAATTGCCCGTCAATATACTCCTCTGTGCTTGCCAGCTGCCCGCCAATGGGCCCACACAGCAAGACCCTTCCTTAAGCCCAGAAACCAATAAAGCAATATGGTACAAGGGAAGAAACTCCTATCTTTGAATCGAGAAAACGTATAGACCAATGAAACAATTACGGGCTTCAGCAGATATCTAGCTCATAAATTTATCATGAACACTTTAAATAGACACTGCACGGTATTATATGCAACCACCAAATTCCTGCACTGATGTGCTGTAGCAGGTGACTGGGTGACGAGTTCTTCTCTGCATATTGAAGCGGTTCTGACTTCCTTGCTCACTCAATGAGCCTATCTCGCATGTATTCAAACTTAGAGACCCCTAGTGAAACCTACAACCAAAACAATCATAACAAAACCCTAAAAAAGAGAAAAATAAAGTTTAAATGCAAAAGCTTGACTAAAATTTATTCCAAAATTTAGCACGTACCTGCAAATTCATGTACGAATCCACGGAGACCAAATAGCCTGCCAGAAAGACAATGCGGCAATTATAATAAACAGCAGGAATGGTTGGATCTGCTAGAGGGGGAAAGAAGGGCGGAAAAAAGGCAGAGGCGAGAAAAGGAAGAGAGAGGAGTGCAGGAGCTCCAAAAGCTGCTCACTAGCCTATCAGAGCCGGATTGAAGGGAGGGAGGGAGGGAGGGAGGGAGGGAGGGAGGGCAAAAAGCGCGCACCTTTATACTCCATCCCCCATTTGAGCTTCACAATAACAGGCTTTCCTGTCAAGTCATTCAAAAATGGCTTCGGGTTCACCGGAACGGTCTGTAAGTCCCACCCCCAATCACTTCACCCACTCAACTTAAACCTAATTTCAAATGTCCACATAACCACCCAAAGCCCTGAACCCTAAAAAGATAAAGGAGCACTGAACCCCAGAAACACTGTAACCCTAAAACACGGAAACCCTAAATTTTTCCAACCCGACTCCTTTAAGCTGAATTGGATAAATTGGAGAATTTCAGAACCTCGCCTGGAAGTGGGGAGGGAGAAAAGGGAGGGAGGAAAGGGAGAGGGTTTATTCTATATCACGAAATTAAAGATAAGAAGACAACGTGATCTCCAGAAAGGCCCTGTCGTCAGCCCTAATTCTTAAAGCTTGAAACTGGGCCGACGGGATGCTTTCTACTTGAGAAAAAATGACGGAAAATTATGAAATTGCATAGAATTTCCAAATTTCCTGAAGGATATGGAAAGAAAGTGGCTGAAAGGTAGGCGAAACGGAGAGGTTTCAAAAAACAAAAACAAAAAACAAAAGAGCATGACACCTAGAGAGAGAGAGAGAGAGAGAGAGAGAGAGAGAGAGAGAGAGAGCCCACCGCCATGGCTCTCCCTCAGGGTTTCTCCCTCAGGGTTTCTCTCCGATAGCCACGTGTCAGCTTGCAGAGTGCCGTCCCTCTTTCCGTTCTCCATAAGGAAAGAAGAGGGGGAGCAGATCCGTACGGACTCGTACGGGCTATGAAGCCTATGCTTGTACACAGTACTGTACGTACTGTACGAAGATGTACGGTTTTTTGTACGGTCTTACCCTGCCCCCTACTGGTCCGATTCCACTCTAGCATATTCAACTTCATCAAGTGAAATTCAGATCTACTTTGGTTCTGTGATCTTGTCAGTTTTACAACTAAAACCAGCGATCTACTTGTACCTTGAAGGTTTCTAGTTGGCCCTGAACCCTTCTGGCCGTAGATCTTAGAAATCCGACGGCTCTCAGCGACTCACTTACTAACAGGCAGCCGCGAATCGGACAGGGTTCAGCGCCAGCAGGCGGAGTTTTGGAAGCAACGTCCGCCCTCCCTCCTGAAATATAAAAGCGGCCGCCACCCCCAGGTCTACTCTATCGCCTCAGGACGGTCCTGTCCTGACCCTGCACGTAAGGTGTGTTGGTATTAGTCTGGATGCCGCTGTTGGGGCCATGTGTGCTGGAAGGGTCGGAGGTCTGCGCTGGGAGGTTCGTCGAAATCGAAGGGAGGATAGTCGGCAAAGTTTGCTCCTCAGGGAGGATGATGCGGAACGCAATGCGGCGGCGGCGGCGGCCTCTTCTTTCTCGCCCGTGTTTGAGGGCTGCTGTTGGTTGAAACTGCAGTGTTGACTACAGCGTTCTTCTTGTAAGTTCTCTTCAGGCTCTTCAGGCTTTGGGTTTAGGTTATTGATTCTTGTCTTGACAAGTCGGAACTTTTTGTGCAATCTGGCTAGAATTTTCAGTGCATTCTCATATTGGACACTCTTTGTCGTCATTCTTTGTATTGTTCGTGAGGCATAGGAAACGGCCCGTGTTCTCTGGTTATGGCTGTCTATATCCGGCACTTTGAGATGCTGTTATTGCAGTTTGTGCAGGAGATTATAGTGATGAAGCCTTTTGAATGGTTCTTTGAATTTGACTGGAGTCTTGTGTCCAGCTTCTGCGTTGCTTTTAGCGTCTGTGTTTGGAACCGCCTCTACTTCTCTTTGCCTTGTGTCTCTTTAAGAGATGAATAGGGCCGAGATCCCCTGAGCGCGAAGAGGCATTCATTTTCTGTTGAGTCGCCTCAGACATTTCTATTTCTGTCGGCGAATTGAGAATGGTACATCTTGAGTAGTGCGTTGCTCCCGACTTGTGAGTTCGGTTGGCTGATTTCTTAGATTGGCGTTGTTCTCGCAGGTCAGCCCATTCGTCGAGTCGGAGGCTCTGCACAAACGCTGAAGAGCAGCTGCGAGGATGTCCTTAGCCTGGTTGGTAATTCTTCACTGGGTTCTTTGGCCACTTGTTTGTTGATATGTGCTTGTTCCTTGTGGCAAAAAAGGAAATGAAGAACCTTTCCCCAAATGATCGACGCTGATTCAAACAGTGCTATT
Source organism: Zygnema circumcarinatum (assembly GCA_037447605.1). Lineage (NCBI taxonomy): Eukaryota > Viridiplantae > Streptophyta > Zygnematophyceae > Zygnematales > Zygnemataceae > Zygnema > Zygnema circumcarinatum. The sequence continues at coordinate 3,181,425 of CM074810.1, read as the reverse complement.
TTTGCTCCTAGAGAGCAACAAGCCAGAGACTGATCCTTTTTAATTGCCACAAGCTTTCCATTTTTTTTATCTTATGTATTTGTGTGTTGCATTACTCCTCGCGATTTATTTTTGGCGAAGTGATGAGCACGAGAGACTGATCAATGATGAGTATTTTACAGAATGTCTTCAAAGTTATCTGATCGCTGTTATCGCGAATACGAATGCACGTTATGTTATACATGTTTGTCTCCTATACTGTGTCATCTGTCCTGCCACGTGCATTGTTTTCAGTAGATACTGACGTTTCTAGAAACTGCTCTTATGAACGGACATAAGTCCATTCAGATCGAAGTGTATTTCCTCCGTTCCTGAGCGAAGTTTTTTCGCAGAGATTTTGCTGCATTTGATAAATTTGTTTTTTTGTTAACCGCATCCTAGCTTCAATAAAGTTGGTTCTTTGGCTTTTTTATGCCTTTGGGCCCGTTCCCTGAAGCAAAATCGATGTGGCTTTGAGGATTAAAGCCCCTTGTGGCCGTTAATCACTCAGCCTTCGCTATCCCGTAGCCGCTTGTGTGGCATGTGGGACGTTTGGTCTGAGACAGCTTCATCAGGGATGTGATCGAATTTCTGGCTGTCCTTGAGCGGTGACGTAATTCTTAGTAGCCCACGTGTGATGTTCGGTATAATCACGAATTAAGATTTCTTATTCTCTGATAAGGTTTATTTTTCCAGGTGCTTGTTGCCGGAGGCCCTGACGGGACCTGAGTGAAGGTGAGCAGTTGATCCTTATTTCCTTCCACGGTCTGTATGCAGGACTGAGTCTCACTATGTCGCTTCAGCTGGCTTCATTTGTATTACGTGGGCAGCTATTCAGGCAACCAGCCGTCGGATATTTCCATGAGCTGGTGTTCTGCTGCCCATAAATGAACATCCTGTTGTCTGACTGGTGAAGGGCCGATAACTTAGGTCCATGCAACCGGCGTCAGATGCAGGATTACATTCTGCTGTTTTTTGTTATGTGACTTTGTTTTTAGCAGTTTGGTCAATACCACTCTGTTTTCTGGTTTTGCAATAAGGTCGGTTGTGAAGTCGTCGTCTAGAGCTTACGTGCTTGTGCAGATGGCTGACTGTTGTTTTCTTCCATTACCAGAATGCAAGACCTTCTACCAAGATATCAAGTGGTTCATGCTTCAGTACCGTTGTTTTTAAGTGCTCGTCAGGACTTCTCCAATTCTTAGAAACTCTGAAAGGTGCGTTTCCCATTTTTACGTAATTTCTGGCTAGGAATCCACGCGCTTGTCTAGCTCTAGCTCTTAACTATTTCTGTGAACTAAAGCATTTGATTGGAAGAGTTCAGGTTTGGTCGAATGACTTGCCTTTTCTGTATCCAGTCCAGGAGGAGATGCAGTGATGATTATTTAGATCACAATCCTTACTAATCTGAGCGCAATCTGATGGCGGTATCTAAGGGTCTGAGCATCTCCTCTGTCAAAGGTTTGGTCAAAGTTTTGAGTGCAAAGTTGCTCAGCTAATGATCCTTCCAAATTTTTGAATCATCCTTGTTATTAGAGCAGTCATTGGTTCAGCTATTGTCATGTATTGTGGACTTTGTGTTCGTATTTTGACCTGTTACAGGAATTGTTTTTTTCCATGCAGGTTTGCCATCTGAAGCAATCCGGGTTGAGAAGATTTGGAGTTTAGACCTGTATATTTTCCAGGCTTGAGCTATTTTGTGCGGCTTAGATTCTCTTTCCTTTTTAAAAAAAAAGTCAGCAAAAAAAAAAGCAAAAAAAAAAAGCCAGCAGTCTCTTCATTCTCGTCTCTTGAGTAAATTGAAGAATCAATTCGGTAAGACATCGTCCGATCAATTCGATAAGACTTGGGCTGCATACCCTGTTGTGATCGTTGTATGTTTGCAGAATATGCCACTGCGGTTTTTGCAATTCATATGTGAAAGAATATTAGCTGCCATAACACCTGATGATGGTAATTTTTAATATCCAGTTTGGTTCCAGTTTGTTGGTAGTGGTGGTGAGAAGGTAGTTATCTTGTTGAAAATGTCGAAAAACTGGACTAAATTTTTTTACTGGGTATATGTGCCGTTAAATTGAACATTGCAGACAACTTTATAAAGAGCTCTTATGCATGTTGTCAGCAGTTGCCGATCAGTAAATTTACACGTCAGAAATGCAAAAGGTTTCCAAGCGGCAGAGTTGCAGTGCGCTTATGCCCCCACGAGCAGCAACACATTAATACGCGTACTGCGAGTCAACAAATCGTATTGAGTCGAATCTGCCCCCTGAGCATGCTCATAAATGTGCAGAGCACTGTCCCCAAAGGATATGATCAGGCCGGACTCGCTCCCCGTGAGCGGTCGCAAGTAGAGGCATTCTGTGGTTCGACACTGTTGTCAGAATAACTCTTACTCCAACAACAATCATCTCGCTTACAACATTGAGTGTGTGCCCCGTCGAATGCACATCGAAGAAAGTGAAAGACGCCTTGGACTCCGATCAAGCAGCCACACACAGATCAAGGGGGGAGCCCTTCAACAGGGATGAGGGATTCCCAGAGGAAATTTGTACGTTGAAAATATCTCGAGATAAAACGAAGGGGAAACAAGGGCTGAGAAAGCAGGCAACCAAGCCCCAACGCCCAGACCTGCACAAGACCGTCGTCAAGCGCGCGCAACAATGGAAGGGAGAGCCATATAAGGGTAGAAGCAGCAATTTCTTTCTCTGTCAAAGAGGTTGGACAAAGTACGGTAGTTTTTTCGTTTACTGTAATATTTCAATTTAACCAGATTCCATTGCACTCTGCTCTCTGAATCTGAACCAAAACCACATGCTCCACCGCTCGTGCAGGCAAAAGCGGTTTGGATAAATTTCGACCAGCTAAAGCAGGGCACGACTGCACGAGTCCGGGCAGCAAAATTGCCAACTCCATTTCCCTCCTTTTCAGTTCGCCCGGCCCTTCTTCAGCTCTCTGCTCGTAGGCTGTGATCGTTTTGGGACTGCCGACTGAGGAGGCTTTCACACGTGTGGCAACTTCGGACCGTCGATGAAGATTGAAATACTCAGAGGGGGGAGGGAGGCAGGCAGGGAGGGAGGGAGGGAGGGGAGGGAGGGAGGGAGGTAGGATCGACGGTCAGGATGGCGCCACGTCTGCTGAAGCAATTGGCGAGCAGTCGCGCGACGTGGAAAGGAGATCGCAGATGGCGATGGACGCGTCGGGGTCGGAGGAGCTGCCACGTGACGGCTTCGCATTGGCCAACGTCGTGATGGATGGACCTTACAATGCTGGCTACATGGGAGGCACTCCGTTTCCCGTTGATTCAGCCTGAACAGTGAACATGGAAGTCATAGAAATGCTTAAATGTGAAAAACCTGTTACAAATTACTGTGAAACTACGTCTTGTGAATCCCGTTAAGGGTCGCAGATAACGGGTTTTTTTCAGATTTGTGATTTTGCTGAACAAGGAACGCCCTTCAAAGTCACTGTGGGCGGGGCTCCCCTGTCTTGGAGCTGCAGGATTCAGGAATGGGCAAGCCCTTGCAAGCTCCTGCAGCTCGACCGCCTGCAGCAGCTTGACTGCAGATGCGATATTACTGTCCGATCTTGCATGCTCTACGGCTCGTGGATTTCTCTACGAAGCCGCCATGGTGTTTTCTTTCAAGGAGTCGCAGAAACACGGTATTGATTGCGTGAATGGGCAGAAGGAAAAGCCTGCGCTTGATTCTGCTGGAACATTGAGCAAAGCGCGATACAGCCTCCGTGAAGTTGCAGCGCATGACAGGCCGGAAGATTGCTGGTTAATAATCGGAGGGAAAGTGTATGATGTGACTCCTTGGTAAGTTGAAAGGCGGCCTTTGAACTGTTTGTAGCGGATTTCTGCGCCACTGGAGCTGGAGATGGAGCTCGAGATGTGTGCGGACGTTTTAGATATGTAGATTTCTGTCCGTTTGGCATCATCCGAACCTCGATATACCTCAGGAGTTGACATCAGTAGCATCAGTCAGCAACATTGGTTTTGTTCATCTCCTGAATGCGGTAGCGCTTGCAGGGTGTCGGCACATCCTGGTGGAGCGATTATTTATGTTAAGGCGGGCCACGATTGCACTCAGCTGTTTGAATCTTATCATCCAACCTACGTAAGGTGACAAAGTCCTTCATCTTTGCTTCCTTCTTTTAGCAGGCACCAGCTGGCTAATGCAAAGACTTTTTTCGAGAGAACCTTATTGGAAGTGACACGCATTTGCACTTGTTCCTGTGTGTTCCGCCGGGATCCAACAGAAAAATGCTTGGAAAGTACTGCATTGGAGAGCTCAATAGGGAAAACGAAGTTGTGGGAACGCCTACTCTTGAATACGCAGAAGAAGGAGAGAAGGGTTTCTATATAATACTCAAGAAGCGGGTTGAAGCTTTCTTCAAAGAACAGAAAGTGAGTCCGGATGGAAACCTGTATAGCTGAGCTAAGACTTTGACGTCTGAGTTGGATCAACGATTAAAGTTAACTGCAGTTGCTGAAGGCGGCTATTAAAAAGTCGAGCTTTGATGTTTCAACTATGTTTTTCTCTCTAATGCTTGTTAAAACGTTGCTACTTTTGCAGATAAATCCTCGAGTGCACCCCCACATGTTTTTGAAAACTATTGCGATTCTATTGGCATACTTCCTATGCTATTACACCACATTTTTTTTCTTCACTAGCTTCCAGTATTCGTTGTTATTTTCGATAGGGATGGGTTTTCTGGTAGCGGAGATTGGCGTATCTATCCAACACGACTGCAACCATGGTGTGAAATTTTTCGCCTTCCCTATCAAAGAGAGCGAGGAGTTTGATATTTCTTGCTTTAGGTTGCTAACTTGCAGTACTGTTCAAACACATTCCCCTATGCCCTGCAACCTTTGAACCTTTGAACTTGCAGAGTTTTACTGTGAGAAACTCGGTGCATGTGTAGTTGGAAGAAATCAGTACCTATGGTTTAATGTGACGTCGTGATGAACTTCCATGGCCTTAATGAACTAGTATACTTGTCTTTCCAGGTGCTTATGGTGATTACTGCAGCCTGGCCTACGTCCTTGGAACTTCCTTGGATCTTGTTGGAGCTAGCAGGTGAGCCCGTAACCTTCATATTCTGCGCAGGAAGACAATGAGGTTTCAGGATAGAACAGCATAACTCGTTTCTTGTGTGCTTACAAACCACTCCTTGCCAGCTGTCTCCTTTGCTAGTTGAACGAATCCTTGAGTTTCTTTGAAAACCCCATTTGACTGCTGCTTGTTTTCAACTTGGCAAATTGCCTTTCCAGATTGTTTCTCTATCAGCTTTGAAATTGTGCTTTGAGAAAGCTGTTCCTTTCGGGCACATAAAATGAACTCAAGCGCTTTGTTAAGTCCTTAGATTGCAGGTTGGTTTGTTCCAGACTCTATGTTCTGATTTTTCATTGTTCATTTCTGCATTGCAGCTTTATGTGGAGGCAGCAGCACGTGGTGGGCCACCATGTGACAACCAACGTTGATAAGTTTGATCCAGATATTAGTGAGTTTCTCCTTCAAAGTACTTGCCTACAAAGAGATGTGCTCCTATTTCTCACTTGCTTCATTTTGTCGATCCTTCACCTGTCATTTTCATTTTAAACCAGAAGAGGCCTGTAACTCAGAGGACATGCAGTTGTCAATATATTCTTTGATAGAGGCTAATTCTTTGGCTATTTTGATCTTCTACCTTCTTGCAGGGGTAAAAGATCCTGATGTCAGACGCGTGACCTCTCGACAGCCAGTTCAGTGGTACCATGCCTACCAGGTTAGTCAGTGAGTCAGTCATGGCTAACTCCGTACTGCGGGCATCAGAGTTATAGAGTTTCTGGCTAGTATTGTTCATAGAAGGCTAACTATGGTCCGACAGCTGGCACTAGCACTTATATTTTAAAGACTTAAAGTGGCAGAGGCTCCACCTAAACAACGATGTGTATATCTTACATCATCGGGAGTATGGTGGGAAGCAGCACGTGTATTTGGGGGCACTTTATGGCCTTCTTGCACTGAAGAGTGTATTCTTGGATGACTTCGATGCCTACTTCTCAGGCTATATTGGATCGTGAGTCCCCTTCCCTACAAGTGCTGCCCAGCGATGGTTGATCTCTGTCAGACAACTAATTTCCCTCAAATCATTTTGCATAGGCCCAACAGCCAACTGGCAAGGTCCCTTATATGCGCGTTTTTTCTTAGAGTGCCTATTTATGGTCTCTTCTTTGACTTGGAGCACTGTACTGCTGCGATTCGCCACATTTTTTCAGCTATGTAAAGACCTGGATTTCTCATTCATGCAGAGTGAAGGTAGCGCGGATGACGACTTTGGAATCTGCAATCTTCATAGGAGGAAAGCTGGTGTACGCTATCTATATGTTTGTGTTTCCAGCTTTATGGGGCACCCATAGTAGTGGCATCTTTATATGTCTCTACGTCATATCACAGGTGAGCACCTTTCCTTTTTGGACAGCTTCCAACTTTTGAAGTTTGAAACAACTTTCTGTTTGAAAACATTGGGTTGAAAGCAAGAGCAGCCTTAAGGTTATCTGAGTACTCGGGAGCCATGATAGTAGCAAGTAGCGGTTGTTCAAAAGGAGGTAGGCGTAGGGAAAGCAGACGAAAGAATAGAAAAGAGTGTGTTTGTCAAGCTGTGAGAGTAGTTGCTACTTTTACTGACAGCTAAATAACTTGGGGGAGGGAGCAGCTTGTGGCTGGGTGGAGCTTGGCTCTTATGTTCCAAGTGGCACATGTGGTTGGAGAGGCTGAATTTCCAGTCGCGGACTATAGTGAAGGAATTCCGAAGGTCAAGAAGGGCTGGGCGGCTGCACAGGCATGCTCTATCCTATCTCCTTTTCCTCAACATGTGTTCCATATATGATTGTGTCTACAATCAATGGAGAGTTTCAGAGTCTTGCTTCGCCTGGGAGTCATTGTGAAGAGGTTAGGTTCTTAGGAAGCAGTCAGATTTCATCTCTCAGACCACGTTGTGAACTGCAAAACCCGAGTTCGGAGGTATTCAATTCGCATATATAAGGAGAAGCGAAGTTTCTGAGGGGCTTGTTTTCAACTGCACTCCCACAGGTAGCAACAACAACAGACTTCAGCCCAAACTCGTTTTTCTGGACACACTTCAGTGGCGGATTGAATTATCAGGTGTGCACCTGAGCTCTTGCCATCCCTAACTTGGTGGATACCGTCCAATACAAATCGATGCCCGAAACCTAGCTAACTGCCTTCTATGAAGAGTCAGACTGTGCCTCCTGCACTTGCATATCCCTTGAAGTTACTTTCCTCAAAGGAATCAGTGCATGTGGCGTGCAGATAGAACACCACTTGTTTCCTGGAGTCTGCCATGTGCACTATCCCCGTATGCAGCCAATAGTAGAGGCAACGTGCAAAGAATTCGGAGTCCCCTACAACTGCTATCCGACAGTAAGCCTTCCTTCCTGCCCCCCCTTCTGAGAGGTTCACCAAACAGACTGTTCCGGGTCACTGACCTAATTGCAAAGTCTCCGGGCAATGTTCATCCTTCCTCTTCACAACGTCTGACAGTGTATGTGTTTGTTGTATGATGTTTTTTTGTTTCTTTTTCCGTTTGTTTATGTTTGGTTTTGTCTGTTGACCTTTAGTTTATGTTTGTTTGTTGGTTTGTTTGCTTATTTGATTGTTTTGTTTGTTTGTGTTATATGTGTCCCTTCATTTGTTTGAGTTTATGTTTCTTTGTCATGTTTGTATTCTTCTGCAGTTTTTTGCAGCTCTGAAGGCCCATTTCGGGCACCTGAAGAAGGTCGGCAGGTCCGGATTCGACCTCCGCCTCAGCGGGTAGAGCAGCCGCCCTCAGTTTTGACAGGAATGGGGCCGTGAGAAGCCCCTCATGCAGAAGGGCCCCTTGAAAGATGGACGCGTAGTTAGGGAGCAGCTTCCAAAGGCGGTGCAAGATTTCATTGTTTTTCCTGACGAGTGAACCATTGCTTTAGGGTTCATTGTGTAGGGTGTAGGGTGTAGGGTGTAGGGTGTAGGGTTTACAGTGTAGGGTTTGTGAAGTCTTTGCAAAGTGAGGCAGAAAGGCGAAGAGGGCGCAGAGGTGGGTCTAGTGAGTGGCATTGGCTCGCTCGCTCTCACTCGCTCTCTCCCTCCTCGCTGTGCTGTAGAATCAATTTTTGGACTTGGCAAAGGAATAATTTAGTTTTGCAGCTTCACTGCAGCGAGGGCTTGAACTTGACTCCCGGCTGGGAGTGGCTTTCAAAAACTTTAGGGCAGAGCTAAAAGCCTCGGGTTAGGTAGACGAACAAGTTGTGAAGGTTTCATAGAATGTTACTTCGTGGTTTTGTTTTTCTCCTATTTTCTTTGCGGTTTGTATACAATGGCGAGAGTATATACACTGCATTACTGAATATATTGGAGTCGAGCCAAACCAACCATTGCCAATGGTCGCAACCATTGCACGCCAACGGTTGCCAAAGATTGCCAAACAATAGCTTTACGTTGTGCTTCATTTGAAGAGGAACCGTACGGTACTGCACACGTCAAACATGGGTTCTAACCGTTGGTGGTTGACTACAACCGTTGGCAATTGGTTCCAACAGTTGACAGTTGGTTCCCGCCGTTGGCGATTGGTTCCAACCACCAACCGTTGGCATCGGCTGCAGCTGCCGGCCACTTGCAGCCCCGCCAAATGAGAGACATTTTGTCGCGACTCGCGAATCTTCCAAAAGCACGCGTTGTCCGTACAGTCCATACAGTACTGTACCACGGCGCCCCCCGACATGGGACATTGGGAGTCGTGACGTCATATCCTCAATCATGCAAGGGGGAAAAACTCTGAACCCTGAAAAACATTGAATGTGTTTCTTAACCTAATGGTTCGCAACCCAATCGAGTATTTGTTCGATTCAATCTATGCATGTAAGAAAAACACGTTGTGGAACATGCGCCAATATGCGCGAGGTTCTTCAAAGGTCGTCAATATATGCATGCGTAAATAGATATATAGACCTGACAAAGTGGAAAGTGACGTGGCATTGATCTGACGATACCGGTGCCATCAAATGTGCATGGCCAAAGCCAGCATGGGGAACCACGAGGAGCCAACCAACCGGTCACTGAGGGAAGGACCTAAAGACGATAGAAAACGCAACGAGGAGAGCCCTGCCCCGCCCTGCAAAGGAAGGGAAGGGGGAAAGGGGGGGGGGGGGGAGAGGCCAAGCCGCGCTGCATGCAAGCTGAAGCTGAAGCTATTGGCCCTTCTTCAGGGTGAGTTGAAGGAGGTAGCAGCAGCAGCCAGCCAAGGCAAGGCAAGTCCCGGCAGGCACCAGGAGGGACCAGCGCAAGAGCGGAACTGAGAACTCTCTCACTGCCCGCCCTCTCTCGCTGCCTTGTGCCTCTCACAGTCATCTCCCTCTCTCTCTCTCTCTCTCTCTCTCTCTCTCTCTCTCTCTCTCTCTCTCTCTCTCTCTCTCTCTCTCTCTCTCTCTCTCTCTCTCTCTCTCTCTCTCTCTCTCTCTCTCTCTCTCTCTCTCTCTCTCTCTCTCTCTCTCTCTCTCTCTCTCTCTCTCTCTCTCTCTCTCTCTCTCTCTCTCTCTCTCTCTCTCTCTCTCTCTCTCTCTCTCTCTCTCCCTTCCTTCCCCTCTCGCCGTCTCTGTACTTGTTGATATCTTCCTTATTTCCATAGCTGTCTCTCTCCAGTCTGCACTAAAGGTAGGAGACACATCCCGAGCTACTCCTGAAGATCACATTCGCACCGACCACGCACACGCCCTTGAAACAACACAGCTTTAAAAAAAACTGCGGAGAGTACCAATTGATTTAGAGCTGAAATTTCAGCCCGTCAAAGTATCCCACCGTACAAGATAAACCCTAAATACCCTCAAACAAAATCTGCGCAAATCTTAATCAACCAATTGGGTTCAGCCGCCCTCCAACCCCTTCCCACCCACTCCCGATACCACCCTACAAGGCACCCCCCAAAAACCTCCTGCCCACTCCCTCTCCTTGAACCCCAAATAACAGTGCTCCTCCTAGTTCGCAATAGCCACCGCCGCCCCCGCCTTGCTGTACTTGGCGGGCAGCTTGTCGAACCCATACTTAGTCGCGAGATTCTGCACGGCGGTGCCCATAGTAAAAACCACCCACGTCTTGGCGACCTTGGAAGTGGCGGCGCTGCCGTACGACTTGCGGGCGAACTGGAACACGATGGAGGCGATGGAGTAGGTGTTGGGGCCGGGCTTGTTCAGGATGTTGATGCCGCTGAAGTAGTTGCTGGAGAGGTTGGGGACGGGGTTGGGCAGAAGGGCGGCAAGGTCGGCCCCTTTGGCGGCGAAGATGTAGTTGCCGGCGGGGTTCAGAATGGCGGCCTGGGGAACGCCGTCAGTCACGCAGAGGCCGGTCTGGACGTATCCGATGGCGTTGACGTTGCCCTTGATGAGGGCGAGCACGCCGTCGGACTTGGCCCCATATTGAATGAGGCTGGAGACCCCGGAGAGGGTGTTCCACGCGGCGGTGGATGCCGCCGGCCATGCAGCGACCTTGGACTTGATCCAGGATCCCACGACTTTGGTGGTGTCCGAACCGTCGGAGCGTGCTACGGGCACCACGGTGCCGTCGGCCCCGGGCACGTACGTGCTCCAAGCGAGGGGCGAGTCGGAGTAGATGTTGTAGACCTGCGAGCCGGTGAGCTTGAGCGCGGCGGACTTCTTGGTGCAGGAGTACGTCGCCACGGTGAAGGGGATGGTGTACTTGTTTCGTTCCGCCGGCGGAGCTGTCCTGGGTGGCGGTCATGGCGGCGTCGGAGAAGGCCACCTGGTAGTCCTGTGAAATGAAGCTTCGTACGGAACTTTTGTTCTGATGTAGTGTACGAAATTGTACGGGTCTCAACAGGCTATGCCCACACCGGAGCCCACTGAGGCGTAGGAGCCGTAATTGGACTGGGCCTTGCCGGCGGAGAGGATGGCTTGGGCCACATACTGCACAGCACAAGGCGAGTCACGATGATCACGAGGGGGGATGGAGGGAGAGAGAGAGAGAGAGAGAGAGAGGGAGAGAGTGAGAGAGGGGGAGGAAGATCAAAAGAATGGGGTTGACGGGTTTGAGGGCCTTACGTCTTGGACGGAGGAGGCACCACCGATTTTAATGGCGGCGTGGGAGGAGGCGACGGAGAGGAGGAGGACGGTGGCGACGAGGAGGAGGGCGGCGGCCATGGCTGCGAGCGACGGGGAGAGGATGATGGAAGGTAGGTGGGATGGCGGGATGGCGGCGGGCTTGCTTTTCTTTGCTTGAGAGCGGGGTTCGCCCGCTTTATAGGGCGGGCGGGCCCGGCCATGGCCATGGCGGCGGCGGCGGGCTGGGGCCGGGCCAAAAGGGAGGCATCTTTTTCGCTGGCGGCGGCGCGCGAGAATGTCGGTGGAAATGTCGGTGAAAAATGTCGGTCTGTCGGGTCAGGGACTCCGGCCGTAGGGAGTGGACGGGCGCATCGACCAATCAGCGATCGCCACGTGGACAAGTGAAGCGCGTGTTGGTGGCCGTACCCCTTGGGAAGCCACGTGGCACCTTTCTATTGCATATCGCTGTCAACGATGTGGACCAGCCTCGCTGTGGATTTTGCAAGATTCTGACATGGCAGACACGTCAGCAACACACGGCCCGCCGCTGATGGAGCCTTCCCCCGCCTTTGTCGGTTTGCGGGGTCGACGACGACAGTGGCTTTCAACGCGGGATACTAGTTCTAATTATTATTGGGCCAATAACAACGTCCCACGCCAAAATAAAGTACACGTGGCATATCGGGATTGGCCTTAGTCGGCTTCATTGCGATCCGCTCTATTTCTGGTCACTTTGGCAGGGAATGAATTCAAGAATACTGTTTTAAAATAAAAATTAGCCAATCACAGCGTGCCACGTTCAATTTGTTCACAAGTGGCAGTCGTTGACGTGGCTTTTCTCCACTACCGTGATTTGTTCTGTTTCCGTTGGAAGCTTCGATACAGCCCACAGATGTGCATTCTGGAATATGCTTCCATACATGTCCGTACTGGCTTGTACGCTTGTGACAATTGACGACAAGACTGGAAAACGTGGCATTTTTGTGGTACATTCAATCTAGCTTGGCGGATCTTGTTAGTCAGATCGACAAAATCCAAATTCACCGCGTCTTTTTCTGCCCGTTTTTTGTCCCGACGTGTCGTCCGCTGCGTGTCCGACAATCTCTGGCCGTCGATGGCACTTGCGCCAGAGATGGCACGGTACGGAACGTTTGACTGTAACGTTTTTCACGCTGCCCGTCACTACACGACGAAAAATCTGCGGCGGTCCGAAGCGGTCCGCACGCCAACGAAACGTTTTGTACATTAAATTTGGGGTAGTGATATTTCCACCCCTTTTTTGGATCCAAACACCCCTTCCCGGCCGGGCAGATTTCAAAAAGGATTAAAAACGGAAAATGCTTTTTTTACACCTTTTTGGAATCGATACCACCCTCCATCGGCAGATTTTATTTCTGCGAAACAAGGAAAATGATAACCCGTCACCCCATTTGAATATCCCGCCTACCTGAATTTTTTTTCACGCGTGCGGTCAATCGCAGCCGTCGATTCCCTCGCAGATCGCAAACGGCAGATCACTATTTGATCGGCAGCCGGGCTCGGTCACAGCGCATGGCACGGGCCCACGTACAGTATCCCGCCAAAGTCCTCTCAAACGTTTGTCCGTACAAATGTCATACAGTAGACCCCCCCAATATTTTCGCGGGGGCGACTATTTACAGTGTACGGATTCTGAATGTAGTGTACGATTTCGCCGGGCAGAAAAAAAAAGGTTTTTTTTGGCAAAAAATGCTGTTTCACACTTTTCAGAATAGATACAGACCTTTTTTCGTTGGATGTACGGTTGGTGATTTGAAATGTACGAAGCGCGCGCGTCTACAAGGTATAAGGGCGCAACACGTGGAGCGACATGATTGGTCGCGGCAACATATGACGTGGCAAGTATGTTTGGGACCGTGACGTGACGAAACGAGACGCGAAAAAAGTGGAGTCCGCGGACGGCAGTCGGAAATGGCGGGAATTCAAACTGACAAAAAAAGATAGGGCACATAACGTAGCGTGTTTCAGGAAAAATCTGTCAGTTTTCGCTACCCAATATTTTCGCCCTGATTTTGCCAAAACCACTTTTTTGTACGGTAAACCCTGTGTTAGCCTACTGATCGTACTGACCGTATTGGCCGTACTAGTCAAACTGTACTATGTAGCACAGTGGAGCTGCGCTCGACGGATCCGCGTCAGTTCAGTTGTACTTGACATATGCCTCTTCAGTGTCACGGATCAGCATAATCCAGGAGCTGCCAACGGAGGATGCGAGAAGGCAGTGCCATGCGTTGGCGGCTCACGGAACAGCACATCATCCAGCAAGGCGCACTCGAAAGCGCCGCAAAATGCCGCCGATTGTCATTAGTTGACCTATCAGAAGGCTCCACGTAGTCAGCCAGGCCACTCAGTGGTCAGTTGGCCAATCAGAGACTGTCACTGCTAAGACTCAGGATTTACTGTCAGTGATAAGTAGATGGGGTGTCAGTGATGCTAGTTTGTCTTTTAGTGCTGGGCTTAGTATTTGGATTTGCTGTGTGGTTTGTTGTCTTGTTCTTCTTTTTTTCCTCTCAAGCTCCAGCAACAGATGCTAGTAACGAGAGAGAAAGAGTTCCACTGCAGAGAGAGAGAGAGAGAGAGAGTCTTCTTGCTGATAGCATTTAGACATCCCATTCAGCCCAGCCAGACAGACATTTCAGTGAGAAGACACTTATATTGTAATGAGAATCCCCAGCCAATCGCTGGCTTGGGTGAGTTTCCAAAACACACCCTTTTTCTAAGCTGATTCCTATCTTCCCTTTGCTGCCTCTATGCCAAGCTCCAAACTTGCTGTATCCTGCCTTCCATTCCTCCCAATGACCGATGATAACTAGGAGCCTAGCAAGAGAATGGTGAAGAAACGAGAAGAAGAACCCCGGGGAGGGCCTTCGCATCAAGTTAATTTTGCCGAAGCGGGAACATCTTCGGGATCCCTCACGTCTTAAAATTATGGCGTACCTCCTGAATCCCCGGTTCTGGCTCTATCTTTGCCGAATGACCAGCGGCCCCAATCCAACCCTTCGTAGTTTAGGGGCGAGATCGCTGGTTGCCATACGGCACTTAGGCTAGATCGTGATCTCTCTTAACCCACTTATCTTACGGTATGAGCTCAAGGTTTGGCGATCCACGATACCTTGTCGTGAGCGCGGTCTCACATGACCCGATGTCGCGGCAACGTGGATGAAGAGCACCTTGAGGGGAAGACAGCGGATCTTCATGAATTTTGAGATGAAGACTTGGGACGAAGAAGCGGGCGATAGGAAATCCAAGGGCCGGATTAGGACTTAGGAAGAAGCGGTCAGAGAAAGGCGAAGAAGATGGAAATCCGCGAGGAAGATAACCCTTACCCTAGTTTGGCCTACCTTGAGCAGATCGAGTCAATTGAAGAACTGCAGCATCTCCATCTAGGCAGTGATGGCCATAGATTTCGCTGGCGTTATGCACGCAGGAAAATCAAGTTGTCAGCCTGCCCAGTTGCTGTCACGGCCGCAGATGCTGTAAAGAGAGGAGTTCCTTTCGAACCTGAGATCCCCTCTGCAGCCCACCAGAGACAAAACCCACGGGACCTCGGTCCAGAGATAGCTCTTGCACCCGGGGTCCCTTCCCGGCCGCAGCCCCGGCGGCCTTGATCTACCTGGCCGAGCGAGGATTCCTTTCGAGAGGCACTACTCACCCCTAGCGTTCCCAACTCACCCATCCGGCAGCCCCAGGCGAGCGGCTTCAGGGGCAAGGGCAGGACGATCGCAAGGTCCCTCCAGCTTTCGCACCAACCTGCAGAGAAGCACACGTTTCAAATCTGAGGTCCCCAGCAAGATGGAAGAGATGATGACAAAACTGATAGCCATGATCCTTGAGAAGAATGAGGTGAGAGATACCCGCGGTATCATCACGGAAGGATTCACCGAGCGGGGAAGATCACGAGAAGCTTTGGGCGGGACATCTTGAGGAAAGCGGCGCCAGCGGGAACTGAGGAGGACGAGTGGATCAAGGCCGCCCAGGGTATTTGGAAGGAAAACTACGATCAATTAATTTGTCCCGAAGCCTGGTGGTGTCGTCGGCACCACGACTAGGGACACATTCAAGCGGGCTTTCGGAACCTTGGCCCGGATTTCGGATCGATCGATTGCTAGACCCGGCCGCTCACGTGGGGAGTGCTTTCTGATGGTACATTTGAATTCAGCGAGAGCGTTTTATGCGCATGGCAAACCTGTCGAGAACTTACGACTTTCCGGTTCTCAATGGTTCCGCAGGGGCCGTGTGAAGATCTCCACCTTGATGGTGAGGCTGGCAGCGGCATGACCCACCAATGATGCCCCAGAAGCTTTGTTAGAAAGGCGGCGAATTGAAAGATCAGAGAGAGGCAGCCAGAGCATATGCGACCGCGCTCACGTGAATCTTCGCGATCAGCGTCGAGGATGCATTTGTATCGACAATTCACGAGAGACGAGAATCGGCTGACTGTATGATCCTTGCAGCTACGACTTCGGCCAGACATCTTTCCGGCATCCCGCTCACCGGGGCGTTCGGGCAGCCTGGTCGCGACCTCACAGCTATAGCAAACCTTGCGAAGCCCTTCCCCCCGCTTCTCGTACCACTCACGATCAGCGTCCCGGTGAACCCCGGTGAATCCTCCACATACCCGGCGTTGCTCGTCGAGTTGTCGAGGTCATATTCCGTCGCTTTACGAGAAGAGAGGCTGCGCGAGTACGATTCGCCCGTCGGATGATAGCGGAAGGCAAAAGGAGTTCGAAGAGCGTTTATGCTTTACTGTGGCGGCGAAGATAAATAACCGAGCGGCGTGGACCATACGGACCTGCTACGCTTAAATCACGGGACATGATGCGGGTGTATGCATCGGAGACTCTCGGTGAAAGCCGAAGAGGAAGGATCGCGGCCGCGGGAGGCTCTCTACTTGAGATCAACTGTGGACATGCTCGGCTACCCGCACACCATTGAGAACTCATGCTCCCTTTCGCCCACCTCCACCTCCTTCACCCTCTTATACCATCCTGCAACGTCCGCCGATCCATCTGCACCCTATGGAGTCCCCTTCCTTGACAAACGCATTAAGGGCCGAGTCTGATCTGGCTGCCCGCGCACGCACTGCGCAGATTGCCGCAGCATTGCAACCGGCTTGGTCTGAATCCCCCATCGATTCTGAAGAGGGTGCTCAAGCCCGTATCGCCCGAGGATTGCGGCATTCGCGCGGTACGCACGTAAACCGGGGTGATCCTGTTCGCATCCTGCCGTTCACTCCCACGCCAATGTCAAGCGGCGCCAGCTCCTGCAGCCTTGCTCCACCCAGAGTTACCCACAATGGGAGAACTGAGTCCTCCCGCACCTTCCACGAGGCCATCCCTTGGGTTCCATGCGAGGAGAGGCCGGCGATCTCAGCGAGGAGAGGCGCCGGCAATGACGGCGGCCAGGCCCGACAAGCGCCCGATTGTGAAGACATACGCGTGAATCCACTCCCATGCGTCCTGCAGGCCCGTTTATCCTCGAGCAACGATCGCCGACCGCCTCCCAGAGCCGGATGGCTATCGCGATTGAGCGCATGAATTGTAGCGAAAGCGCTACAATCACAGGGAAGGGTTACTTAGAGCCGAAGGCGTGGCTTTATGTTTCCATCAATAGGTACCCTAGCGGTTAGAGCCGGATACCTATAGGGCAGCGGAGGGTCACAAGTTCCGAACTCATAAGAAGCCCGGATTTACTTTGGGTGGGGAGCCGCCACACATAATCTCTATGGGCCCAGCGTCGGCGGCCAGGTCCCCTCTTTCCGGCGTAGAGGATCCACGGACTAACGGCTTACCGAGTTGTCGATTACCGCGATTGGATCTCGGGCGCGGCGAGATCCCCCTTTGAACTTCGGATTGTCCGTGCAATATGATTTACCGTTAGTACGGACGGGCTATCGTCGACCCAGCGCGCCTTGGCGTAAAGCTGAACCCGTGCCTGCAACGTCTGGCGCTTTGTCGCTGGCCTTGTACCGCCAGAATCTGGCGAGCATTACGTCACGTTAATACACCTCGACGATTCGAGTCGAGAGAGGAACCGCGTGGCGATGCGCCATTGGACAGCCTGCCCGATCCTCCATCTTTGGTAGGAGGATTCGGCCGGGGAAGCGTAAAGGCGGTGACTGTCGTCACCCAACCAACGTACCGGCATACGGTTGCACGCCCGTCCCGGGCTGCTCCCCACTCTGAAGCTCTCTCTCTCTCTGAACTCTGAGTGCTGGTGTGTAATTCCGCGCAGGCTGAAGAGGGTAGATTTCAGTCGTTACATTGGTATCAGAGCCGCGTTGCGGCCTTCTTCTTTTGGGAGAACCTAGTGGGTCATGGTGACCACTCCTTGCGGCCCGGAGGAGGGACCGGGGCCACCGAGGGCCGCCACCTCCACCGCCCGGTCCCCGGGGCGAGGTGATGGAGGAAACTTCGAAGGGCTATGGCCCGGAGTCCTGTGGAGGGCCAGCCGAGGCCTGGTGACAAGGTGCATCCCAGGTGGCTGCTTACCACGCCCTCCGTCACGGAGCAGCGGCCGAATCCGCCCGATCCGTGTCGGGCCCACATCCGCGGTAGGCGTCTTTGAAAAGATGAAAGAAGGGTCGGCTGGGAAGCGGATGTAAAGGCGGCCGTCGCCACCATAGCTTTGTCTGGCAGTGGGCGACATAGGCTCACGGAATCGCCGCTTGAGTGACCGCTCAAATGGAGTTCGGAGCCTTCGGACGGTCCAGAATCGAAAGGTATACCCGAACCCCCTCGGTACGTAAGCGTGGATGCATCAGGTCACGGGAAAGGGGTTAGGCAAACCACTCGGTGGCGTCGTCTGTCGACGCCCCAACACGGCTTACGAGAAGCGGCCCGGCCGGGGAATCGAACCCACGGTTTTCCGCGATCACTCACGGGGGTGGCGAACCACCCAGTGATGGGGACCCCGTGTCGAGGGAAGGCATTTCTTTGAGGCGGAGGAGATCGATCCTCAGTTTGCTCCCCATAACCTGCGGGGATGCCCACGGCGGAATCGGGCAAGGTAGCCCGCTTTCCTTTTCAGGCCGAACATCTACCGCAATTTGCTTCGATTGGCGTGGATTTGGAATCAAGCGAGGTTACCTTCTTGCGACCATTGTCCCCCCTCGGAGTGGGTAGCATACCCGGCCTCGAAGGAAGCGCGCCATTATTAATATGAGGGCCTCTCTGATGAATTAGGAGGGCGGTGGGATAAGTTCGAGAATGAACTTATCAAACACTGGGGCCTTGGATCCCGGCTTGGAGGCCCGGGATAAGTTTCAGAACATGGTCCAAACCGGCAGCGTCAAGCAGTTTCTGCGAGACCTGCGACAAGTGGTGCCTCAGATCACCACTCACAAGCCTGGACAGGCTGAGTTTTTCTTCCACTTCAGGAATGGCTTGAAGCCACACCTGAGGAAGCAGTTGCGAACTAACCCACGGACTCTGAAACCGTGGGACCCCGCTGACTCTGAGCTGTACTTTGATGCAGCCATTCAGTTGGACACCGCCCCTGCAGGCGATGCAGGCCCTTCCCGACCCCAGCAGAGGTCGGGCGACGTGACAGGGTCGTGGAAGGCGGGACCCTCAGCTCCTGCCAAGATGGCAGGAAAGAACAAGCGGAAGCAGCCGGAAGTGGCTGCGGCCCTGCTTACCGCGACGCGAAGTTGACTCGGAGGAAATGGAAGATCGCGTGGGGAGAACAAGTGTTTAAA
The DNA here is from genome assembly GCA_037447605.1 of Zygnema circumcarinatum. NCBI lineage: Eukaryota > Viridiplantae > Streptophyta > Zygnematophyceae > Zygnematales > Zygnemataceae > Zygnema > Zygnema circumcarinatum. The sequence goes on along the minus strand of CM074810.1, from coordinate 3,162,580 downwards.
TTTCGCGAGGAGGGGCACAAGGCGGGATTGCCCTCACGAACACCAAGGACAAGAAGGGCAAGGGGCCGGAAAACCCCAACCCACCAGCAGCTTAGGGGTCGTTGCTGGTGGACATGCTAGGCTAGGGGGAGGGAATGGGGCTGCCATCAGGGATAAAAGACTCTTGTTTCTTAGAACCCTGGACATTCTTAACTTGGTGGGCAGGCCTTTGGGAGTGCAAGATCTCTTTGTGTTTGATGTACTCCCTTCTTCCATTTCTCTTTCCCCTGCCACTGTAGTGACTCCTTCTGGGTTTATGGATGTAGTGATGAATGGTGATTGGCATGTCTTTATCCTCAATGTCATGGGCGATGATGTTCTCATGCAATGTGCCATGGATGCTTTGCATGTCATGGGAAACACCTCCCATGTCCTTGGGCTGCATGTGCTGGTTCCTCAGCACATGGCAGTTCGCACCTTTCCCAACGCCACTTGGCGGTTGGTGAAACAGTTGAGGAAAGGGCACACGTTGGTGCAAGAGATGGAAGGATCCACCAGCTTGCTGGTTGGCTCACCCTACACATTGGTGTGGAGGACGGCTCGTCCTCAACCCTCGCATATAGTGCGATCTATGTTCCATCTTGCCCATCGTGCCATGACCTTCATCGGGTCAGCCAATGGCCACCCAGCAGTTATACTGCTAGATACTGGTGCAGATGCTAACTTTGTTAGCTCTGCGTTCACCCAGAGATTTGGGTTGACCACAGATCCCCATTCAGAAAGTGTTACTTTCGGGGATGGACGCAAGGGCCAGATCTCTGGTAGCGTCACACTCAAGATCAAGCTCCAATCCTACTCCGGGGCAG
>CM074810.1:3138487-3153077 GCA_037447605.1 Zygnema circumcarinatum | reverse complement strand
GCGCCGCTGTTCGCGCAGCTGCCTTCGCGGCGAGCGCGTATGCTCAACACCGCTGACTGCCGCATGAGTTTGTTCCATTGGCGTCGAAATTTTGGTCAGCTTGATGCTCTGGCTGGAAAGTCTTCCTTTCGCCAGTGCCCATCGCCTTCTCAGATGCACGGCCCGGAAGCCTCCCAGCCGACCCCATAACTTTATCGCATTAACGTAAAGATTTCCGCCGCTTTACGTGTCTTGCTTCCACGATCCTTCGACGCGGCCGCGCTTGTTGGGACCCGGCCCCGGTGGTCCTCCTCGCCTTCCCTCACAAGTATCGGCGCCTACATTACGCATCTCAAGGGCCGCTTCTAGTGCCGTGTTGTTGCGCCTAGAAGTTGATTTCCGTTTCAAGGCTTTCTCTTGGTCTTTATGTCCGTTGTGACCGCTTCTTTTGGTTCCTTATGTCGATTTTCTCCATGTACATTTGATGGCCCTGCCATCGTGAGTTCAATCAAACATCATTTTCTCTTGTATGATCATGCAGGTACAAATGAACTTGACGGACTCGTTTGTAGATTTCTGCCCTTGTATGGCGACGAGCAGATGAACCGATGCCAACCCTAATCCTGCAGCGCTTGGCCCGAGTGCCCTGTCCAGCTGTGTACCAAACCTCGTACGGGTGTGCGCGGAAGGTCGTGGCGGACCTATACCTGGCGAGCGAGGTCAGGTTGGGGCTGGCAACCGACCTCTGAATCCAATGGCTGGCAACCACCGGTTGTTTGCAATGGCTGGCAACCCACCATTGAATCCAATGGCTGGCAATCAACCGTTGTATGCAATGGCTGGCAACTAACCATTGAATCCAATGGCTGGGCATCAACCGTTGTATCCAATGGCTGGCAACCGACCACTGAACCCAATGGCTGGCAATCAACCGTTGTATGCAATGGCTGGCAACCGACCACTGAATCCAATGGCTGGCAACCACCGGTTGTTTGCAATGGCTGGCAACCAACCATTGAACCCAATGGCTGGTAGTCGACCGTTGTATCCAATGGCTGGCAACCGACCACTGAATCCAATGGCTGGCAACCATCGGTTGTTTAAAAAGGCTGGCAACCAACCATTGAATCCAATGGCTGGCAGTCAACCGTTGTACGCAATGGCTGGCAACCGACCACTGAATCCAATGGCTGGCAGGCACCGGTTGTTTTCAATGGCTAGAAACCAACCATTGAATGTTCACAATACGATACGAAAGCGATACGGCCCGGTATCGTACGGATGGAACTCGTAGCGTGACGTCATTGTTAGTCCTAGGGGGTAGTCATGCATACTGCACTTGGAACTTCCAACCAATGAGAGCTCGCCACGTCAGCAAGTGGCGCTCGTGCTTCTTGTCCTCCGAATCCAACAACACGGCCATCCATGGCTTCCGAATTCTCGCGCTTCTCCATGACGATTTCTCCCTCTCTCCCTTCTTCCTCTCTCTCTCACTCTCCTTCTGTCCTCTCTCTCTCTCTTTCTCTCCTTTTTTCCACTCTCCCTCTCCTCGTCTGTCTCTGTGTCTCTCTCTCTCTCTCTCTCTCTCTCTCTCTCCCTCTCTCTCCCTCACTCTCGCTGCCCTTTGGCTTGCGCTTCACGAACTGTTGCACTCATTCGACCGTCAAGTACAAGCTGCTGCCGGAAAAGGGTCCAACTCGCCGGCCGGCGAATTCTGTGCCGGTTACGGGAAACCTCGTCGGCCGGCGTCGCTCTGCGACGCTTTCGGAGGATGCAATTGGCGTAAGGCCGTCGCAGAGTTCTTCAGCGACTCAAAGTCGCCGGTGAGGACTCTCATAATGTGCCTGCTTAAGTGTGGGTGTTCAACTTCTGTGGTTCGATAAATAGTATGGCAAATAGTATTCCCAGTTTGGCCGAAATGCACGTGCTTTGACAACGTCAAACTGCAAATTCAAATAAGTTTTCGCTTGATTATATTTATTTGTCGAGGTGGACGATGGATGCCAAACGCTTCTTAGACCAAAACTCCATTGAGATTGGGAGAATCACACCAATGGCAGCACGCCACGTGTGCACACACGTGGCAATGCCTGATTGGCTTCAGATCGGTTGAAATCCCAACTCTACACATCTCAGAAACTGAGATGAACACGCATGGATCAAAAAATAAAACAACACTCAACATTTTTTAGTTTTAGAGAAACCAACACTCTCATCCACTTTCATTCTCAAACAGTAAAACTATTCGAATAGATAAGCAACGATTGTCCTGCTTCACCCCTCGTCCGTACAGCATACAATAGAATAAAGCTGGAAGTGATTTGGTCCACCACCTCCTTCAGTACTTCTAAAAAACAGAGAGAAAATAAAACACCAACGAACTCTTCATACAGATCCTTGTCAGCATCACACAAGGCTGAGTTTTCGCAAGCACCTTACTATAGTACATAGCCCTCCCCTCCCTCCTTCTCCTCCTCCCTCTCTCTCCTCCCCCTCCCTCTCCACTCCTCCAATCTTCCATACTCCTTTCCGAAAATAAAACATTCGCTCCTTCAAACATGCACACACACACACACTCTCACTCCCATCATGTTAAATCCTACCTCTCCGCCCCTCCCTTCCCCTTCTCTCCCTCCCTAATAGCACACCCTCCCTCCTTCCCTCCTTCCCTCGCCCTCCTCTCCCTTCCCACTCTCCCTCTCTCTCTCTCCCTTACGCCATAGCCTGCTCCGCGGGAGCCATGACCTCTCCGCCTTCCCTCCCCTCCCCTCTCCCTTCCCACACTCCCTCTCTCTCTCTCCCCTACGCCATAGCCTGCTCCGCGGGAGCCATGACCTGCACGCCCTGCAAGGCAGCCATGGCTGCCGGCCCGGGAAGGGTCCCAGTTCTGCGGCGAAGCTCCCGTGCCTCCTGACAGAGCACGCAATTGTGGCAGAAGAAGTGAAGGCAACAGTCGCAGAAGGCTTCGGAGGACTCGGAGGGAGGGTCCACCTTCACTCCGCAGCACCCTCCCACCATTCCGAGGCAAAGCTCCGCATTACCCTGCAGAGGGAAAGTAGATACAAACACATCAGCATTGGGATTCTCTCTCTCTCTCTCTCTTCCCTTCTAACTTTCAACGGGACTCTTCGTCTCTCCTTCAAGGAGAGGAGGACCATTCAATCTTTCGATATCAAACTCTGTCCATCTATTTCCTTCGTGCGCTACTCTGAACTCTCAGTTTCAATCCAATTCCACAAACGAACCAATCACCCCAGGAACCCAAAGTCTACAGAAAAGCCCAATTTCCACTTCCCCAACAAACGCACATATCCGAAAAGACCATCTCCCACAAAACCATCCCAACAAGCTCCAAATGCCACTTTGCAAGTCCCACCTGCAGGCTCCCTCAAACTCACCCCAAAACAACCCTAATCCCACCTTTCAAGACCCACCTGCAAACTCTCTCAAACTCATCCCCAAAATATCGGAATCCCATCTTTCAAAACCCACCTGCAGGCTGTACTTGCGGCGAATTTCCGCGCGGGTGGGGTAGGAAAGAAAGGGGGCGAACACATTGCACTTGAAGATAATCCTTCCGATCAGGCTAAGGACAAAGTACAGCAGGCAGTCCTGGGAAAACTGGTTTTCCGCAGAGCCCAGACGCTCCCTGTTGCTGCCGTACAGCACGCAAGGGGCAAACATGCCGACGGCGCCTGCGGGAGGAAAGTGAGAGGATTAGAGGGAAGGAGGGACGGAGGGAGGGAGGGAGGGAGGGAATTGGGAAAGGAGAGAGGGAGAGGGGAGGAAGGACATGGCGAAGCCAGCCAAGGGCAGAGGGTGGAGGGAGGGAGACAGCGAAGCGAAAAAGGCGGAAGAACAAGAAGAGGGTGGAGACGATGGGGATGACGTGGAAAGGGAGAGGGGGGAAAGGGAATTAGAGAAGGAAAGGGAAGGAGAGAGAGAGAGAGAGAGAGATGAACAGAGATGGGATAACAGGAGGAGGGAGGAAAGGGAGGGCGGGCGGGAGAACTCACATATCTCCCAGTCCGTGGACTGCCACGGAGATGCCGTCATGGAGCAGCAGTCGAACAGCCCCGTCTGCCATGGAACGCGCGCTGCAGTCAGCGCTCCCCTCTCCTCCACCTCTCCCATCTCTCCCTTCCCTCCCTTCTCGCGCGGCTCCATCTCTCCCACAAAGAGCTTCTTGTCCTCCGAATCTAACAGGGCCATGGCTTCCGAATTCTCGCGCTTCTCCATGACGTTTTCTCTCTCTCTCTCTCTTCTCTCTCTCTCTCTTCACTCCCACTCTCTTTCTCGATAACCTCGCATGTACTAAAAGCTGCCGTGGGTCCATCTTGCCGGCCGGCAAAAAGTCGCCAGTCTCGGAGAAACCGCGTTCATCGGCGACTCCATGCGATGATTTTGGAGAATTCGATTGGCCAAAAGACGTCGCAGAGTTTTTGTGCGACTTAAAAGTCGCCAGCGACGACGCCGAAATTGTGCCGGCTGGCGAGTGGCCGGTAAGGGGTCTTTCGAGGAAGCTTCGAGGCAAGTGCTGTGGTCAACGCTGGCCATTCCGATGACTACAAACCACTTCGTACGAATACGTACGGACATTGTACAGTACTGTACTGTACTGTACTGTACTGTAAGGGATACAATAGAGTACGGTCCGGAAAATTCTTATTCTCACACCTTTTTTGTCTACACATAGACCTTTTCTCGCCGGGCAGATATTAAAATGGAAAATTCAATTCTCACAGCTTTTTTGTCTACACACAGACTTTTTTTCACCGGGCAGGTTCCATTTTAGAAAAAAAGGATTAACAACGAAAAATGCTTTTTTCACACCTTTCTGGAATCGATACAAACCTTTTTCCGTCGGGCAGATTTTACCCCTAGTTTTTATTTTGGAGAGAAAAATAAGGGTAGTGATATTTCCACCCCTTTTTTGGATCCAAACACCCCTTCCCGGCCGGGCAGATTTCAAAAGGGATTAAAAACAGAAAATGCTTTTTTCACACCTTTTTGGAATCGATACCCACCTTCTTCCGTCGGCTGATTTTATTTGCTAACCAAGGAAAATGATACCCCGTCACCGCATTTTGGAATACTGTATCCCGCCTCCCTGAAATTTTTTTTTGAGGGAAAGAAATATCTGCCTGCCCGAATCCGCTCGGAGCGGAAGATCCGTCCCCCACGAGATCGTACGCGGGTGTCCGTCCTTCACACGTGTGTGTCAATCGCATCTGTCGATTTCCCTCGCAGATCGCACCACTGCAGATCACCGTTCGATCTGCAGCCGGGCTCGATCTTAGCGAATGGAAAGCGCCCACGAGTCCCGTCAAAGCCAAACCGCACGTGCGAGTGCGCGCGTCCCTCGGCCCGAGATCTCGTCATTGTTACCTCCCAGCCAATCAACATCTTCCACGTGTTACATTTTGACGTGGAAAATTTTGATTGGTTTAAGATCTTAATGTACGAAATTTTGGGTTCCTCAAGTTGCGACCGTACGATATTTGTACGGACATTTTTTGAGGCGACTTTGGCGGGATACGTGGGCCCGTGCCATGCGCTGTGACCGAGCCCGGCTGCAGATCAAATAGTGATCTGCCGTGTGGCGATCTGCGAGGGAATCGACGGCTGCGATTGACCGCACGCGTGAAAAAAAAAATCAGGTAGGCGGGATATTCAAATTGGGTGACGGGTTATCATTTTCCTTGTTTCGCAGAAATAAAATCTGCCGATGGAGGGTGGTATCGATTCCAAAAAGGTGTGAAAAAAGCATTTTCCGTTTTTAATCCTTTTTGAAACCTGCCCGGCCGGGAAGGGGTGTTTGGATCCAAAAAAGGGGTGGAAATATCACTACCCAAAAATAAACCGGCTTGCCCGAATCCTCTCGGAGCGGAAGATCCGTCCGTCACGAGATCGTTCGTGGGTGTGCGTCCTTCACACGTGTGAGGAATCTCCGCCGTCGACTAACTCCCAGATCGCACCACGGCAGATCACCGTTCGATCGGCAGACGGGCTCGGTCCCAGCGAATGGCACGTGCCCACGTGTCCCGCCAATGCCGACTGGCCCGTGCTAGAGCGCGCGTCCCTCAGCCCGAGATCTCCGCAAACCTATGAGCTGGACCGGCCAGCCTGTGGAAGCTCGACATATTAGCAGCCAATCATCATATGCCACGTGTTATTATCAAGGACGTGGCATTTTTAAATTGGTCTAATAGGGGGTGTCAGACTTAACAAAATCTTACGAAAAGCGTTACGAAAAAAAAGGTTACGAAAGTACTCCGCCGCAGGAGGATCGCGATTATACTGGAGTACTCGTTCTGATGTCAAACTTACGAACACGCGTACTGAAATTTTTTAAGTCTGACACCCCCTAATAGTACGGTATTTCGCCTTTCGGAAGCTGTAACCGTAGATCTTTTGCTACAGACCCACTTTGAGCCGGATTTTATTGGACACGTGGGCACGTGCCATTCGCTGGGACTGAGCCCAACTGCAGATCGAACGGTGATCTGCCGTGGTGAGATCTGGGAGTTAGTCGGCGGTGGAGATTCACCACACGTGTGAAGGACGCACACCCGCGAACGATCTCGTCTCGTGGCGGACGGATCTTCCGCTCCGAGCGGATTCGGGCAAGCCGGTTTATTTTCTCTCAAAAAAAAAATTAGAGGTAAAATCTGCCCGACGGAAAAAGGTTTGTATCGATTACAGAAAGTTGTGAAAAAGCATTTTTTGTTGTTAATCCTTTTTTTTCTAAAATAGAACTGCCCGACGGAACAAGGTCTGTGTGTAGACAAAAAAGGTGTGAAAATAGAATTTTCCTTCAAAATAGACAAAAAAGGATTAATAAGGAAAATGGCTTTTTCACACCGTTTTGAATCGATACACACCTTTTTCCGTCGGGCAGATTTTACCTCTTATTATATTTTTACGAGAAAAAAATATCGGCCTGCCCGAATCCGCTCAGAGCGGAAGATCCGTCCACCACGAGATCGTTTTCGGGTGGCCGTCCTTCACACGAGCAATGAATCTTCGCCGTCGATGCTCGCGCAGTTCGCACCACGGCAGATCACCGTTCGATCAGCAGCCGGGCTCTGTCCCAGCGAATGGCACACGCCCACGTGTCCCACTCAATCCGGCTCAAGGGTCCGTACATATTTCGTACGGTCAAATCTTCGAGGAAAGTCATAATACCGCGTTGCGAGTCTGAACCAATCATAGTTTGCCACGTCAAAAAAAAGGGAAAATGCTATTTACAGTGTCCTTGTTCTGAATGTAGTGTACTTTTTCGCCGGGCAGCTTGTACAAAGGATTTTTTTTGCGAAAAATGCTGTTTCATACTTTTCAGAATACAGTCTAATCATGTTAATAGTGACACTGTTTATAAGAACAGCATTGATATACTGACTTTTTTTCTGGGAACGGAATTGCACCACTGCAGATCCTGCGCCAGTAGTGACGCCATTACGGATATAATGACGTTGAAAAACCCTGATTGTTACTATATATTCAAAATGTCGATATTATCCACCCTCGTATTGGAATATGCGTTACAAATATATTACGACCGTACACATTATCGACTAATATCGTCAGATATCGACTTGACCGTACATATCAACTTGTCCGTACACATACTCGCTAGGGTTCGTACACACCTACCCACGTGACGACTGCCCAAAAAGTACAATGTACGGTATAAAAGTCGTACGGATATACCGCAAAAACATATGTAAAAACATCGTCACTATATATATAAAGTGACAAATGGGTCATTACCGATATAGTGACACAAATGTGTGGGGACCGACACAGCCACTATAACGTGATTAGACTGTATAGATACAGACTTTTTTTCGTCGGATGTACGGATGGTGATTTGAATGTACGAAGCGCGCGCGTCTACAAGGTATAAGGGCGCAACACGTGGAGCGATATGATTGGTCGCGGCAACATATGACATGGACAAGTATGTTTGGGACCGTGACGTGACGAACCGAGACGCGACAAAAGCGGAGTCCGCGGATGAGCAGTCGGAAATGGCGGGAATTAAAACTGACAGATTTTTCCTGAAACACGCTACGTTATGTGCCCTATCTTTTTCTGTCAGTTTCAATTCCCGCCATTTCCGACTGCCGTCCGCGGACTCCACTTTTGTCGCGTCTCGTTTCGTCACGTCACGGTCCCAAACATACTTGTCACGTCATATGTTGCCGCGACCAATCATGTCGCTCCACGTGTTGCGCGCGCTTCGTACATTCAAATCAACATCCGTACATCCGACGAAAAAAGGGTTCAACATGCTGTCTATGTGCATGCACATTTCATCGCCTCGCCATCGTGAGACCAAGCCAATTCGCTCCCTCTTCTATGAGATTGAAAGGTACCAATCGTCTGCTGCCACCGTGATATGTTAAACCATGCAGATTTCTGACATTGTACCACAAAATCCAAAGACATAACATGAAAAAATGCCAATTTTTCAGAGAATTACCTTCCTCCAACTCGATAAGAAGCCCTTAAATAAACAAATCAAAGAAAAAGTCGTTTTTTTTCGTTTGTTAGCAGTAACAATGTAGGAAGGTGCTCATGCATGCACACACGCTCTCGTTCACAGGGAGCGTGACACCTCTCTGTTGCGCACGGAACTGTAACTGCAACAGAAATTCGCTGCACAGAATCCGTTGCATGTGACGCCTGAAGCAAGCAGCATAGTCGACAGCAGGTCCTTGCGAGCAGCTTTGGCGATTAGGGTTTGCGGTTTGTTTTAGGCAAGCAATGGAGCAATGGCGCCGCAGATGCAGAAGCAACTATGCGTCTTATTGCATTTCGGCGGAGATGTAAAGCCTACTTCTAACCTAAAAAGGCCAAAAACGAACTAAAAAAGGGAACCCTCCTGCACTATCTCTTGCTCTATCTGAAGCTTTTAAGGTAAAGGTTAGAGCTAGGGTTAGGGTCAGGATTAGGGTTGTGCCTTCTGCTTGAAAAACAGCTCCTCTTAACGGCACCTTTGGTACAAACTGTGAGCGAAAAAAGGGGGCAGCATCCGCTTGCAGAGTCGTTAGAGTTGCAGCTCGAGAAGCAGCCATTTGAGGCTTTCCTTCACACGTGTTGAGGAAGCCCAGCCGCCGCATTATGTGTTTCCTTAGCTATGGCGCCATGGCCTCTCTATCTTCCTACCCCTACTTCCGTGTCCTCCTCTCCTTTCGTCTCCTCTCATCTCTCCCTCCTGCTTCTCCTTCAAGCTGCTGGACGGCTGTGCTTCCCTACTTCATATTACTTCAACGACGATTTTTTCGCCTTCGTGTCATTGTTTAGGGCCAGGGTTCCTCCAAGGCCTCATCTCTTCGCAGCAGCATTGCAACATCCTGCCAGCCATTCCCCACCGTAAAAACTTCAAGTTAACACCAAAAGGCGAGCATTGCAGTGCGTAGACTTCAACTGTTTGACGCACTCCTCCCTCGGCCACTGCGACCTTACACGCCTCCTTTTCGCTTACCGACCCTAAAACCAATAGCAACGTTATGTGAGGGATTTCCAGAGAATTCAAGCTGTTACGTTTCTGCGCGCCATCAGGAGTAGTTTCTTACAAAGCCTGCGGATTGGCGGAGGGCGCTTTGGAGGAGGTCGCTGTGGAGGAGGAGCAGCAGTGCCTGCAGGCTCAGATGGGAGAAGAAGTAAGCGTAGCTGCAGAAGGGCTTCCATGCATCCCATCCCATGCATGCCACCATACACCCGTGCACGCATACACAGAAACGCATGCATGCTGCATAGCCGAGCATCACTCACTGGTAGCTGGGGGCGCCACGCACGGAGAACCTGCACGAATAAAATAGAGGTCGACACAAAATTTCACTTTGTTAGAGAACTGATGCAGACATTTCAACAGCAGAAGACAGGTTAGGGGAAGGAAACAGTTTAACTCAATCAACTGATTGGATCGACCTCCCCAGCATTCAACAAAATAGGAGAAATGAGAGGAGGTCCTTAAGGAGATACCTGTGCTGCTAGCAGATATGACATCTGCATTGGGTATTCTGTTCACCCTCGAAGTCTTGAGTATGCAGGTCTTCGCTTGCGCCCCACTGTAGGTGTATGTGAAAGCAAAACATTTGGAGTTTTGGGAGCATAGGGTGCAGCAAGCCTGCTTGGTGGCGATGTTTGTTAAAGTTTGCAGATTAAACCCGCGGATATCAAAGCCCTCTTCATATGTACAAGTCGTTCCGGAGCCTGCAATGTGCCCATCCATGGCAGCCATGCCCCTCAGCAGCTTCAGACCTTTTGCCCTAAATGCACGTACATGCATGCATGCATGTGCCTGCATGTGCCTGCATGTGCCTGCATGTGCCTGCATGTGCCTGCATGTGCCCGCAACCGCAAGGGTGAGAAGTGTGCGCTTACGGGTTCCCGCCACGACGTTGGGGCTCGCCACGGCGTTGTTTAACGCGTACTTGAGGCGGCATTGGCCGCTGTTGGGCCCGCTCTTGAAGAAGCTGAAGGCCACGCACTTGATGGTGGCGCTACACCAGTAGCAGCACATCTGTGGGTTAGCGATCCCCGGAATGGTCGAAATGTCGAAGAGCGGGTACTCGTACCCCACGTCCGGCGTGCACACCCCTGTACCATGTCCGCCATGGACACATGCTCACATTATAAGATGGCTACCCTCTCCCTCTCCCTCTCCCTCTCTCTCACTCTCTTTCTTCCTCTCCCTCATGGCTTCATACTCTCATGCTTCCATATCTTAATGTTGTCAACTCCCTAGGTCCCCATGTTGTTTCTATTAGTCTTCCTGGTACCATGCCGCATCCCCCCCCATGTTCCACTTTCCTATTTGAACACTCCTACATGTCGCCATGCCCACTAATACCCCCATGTCCCATGCACGCATATCTCCATATACCCTATGTGGCCATGGGCCCATGTTTCCCCACCGACATGGTACAATGTTTCATGTCGCGGCCCATGTTCCCCATGTTCGTGTTCAACACGGGCCCCCTCACGCCATCCAACACTACCCCGTGTGACACTCAGTCACGCCCTCCCTCTGCCCTCGGCCCAACAGCTTAACCGCTTTAAGTAGACGACAATTCAGCGATGGACGAGGTGATGACTTTATCAAGCAAGGGGTGTGACTTTATCAAGGATGGCCAGGTTACACGTCATCAGCTTGACCAAATCAGAACTCGACACCTGTACAGTTCTTTCAAAGGCTGTGGGACACTTTCCCACTAAACGACAAAACCATGTACGGCATCGACATCAGTTGAGTGACGTCACGCTGACATGGAATTTCAATTATTGTTTTTTGTCCTATATCCCAACCGCGACCTAAACGTTTAAAAGTGCGGCAGTTGGAGAGGCTACAAAACGACAGTTTCGTTTTGTCCGTTTACAAATTGTCGTTTTGCGCCCGAAATGGCCGTACCACATTTTTCTGTCGGTCAAGAGCCGGGCGCTGACGGGAGGGCGCGACTGCTGCCACGTGGCGGCCGCTAAAAAAAGTTCAAGGAAAACATTTGTTTCCCTGCCCGGGAGAGCAGCCCGGGAAGTCCCAGCATGAATTTCCACAAAACTGCCCCGAAACAAAACTTCCGAAGGCTGCCTCCTTGTCGAGAATTCGGAAGGAAGAGATTGTTTGAGATTGTTTCGACAGGGCAGCAATGAAAAGTACCCCTCCAAAACAGCAAGAGCTGCCCAAAAACGAATGCTGCATGAAAATATGTTCTCCATATCCTCAAGCAGGCAATTTACAAAAAAAAAAAAAAGGCATAGATAAACAATTACACATTGGGGCCCCGGCTTGAGAGCCAACGCCCTCTCCTTCCCACCCCTTCCTCTCTCTCTCTCTCTCCCTCACCGCCCGCCGACAGCTGCCAGGAAATGTGAGGACTGAACATGAAGCAATGCCAGCGAGAGAGAGAGAGAGAGAGATAAAAAAAGAGAGGGAGGGAGAGAGAGTGGGAGAAAGAGAGAGAGCGCAAGAGAGAGAAAAACAGAGAGGGAGGAAGAGAGAGGGAGAAAGAGAGGGAGCGAACAACTTTGATAGAGAATAGATAGAAGAGATAAAAGGACAGGAGGGAGAGGGAGAGAGACCGGGAGGGATATAGGGTTAGAGGGAGACGGAGCGAATGAGCGAAAGCGCGCGAGAGAGCGAAAGAGAGAGAGAAAGATAGCCCCTCCCCCACCTGTCGCGACCCCGGAGGTGGCCGAGGCGTTGGGCGTGGGCCCCACCACGTTCTTCTTGAGCACGCAGAGCCCCCCCCCCAGCGTGAAGGCGAGGCAGCCCGCCGCCGCGCGGCAGGCGAGGCAGCACGCCTCGCGGCTCTCCGCCGCCGCGGGGGGCGCCACGGCGAGGTCGCTCGCGCCGCCGCCGTACGCCACGCCGCTCTCGTACGTGCACGCGCGCGCCGCGGGGGGGGGGAGGAGGAGGACGGCCGCCGCCGCCATTGCCAGCAGCCAGGATAGCGCCGCCGCCATGGGGGGGGGCGTGTGGAGAGAGGGAGAGAGAGAGAATGGATGGATGGATGGAGATAGAGGGAGGAATAGGGAGAGTGAGAGGGAGAGCGGGGGGGGTGTGGGGGGCAAGACGCGGGCGGAGGGGTCTCTCTTTAAGACCGGCGGGCGGCAAAATTTGTCGCGAAGGAGCGCCGCATCGGGCGGCGCCCGAAATTACGGAAGGGAGGTGCTGACGAATGAGGAAAAGAAACGTGGCATAACTGAGATTTCTCGAATCTGAGGGCGGAGGGAGGATCTTTGACCGGCTGCAATGGTCGGTGGCGGTGCTGACGTGGAACGGCGCGATTGGTCCACTGGGAAGGACGGGGTTGTACGGTCATTTGGACAAAGTGTACGGATTGCCAATTGAGGACGGGCTGTACGAATGGTCCGAAGAGACAAAGGAATGCGTACGGATAGTCAGGAGGGCGGTACAAATTGACAAAATAGACCGTACTGCGGGGAGAAGGTCCTTTTGAGGGATTGGGGGAAAATAGAAAATTTATCTGACCATGGGCAGGGATGAAATTTACAAGATTTTAAGATTGGGAGAATTTTTGTTGCCAATTTTGGCTCTGTATAGACTTCAAAATGTGGAAGTCTGCACAGGTCGGACCAATTGTTGGATAGACCATTGGAATGGCTACGAACCGTCGATTTGCGACCTAGCCAACCATTGGCCATGGTTTCAACCATTGCAGGCCAATTGTTGGTCAATGGTTGACGATCCCATTGTCCTTCCTGTAGAATTTCAAACTCAATTAAAATCTTCACACATCGCATTCTCAAATTGAACATATTATTTTTTAAATAAAATAATTGCAAGAAAGAAATGTAATAATTTTAATAATAAGATAAATTTGCCCTCACTCCCCCGGGCTGACAGTCCTTCGCGCCGACCTATTAAAGCCCAGGCCTTTAACGACCGATCTCAATTCCCAAGGATCGGCCACTAGCTCGCCGCCACGTGCCGTCACCACGCGCTTGAACAAAAGTAGGCCAATCACAGTCTAAATTTCCACGTGCAAAAATATTTGTTCTAGTGCCCTGAAGGACCTCCAATAACTCGACCGCATGCGGCCAAAACTTTCTACCTGCCCGCAGATCCTGCGAGATCTCCCACGTATCCAGAGAGATACGATACGATAAAATCGGCAGAAGCGACGAGACGCTTCGTCGTACCTGTGAGTCAGATCCTTAAAAACTACTGTCTTGACCGTTGGAATACGACACAATAGTACAAAGCACTTGTTTTTTACAACGGCTAGGCCCAGTGTCTATCTTGTACGGCAAATCATCTTCCTCTTTAAGCTCTGACGCGACATGCCACGTCATCAACACCTACCGTACATCCCAATATCTGTAACATTCGTGAGCTGGCGAGCCATCATTACGTATCATTTACATCCTTAAATATTTTGTCTTTTTGTGTAAAAAATCAAGCCGGACCAATTGAACCTTGCACTTGAACATCGGACCAAGTCCAAAAACGAAACCACCCCCACCAGTTCCACCTCCCCCGAAGTCATCCAAAAACCACTAGCCCTTAAATTTCTGCCGTTTGGGTCTCTCCTTGTGACACGTGGCCACGGCAGCGGCTGTCGTTTCCTTAACCGACGGTGGCCGTTGACTGCCGCTTCGGGCCACAGCTCCCGGCGGGGCCCAACCGTCAACGGCCACCCAACGGCCACTTGGCGGCAGGTGGCGCCCCGTCCCCCACGCCAAAATGGAGGGGCGGATTTAGTCCTCAGGAAAGTCAAATATCGGAATAATATCGTAACATCTTGATATTGTACGAAGTATCGAAAGTTAAACCAATATTGTATCGGGCGGTATTGTCCGATATTCTTCTCGAAAATTTTGTATTCCGGTGTCTTTTCTGGGGGCTGTACGGAATCCAATCCAACGGCGGCATCGCGACCGCGTCTGAATCCGACGGTTGCCGCGCGGCGTCTCGTGGGCAGTCGGCGGCTTTCTATCTGACGGTCGGAAAACGATGGCGGGTCCAGAAAACGGGGACGGGATCCAGGCCATTATGCAGGGGAGAGGGAAACGGAGAGAAATGAGAGGTGGGGGGAGGGGGAGGGGGAGAGGGAGAGGGAGAGGGAGAGGGAGAGGG